>PTEX01000103.1:2538915-2594299 GCA_003342815.1 Eudromia elegans
TAACAGTTGGAGTGCCTCAAGCTCATTGCCTCTCAGAAATTCACAGACAAGCGCATTGGGTATTTAGGTGCCATGTTGCTGCTGGATGAGAGACAGGATGTTCATCTTCTTATGACCAATTGCATCAAGAAGTAAGGGTACCATCTCTTTCTCCATGAACATATGTTTTGAGGTTTCAGGATCTCCAAGTGCACTCCTGACGGTGATATTTTGAGAACTTGAGGGTTTTTATTATTATTATTAGAGTAGTGGTGTCTTCAATCTGTAAATCTAATGCTGATGACTGTACAAGACTGTTTTAGTCCTGTGCTACTTTGAATGATCCTATTCAACTTCTTTAGTGGGAGGAGAAGACAAGTTGACATGGTTCTAAATGCAAACATTTGATGTAACCACTGTTTCAGAAGGAAAAATGTGTGTTTTCTGAAGGCTATGATCAATAAAATCAGGAACCTGAACTGACCACATTGAGCTGCTCAGCCAGTGTAGAAAACATCAAATTGTTGTAGAAAAACTTCCCTAGTTCTGTAAAATATTTACCTCCTAACTTGCTGTATGTCCAAGCCAGGTAAGCAGCATTGTTGTAAGCCCCACATTTTAAATATTTGAATTGGAGGATATTTTTACAACACTGATACAATTTTTTATATTGGACTGGCCATCTTATGTCACAAAATTGTAGCTGTTGGGGCAGCCAAGTTCTGTGCTATTTGCTCACTTACCTATAGTGCTGATGAAGTCTGAGAGTTGCCTGACTTCAGGGATCAAGAGTGTATATGCTGTCATCTTAGGGTGGACCTGGCAGTGCTGATTAATGTTTTTTCTTGGAAACAAGGCAGCAGCTTGGGATGTGCTCTCTGCTTGGCATCTTCTTGAAATCAGATGAGGGGACTGGAAAATTAGGATTCTCCCATGCATTCTGTCCTTCTGTTCTTATCCTTCCTCTTTTACCCAGCAAAATGCTGCTAAACTGAGATTTTTTCATGTTAGAGTTTAATAGATGATTGGTGTGTTTTCTGTTGCTTTCAAAATGGAAGAGAACAAGAGCGTAACAACTGAGTCTTATTAGACTTATCTAAATGCCAGCTTGGTTGACGTGTGGGTTTTTGTGTGTGTATGTGTTGATAGCACAACCTAGATTTTTTTTTTCTGCAAATATGAGCTCCCTTGTGAAACATATACTTGCAATATGCAGAGTGTAACTGCAAAAATTGTTGAAGGAAAAATTAATCCATTAACAGCCTATGCCGTCTGCTGCTGTCCCCATATGTTAGTGTAGTGTGTAGTTACTTCATGTCACAACCAGAATACTGTTTCTTGCTTTCCTACGTGTTTTATGTTGGTTACATGCAACTCATTTCCTCTACTTCTTCATCGTACAAAAATGCCCCAAATCAGGAAACTAATTTTTACCTTCTTTGCAACAGTATCAGGATTTGTGACAACCTGGATGCTGTAGTGACAAGCACCAAGGAACTTGGATAAAATTGGTATAGAAATCCTTGTTAAGGACTCTTGGGATTGCTGTGTGGAAGCTATGTTTTCTAGTACAGTGACTAATGGATGGACACACAAATAGCATGTACTGATAGGTTATATAACTTAATGATGAGGTGCTTTGGTGACTTTCTCAGCAGTGTGAACAACTAGGGTTGCTAAACAAAACTCCTGCCTTGATTATTTTCAAGGTGAGCAGCCGCCTTTGTTTAAGTTCAGGATAACAGAGCGTTTTGGAAGTAGGGCAAATTGAGATGGAGAATATTCTGCATAGATTTTATATGTCTGATTTACAAAATCCTTTTTCTTTTAATCAGTATTTGTGTAAAGTGTATAAGCTTTAGTATAATATGAAATAAGAATTTATACTAGATTTAATCTATTAGTCTGTAGAAATTCTGTGCTGTTGTTTAAAATCGTTTTCTTGAATAAATCTGAATGAAGCTTTATATTTTATCCTTCATTAACATTAATGAAATAGTGAAATAAAKCAGTGAAATAGAAGAAAGAAAGGGGACCAAACAGAATTAAGACATTGTAAATATATGCAGGAAATGAAACTACGCAAAAACCTTAAGGCATCAGAACTGCAAACAGAGTATATAAATCAAATGCCAGAGCCTATTCTAGAACATGTTTAACTGGGCCAATCACCAAGTCAGTGCAGTACTGTACTTAATGTTAAGTTCTTTTCTGCATGCAAGTTTCAAAACATATTTTTTCTGCTTTTATAAACTTCAGTAGTTTTAATGGACTTCTGTGTGATCTCCCCCTTCTCAGCTCAAACATTGAGTGAACACTTGATAGTTTTACCCATGACTTTATAGTGGAGGATTCTAAGTACAAGCAGGCCCAAGGTTAGTGGTATAGATGCTCAAAGCTGCTGCTTCTCTTTATCTGCATTCCCAAGTAACTGGGTATCAGGGTGTTCTTCTGGGCCGTGTGTGCTACTGGCAGGGTGACTGTATGCACAAACCCTATTTTTTAGTGTATTCAGATTCTGTGTGTGTGCTGATTGACTTTTTTTTTTTTTTTTTTTTTCTCCTTTACAGTGACCTTAATCACAGCACGCAATATGTGCAGGGGCTGGCACTCTGTACTCTTGGCTGCATGGGTTCCTCAGAGATGTGCAGAGACCTTGCAGGAGAAGTGGAAAAACTCCTGAAAACTTCAAACTCCTATCTAAGGAAGAAGGTACTTTGGGAGTTGAGTACTTTGTTTTAAACTAACACTTGAGATTGATGGGATACCTTGCTTCTGTCTGAAATGCTGAACAGCTCAGGTCATACTGGCAGAGTATTTCCCAATGTGTGACATAGGCAGAGACTGTTCACCCCTGTGTATCTAGATGAGAAGTAAAGCAGGGGATAGGGGGAATGCGTGTAAGCCATTCCAAGACATTTCTCCAACAGATGAGGCAGCTATTTTTACTTTGATACTGTGTATGTTTAAGTCATTAATTATAATGTTTATGATAATGTAATATCTGGCTATTAACAAGCACTAGCCACATCTTTCAGTGCTTTTTTTTCCCTAAATTTGCTTACATCACTTTAGACAAAGTGTCATAGAGAAGAAGTCAAAAAAGCTGTTTGATATTGCTTCTAGTAATGAGATACAATATTGTATCATGCATTTTCTACATTGTTATGTTTCCTGAACACTGTGATAGTTCCTACTGTTAGGGATTGTTGGAGCATATATTGTTACCTTGTAGCAAGTGCTAACCAAGTTATTTTCTTTTACAGGCTGCCTTGTGTGCTGTTCATGTCATTAGAAAGGTGCCTGAACTCATGGAGATGTTCCTGCCAGCCACCAAAAACTTGCTTAATGAGAAGAATCATGGTAATGTCTACGAGAACCTGCTTAGCAAAGATATGCCACTCTTTATGGGATGGCACACTTACTACCTAAGCTTTTTGTCTAGAGGGAACTTTTGGGGGGTAGTTAAGTGAATTATTTCTTCATATTGCATTGCATTGCAAGCAAATGTCATTCAGAAAGTGCTTATGACTATGCTAATTAGCAGGATTTTACATGGCCCAGGTGACAAAAGGAATCTTTCACTATTTTTTTTAACACTTCAGGCAGTAGCAAGAAAAGCTGTGACTTTTATCTAATGCACTGCATAAAGGACCTTAATATTGTTTCCCTTTTTGTGTGTCTTCTATTAGCATAACACTATGAGATTCTTCAACATCCTTTCACCCTCAGGTTATATTTGTTCAGTACACAGAGAGAAACATGCTGCCTGCATGCCTTTTCTAGCTCTCAGTGGATTCYGTGTACACACATGCTTCCTCAATCTTTTCTCAGACTGAGGTTTGGGACTCTGTTAAGAAGGCCCAATTCATGTCAGTTAAGGTTGTCTAGGGCCCTGAAGTTGGAAGATAAAGCTAGGAAGCATGAGGAATCAAACATCTGCAAGGCAATTAGCACATTTTACCACTTCTGGAATCTTATGTTTGCATGTCAGTTACCATCTGTATATGTATTTAATATTGAAGTTGTTTAACACAAAGTCAGTTTCTCTCCTCACTTTCAACTTCTGCTCTAACACATGTACACACAGCTGTCTTCTTCCCTATGGGCACAGCTACCAGCGCAAGTGTCTTTTGGGGCAAATATGTTGGATTTAAGCAGACTGTGTTTTCTGTGACAGTTTGTTGTTTTCCTCTAATTTTTGTCATGTGCTTATAAATTATCATATGAACTGGATTATGTTTTAACAGCAGATTTTTTTTTCCTTCTCCTGGCCTATAGGTGTTCTTCACACATCAGTTGTTCTCCTCACAGAGATGTGTGAGAGAAGCCCAGACATGCTTGCACACTTTAGAAAGGTAAGTGCAAACTGTAACATTAGTGAGCTAGGATTGTGTTTTTGTTTATTTTGTTTTTAACTGATACATCTTAGCCTTTCTAGTGAAGGCAGAGTGCACATATTTTTTATTAAATCTTTAAACTTATTTGAGTGGAAAAATTTGATGATCCTGTCTGCTTGAAAAAAGGCATTATACACAAAATTCTCCAAATCTTTATATCACAGAGGTGAGGTATCTCTAGCCATAACACCTATAAGAAAGTGGTAAGTTAAAAAAATATCACTTTTAAGGCTATGTAGTACAAACTTTATACTAAAGTAAGAATTACAATATCCTCTTTGACAGAGGTCCTCTCTTCTTGTGTCTTTTTTTAGATAATTGCGTAGTGGTATTAGATACGGTCCATGAATTACATAAAGAAACAAGGAGGCCTAGACTGACATTTGAATGCCTTAACCATAGGCATATGGTTTTATAAACTTAGGTCAAAAATAYGAATGACAGTTCTATCTCTAGATACTTCATCTCTGGTTCTTGTTATGTTAAGTCATTTCACCTTTTACATTTGAGTTCAGCATAATTTCTTTTATTCTGATTAGAAATTTTTTACTTCCATCTTAGCATGAACTTCCTTATGCTGCATGCTGTAATTTGCTTKGCAGTACTTATTGATGCATTAGGAAGTTCTAACAGAAGGACATCTGAAAGTATTATGATAATTTTGTGATCAAAGAAGGAATTAAAATTGAACAAAAACTGATAGAGTGGAACTGGACAATTGCTCCTCTGAAAAGTCGTGAAGATGTTCATTTATTTGCATGCCCAGTTCTTCCTTGGCTTGTCTATATTGTTAGGGATCTCAGACGATACATATTTTGATGCATCTTTGCACTTTAGCATGCCTATTCCCTTGGCATGATTCTGTATGCCAGGAATGAATGTGAAAGTGTCAYTGGGGCCCTCTTGAAGGTACCTATCCCGTGTTGATTTAAGATGATAATCCTGGGAAAGACAGAACTAAGCCCACAGCCTTTAGGTACATTCTTTTCTAGCTATCTCTTTTTGGTTGTTTATGCTGAGAATGGTACACTGATCTCTCCCTAATGCCTGCTTCGTCTATTTTGTCCCTTTTGTCTGTTTGGAATCCTGCTGTGTGTTAGAATGAAAAGGTAAGAGTTAATTCTTCTGGATGGTGCATGTGTACATTGAATCTTTAGAGACTTCTCTGCSTCATGTGAGACAGTGCCTGTTAATGCCATGTTTGTGATTAGTAATATGTTTTTAATTAATACCACAAACTAATCAACTGTGTTTGCCTAATGCTTTTTGTGTTCTGGTCTCATCACTAAACTTTCACACTCATGACAGCCCTGAATCTCAGTTGTGGCCTTCTCCAAATGTGAGCCTGCTTTCCTCAAGCCCTCTCTCATTTGAAGAATAGTAGGGAAATTCTTGTAGACTTGCAATCTGTAGCTCTGGGCTTTCTTCTTACCATGAACTGGACTTTGTCTTGCCTGCAGCATGGGATGGCTTTGGGTAATTTCTTTACAAGAAGAGAGTAGGAGAGGCAGTTACTTAGCTAACTGAAAGTAGGCTCACTGTGCTGCATAGGACTACAGGGTACAGCTCTACTGTTGATGTTTTCTGTGAGTGTAATTTGACTGAATATAGGGGAGGGCATTCAACTGATTTCCATGGCTGTGTCTTTTCCCTTTTTTGTCATGTCCTCATTCCTGATAATGCTGCATGTAAGAAAATAAAGAAAATGTTAATTGGTGTTCTAAGAATGCTCTGGAGGTCGCTTCACTCAGGCATTATTCTGTCTTGAGGAAAGATGGTGCAGCATCCTCTCATTTTTTTCTTAAAAAAGGCAATATAAAATTCACCATTTCTTTTGCTTGTGTGTTCTCTGAAACACATTTTCAGAGGAGTATGTGATTCCTGAAGAGCCAAGGTATGGGGGAAAAAAAAAAAGACGATGGGGAAACTGAGCTAGTTTCCTTCCTGCACTGCGCCACTAAAGTACAGGATGTTACTCCAGAAACATTGCCTGTTTACTGTACTATGTGTAGCTGTTYGGCTCCATAAATCACACTGTGCTCTTGGCAATTGCCATTGCTGTTTGTCCCAAAACCGAAACACCATCTTGATTTGATGTTATCAGAAATGGCAAACTTTATTATAGGAAATTTCTCCTCTGGTAGCAATTCTGTAATGTTAATGCAATTCCTRATTCATTATGAGTTCCTTAAAGTGCAGGAGCAGCAACTTTCAAGAATGGGGAAAAAATCATAGTCTTAGGGGTGGATTGTGAAGGAGATTCTCTTAGAGCATGCTTTGATAATCTGTAATTGTCCTGCATAAAATGACTTGAGAGAGAATAACTCTGTGTTGGTACCAGTCATACTCTGTGATGAAAAATCGCCTAGTGCAAGCACCACAGCACCTCTTTGTGGTCTATAATCTCATCTCCAGGCAGTGACTGGATTATTTTAATAATATGAGCCCTGAGAGGAATGGAAGCAACTGCCTATAGGAGAGAATAAAATTGAAGTCTGCAGCTGTATTACATCCACCAGGAGTTCTCTCTTTCTTACAGCTCAGTAACAGTTAATCCAGATTATCTTTCATAGACTTAAGGTTTCTCATAGTGTGTGGGCAGCTGTCTTCTGTTTCGTATCTGAGGCCTTTATTTTTATTCACAGTTGCTGTCAAGGGTTTGATTTTCTTGTCTTTTTTGGAGTTTAATACAAATTTTCCTACAGCTTGCCTGGTTAATTGATAGGCATATTTGCTAGGTTTTGCCCTAGACAGCTGGGTGTATGCTTGCTACCATAGAGCAACTCTATTATGCTTCTTCAGAATTGCCCTGATGGTTGACGTACCCACAACTGGAAATGCCTGGAGTGGAGGGAGTTATCAGATGGCATTTCTTMAAAACTGTGTACAAGTCCTGGAAAATGATTAAATTCTGTGAAGTAGATATCTATCARTAGATCAGCACAATTAATGTTCCCAAATTAGAGAGAAAAAAAAACCAAAAACCTTTAGGTAAACTTTCTAAACTACTCTTTTTACAGCTTGTTCCCCAATTAGTTCGTATTCTGAAGAACCTTATCATGTCTGGGTACTCACCAGAGCATGATGTGTCTGGGATCAGTGACCCCTTTTTGCAGGTAAGGACTGATGCAAAGTGTAATCTGTAGATATAATCCTAGTAGTACTGTCTTTTGAGACTTAAGTATGGTGAAGTATTTACTGAAGGGCAGCTATGTTGAGTTTTGAGATCTCATTGTGTTAGAGCTGATTGTGACAATGCTTATCGCCACCAACAAAGATGCCTGTCATTTTGTGGAAACTTGGGGTAGAAAGAAAGAAGGAAACTATAGCTGTGTTAGTCTTTTCAGACTATACCTGCTGGGTAATGTGAGTGCTGTTAGCAGTTCTGGGCAGTGGGACAAAATGTAAGCATAGCATAGATCATACTTTTTGGTAAAGATCTTGTTGAGGATGGAACCAAATTCYAATTTTGCATTGGAACAGAAAACCAGGAGCTTCTCTTGCTTTTCTGTCACTCCTCAGGAAGTATACTGGACATTTATTGGTACTCCCRTGTAAAGTACTTACATCCAGTGAAATTTCCTTTATTTTTTACTTTGTGACACAGGTGCGAATCCTGCGGTTACTAAGAATTCTAGGGCGAAATGATGATGATTCAAGTGAAGCAATGAATGATATACTTGCACAGGTGAGATCTGCAGGGTTGCTAATCACCCTAAATTTYCAGTTGTCATTTCTTACTGATAGAGATTTGGTGTTTTTGGGGAGAAGATGACTACTTGCAGTGCTGAAGTGAATTTTGYTGTCAGAGATGTATGTTTCTGGATGTCGCTGCTTTTTAATCAAAGATGAGCTAGTTCAGCTGCCGGTTCTTCAGGACAGCACAAAAAGGGGGACTGGGTAGTGTGTGTTGGAATCCTTCATGTTGTGGGGCTTTCTCTCTCCCTCCAGGTCGCCACTAATACGGAAACGAGTAAAAATGTGGGAAATGCTATTCTCTATGAAACTGTGCTGACTATTATGGACATAAAATCTGAGAGTGGACTGAGAGTAAGTTGTCTTTGCCAGGGCATTGTTTGTTTTTCCAAGCTTGCATTAAAGGGAGTAACTCACCTAGAGGACATGTGAGAGCAAAGTCGTTTCACCCAAGGGTAGCTGCATGATTGGCTCTAGATAAGACTGTAGCATTTGGGATATTTTTAAAAAAAAAAAAAAAAAAAAGAGAGAGAGGGGTGGAAAAGGTCTTCTGCAGACTGTTCCCTTTGGTGCAGGAGAGAGCTCATGCTGTACTTGCCTTGGGTTTGCCTCTGCTTAGTCAGTCTGTGGAATTCTTTGTGTTATGCCTTTGACCAAGAACCTCAGTGGTTTGACATGTTGCCTTTAAAAGTCATCTTGGAACAATGATGAAGACTAACAGCCTTCTCTGGTCATTGACATTCCCTAACTCTTTCTGCAGGTGTTAGCCATTAACATCCTAGGCCGTTTCTTACTAAACAACGACAAAAATATTAGGTAAGTTGTGTGAAGCATATTCTGGCTACACCCAGCTACAAATGCTTGGGAAGGAATTAGACAAAGATTATGCTGAAGTAGAGTTTCCTAGGAGAGTATTGGGAAATGCAGTTGGTGGGATTAGTATCACTGAGTTTTCTTTTTTTTTTTTCCCTCAGTACATTCTTTTTTCTGTCAGTCTTACTGTAGCCTTTCCCTTTAGCTGGTGAGTCTGGGCCCACAATCAAATTCTTAGCATGTGGTTTCTTAGTATGGGCCAGAGAGTTTTTCTACAACAACCTGCTTTGTCCTACAGCTGGTTTCTGGGAGCATTCAGTCAGAGTTGGCACTGGAGATGTGACAAATTAGTAAAAGAGTGTACATGGGATTTTTTTGATCGTTGATTTGTTTTGTTTTGCTCTCCTGATTGCATACTGATAGCAACAAAGAATCTGTTTTGTGGTCTTGAAAGGATTTGATTACTCTGAATCTGGACACAGAATTCCTTGCAGCTGCCAGAATGAAGTCCTGTCTCTAGGAATTTTGTTTGATAATCATGGTACAGGTAGAAGTCTCTAATTCTGGGAACTGCAGCTTGTACTTGTTATAGAATAGGATCTGAGAAGTTCTAACATTTAGTTGCCTACCCTTTCCAAAATACCCTGTGAAAGTGGTTAAGCCCAGAAATTGGGAGAAATGCTTGCCTGGGCAGCAGGGTATTGTTAGGTATTGTATACTTCTGTATGAGAAATGTTCTTTGGAGAGACAGTTCGCTGGAAGACTTCCATTTGTTCTTGAATACAAGAGAATTCCATTCTGACCAAAAAACCCAAAAAAAACCCACCAAAAAAACCCCCCACATGATATTGAGAGAGTTGCATAGAGATTATATGGCTGCTGTCAAGCAATGCTTTGCCTTATGTCCTTATCCCAGATATGTAGCTTTGACATCATTGTTGAAGACTGTACAGACAGACCATAATGCAGTACAGCGACACAGAAGCACAATTGTGGACTGCTTGAAGGATCTTGATGTCTCCATTAAAAGGTAATTGAAGTGAAATACTGTGAAGATTGACAGCATGTGGAAAGAGAACAGGATGCAGAGGAGAATAAAATTAATATTGATATAAGAAAGAGTAATATTAATGCATAGCATGATTTCTGATTTGAAGAGAATGAGGAGAATGTGAAACCACCTTCCTGAGGAAGTTATTCCGACGTTTTAAACATCTTTGAAAGAGAAGCACTATAGCTTTTCTTTTTTTGGTCTGCCTGAATTTTTCCAAAATGAAGTCAATGGAGATTGGATTGTAGGCTCACAATAAGACACACAGCATCTGCTAAAGCTTGGTCCTAATGAAAGCTGTGTTAACATGCAAAATGTTTCTCCTGTTCTTCAGATGGTCAGTGCTACATTTGTTCAGAAGCTAAGTTATGCCTCCAAATAATGAATGCTAGATTATGTTTTAGTAAATGGTAGAATTTAGACTTGTGTGTTCAGAACTTTCACTTAGAAACGGTTTCTTGTTTGTTCTTGGTATTCAACTGTCAATTAAATAGCAATATGTTGCTACTTCACTGGGCAGTGGAAAGGCTTGCAATCTGATATATCTGACTGCAGCTCACCACATAAAGACTTTTTCCTCACCCATTTCCTCCTGTTACTTTAGTTTTGTTCCTTTTGCTTGTAATCCCCAGAAGCTTTTTAGTCCTGAAATCTTAACTTCACCTTTTCCATCAGACATTCAAAGGTAGTCTTGTAATACTCATTCTCATCTTTTTTCCTGCTTCTGCATGGTTCCTGTTGCTGTTAATCTTTCTCCTCAGTTGAGTCCTTCGGCTTGTTCATTGTCCACTCTTTCTTTCAGARCTATCTCCTGCTCATCATTGTTCTTTCTGTGACTGGTGATCTGAGCACACCAGACACCATATGTCACAGTGATAGGAACTGTTGCATTTTGTGGAATATGTATGCTGCAGGCCAGAATTTCACTAACCTGTAGTCACATTATGAATATACTTCTGTGTCTTTGAGAATTGCTGTTCATTCTCTTTTCTCTATCCTGTCAAAGAGTGATTAAATGTGCTGTAGATATTCGTGCTGATAGGCGTTTTTCAAATTTATGCTTCTGTGTTAATCTGTAGATTTTAACAGTGCTACTCAATCTTTCTGATTTGTTTCCTATTCTATTTTCATGAGATCTTTCTACTGAACCCTAGTTTTAATCAACCTTAGTTTTAATTATCTTTACAATCTTGTTCCATCTCAAAAGGTAAATTTGCATCTTACATGGTGAGCATGTCAGTCTGTTACTACTGTTCTGTGCCAGAGCCTGTGTGAGGCTGTGGAATAGAAACGACTCACCTAAGTTTTGGATGTAAATTCACAAAAGCATTTTATTGGTACCCGATAGGAAAACACAGGTATGCTGAAAACAATAGAGCTTTGAGTCCAAGTGCTGTTGGGGGATGAAGCCTTTGAGTGATCCATCGGCAGAGCATGACATTGCTGTGCTGACACTCATGCTGCTGACAACAGACTGGCCTCAATGAAGCAATTTTCTGACTGAGGTATCAGTGTCCCACGGAACGTGTTACAATGACTGAGGCTTCATGGAAGGACGTGATTCTCTCCCTGGTTTTGACCGTCATCTGTAACATTGACTTGTCCATTTTTTAGCCATTGTTGGTCTATGTTTGTGGCCTTGAATTAAAGTCTTGTCTGTCTACTTATTATCAAATTACGTGATAAGGAGTTTTGTGACAGAATTGAATTGTGTAATATGATTGAAGGTAAGGCCTATGTGTTGAGATGAATGCCGTGTATTAAGATTGTAGAGGATATCTGTGAATCTCTAGTGCTAATTTATTTGCTATAATGTCAGTGAAAAATTATTCATAAACATGGAAATCAGCAAGGTTAAGTGTGTGGAGTTGAGAACTGATTGGAAGACTGAAAGCAATTCTAGCAGTTCTCCCAGGCCTAGGTATAGGTGATAAAAGGTAGCAATTTGATCGTGTATTTCTAAGCACCTTTTTCTTAAAGAGAAAAACAAAAACAAAACACCACTCTCTCTAGGTCACTGAGCATTCGTTTGGTAGGAAATGGGAAAAGGAAAAAAAAAAGCTGAAGAACGCATTTACAATCCACAATATTATAGAAATATTTCTTCCTGACATAGTAACTAGGTAAACATTAAGAAGTGGTGCAAGCCAGATGTTTTCAGAATTTCAAGAATAAATAGCTTGTGCCTAATATCGCTGGATTGGGCAATATGTCTGATGTATTTTGTTAATGTTTCATGAACACTGGGAAAATACAAAGCAGATAAGGAAAAAAAAAACCTCTTATTTCCCTGTGGTGGCATGTTAACTAGCCTGGTCCTGGAGCAAAATGGAATCAATAGGACTGCTGTAGGTTTGCTGTCAATAAGTATGTGACAAGATGACAGCCTAATTCATGTCAGTCATGATTTTGTAGAAAAATGAAATTAAGTGAATTTTGAAATTGGCTTTGTTTAGATATAAATTACACAGTCGATTTTAGGTCATTTCATGTAATCTTTTGCAAGAAAGACTACACAGTCGTATATAATAGTTCAATAAGTGGCTAGATGATTTTCAAAAGCTAATCGAAGTGAGGAAGTTTTTAATGTGCAGTAGGAATTCTTAGTGTGCGCCACCCTATATGTTCTGATAGTCTGTCCAAGTGACAGACAGAATCAAGTTGCTGATGGTATGGAGGGGATACAGGTTGGAGTGGAGTTCTCACTGACACTGAGCATTCGGTTTTAGAGCAGTCTGGGTTGTTTAGCAAGGCTATTTTAATGCATTAGTTCAGTGCATTTTAACATAACTAGTTGCCAAGGTCATAGAGTTGTAAACCCAGAAATCCATAACATTTAAAAATAATAGTCTTCATACCAAAAAGCTGGGAAGGATTAAAGACCTGCCCTAAATCTAACTACAGAAACTTCAGGTAGGAGGGCTAAGGGGTAGCGTCTGACTATTGGATGAACACAGCAAGGAATTTCAGATTGCCAGTGCTCTGTCTAGATGTATTGTCAGCTCATGGAAGAATGAAAATGAAGTGGGTTCTGAAAAGAGCATTAGGGTACCTTTGGGCTCTAGAAATCTSATGTAATCTAACTGACAAGATACAATAAAGCCTATAAATTAGTGTTTTATTTGGAAATGTATAGCATTCAGAAGAGGTCTCTTGTGGCTTTAAATTGCTGAAATTGGAGAAAGTGAACTGTAGCTAGGTTAAAGTAGGTTTGTTTGTTTTTTTTCTCTTGCAGTTGTGTGTCAGATGTAACCAGCATATAATAACAAATATCTAGATGGTCAGAATTTAATGACAATTAACTGGTTAGTGAAATATATTTCTAGCCTTTGGAGTGTCTGCTCAGGTGTTTCTAGAAAGTACTGGAGACTCCTCACTTCACCTCACTTAGTTTTTTTCTGATTTCTATTTAGTGTTTGCATTAAGAAAAGGAAAATATTGGAATGTTGATTGCAGAAGGTTGCCTTTCTAGGATAATGAAAATTGTTTTATATATTAAAAAGTACAGTTCAGTAGCTAGATGATATTTCATGTATGTGTTTTTTTGTTTGTTTTGGGTTTTTTTTCTCTTTCTGTCTCCTTAGGCGTGCAATGGAGCTGAGTTTTGCTCTTGTTAATGGGAACAATGTCCGTGGAATGATGAAAGAATTGCTGTATTTTCTGGATTCCTGTGAGCCGGAGTTCAAGGCAGACTGTGCATCTGGAATATTTCTTGCTGCAGAAAAGTATGGTGTCAATTTACTTGCTTTTTTTTTTTTAGTGGTCCTGGGAATTATAAGCATTTTATGTGCATTATGTTGTCTCCCCACACCTGAGAAAGAACATGTTGATCATCTCAGCTTTACTCACCCTGACGATTAGGCATGCTGCCTATGGTGCTATTGGCCAAGGATTTTTATGGGTAGACATTAGATCATATTCGTAAACTAGTCTAATGTATTGATTTCTATCACTGTTTGGAACAGTTGTTGTGTTGACACCTGTGCATTCACAGAACSACAGAATCCTTAGGGTTGGAAGGGACCTCTAGAGATCATCTAGTCCAACCCCCCTGCTCAAGCAGGGACACCTAGATGAGCTCTGTAAGTGAGATGAGTTCATTACTGTTGTGCTATTTTAATCAACTGCCTCACCTTGGATTACTTCATGTGCCAGGTATTGCTGTGCTGTTCCTTAACTATGGCCATGTGTATTCATTCAGGTTTCCAGTGTCAACATGGATACGAAATGTCAAAGAATGACATGATTTACTAGGAAGCAGGCCGTGGCTAAAATGGAAAACTCTGATAGTTTTGTTGATCTTCTTACTGTTATTCAAATGGTAATAGTTATTGCTCTGTAATTTGTGCCTTTTTTTTCTTTAATAGATATGCTCCTTCTAAACGCTGGCACATAGATACAATTATGAGAGTCTTAACAACGGTAAGTTGAGTTCTCTTTCATGTGCTTACACAAGAACCCCTGGATTCTGTAAGAAGTTATTCATCATCAAGAGGAAGATAGCATTTATTACCTGCCAGCCTCTTTTGCCACAGTACACAAAAGCCTTTAAGCATATATTTACATGAGTATGGTAGTGACCTAAGGCTGTCAGCCCGGAGGTGCGTGGTTTTTGGAAAACATATATGATTCAGAAGGACTTCATGTAAGACTCTGTGTAGCAAGGTCTGTTTTTCTGCTGCCGTAATCACATTTGCTTCCAGGTCAGGCAGCTCTTCTGTTGTTTTTGGTTTCATATACAGTCCTTTCAGGAATGAGTAAATACAGTGACTTAGAGAATGACATTATTTCTTAAACTCTTCCAGACTGAACTTAWGAAAGCTTTACTTGAATCTTTTGTAAACATCACAGCGTCAACAAGGTAGAACTGGAGTGTTTCAGCAAATCAGAAGAAAGAGATTTTGCCAACTTGGATAGGCAGTATTTTCCAAGCAAAGGTGTGGAAAAGTATTTTGTCGGTGTGTTAAAATTTGAGAAGTTTTTTCATCAGGAAGTGAATCTCTGACTTGTGTGCTATCATGCAGTAATGTACCAGAAAGAAAGAGACTGAAAATTTATTTCAGTTAGAAGGTTAGCTGTTAAAATTGCTTTCAAAAGATTTCTTTTCTTGAACTAATTTCTTCCTTCTAAACTGATGGAGAAACCATTTATGACATTGTTTTTGTGATATTATCTATTGTTCTTTAGTCATCCAGTCCAGCCTACCAGACTTAGAGGGTGAAAACAGAGTGATGGTCTCTGCTCCTGCTTCTGCTAGTTAATTTCGAACTTAGCTAACCTACCTGGATCCGTTTTTTTTTTTTTTCTTTTTGCATATTCTTTTCTCAGTGCCATAAACGTCTTTAAACAGAATATCTAAACAACAGCATTTAGGCACTGTACGTTGTTCCTTCAGTACCAAAGCTATGTGGTTGTGTATTGTTGCATTTATTATGCCAGCCTTGAAGTGAGCTGTTCCCTAGCTCTGAACTGCATCTTCCTATCCAGTAACTAAAGAGTGCTGTGCAGACAAGTCCCTGGGCCTTCTGCTGATTAGCATGGAATCTGACTTAGAGAAAGGATTGAATAAGTTGCCATCTGCTCCTTGCTTTGACTATATCCCCCTATTTCCCACATACACACAAAACCAAAGTGCTTTCTATATTGCTTTCTGTTTCTTTTGTGCTTCTAGATCACAGGGTACTTCCRTCTGTATCATGTCAATTTTACAGACATTCACAAGCATAGTTTTCCTCTGGTATTTCAGAGTGCTTGATGAGGATGTATTGATCTGATTCAGTTCAAAATCAAACATGAAGCACTTGGGGATAGAAGTTGTTTGATTATTATCTGTGCGCATATCAGCTGGCCTCCTGAAGGATATCAGCAGATGCTGTGCGTTATTGAGGGTCTGATAGTGAAACCAAACAACTTTTGTGTGTCTCTTGATTACACAAATATTTCTTGCAGGCAGGAAGCTATGTTCGTGATGACGCTGTTCCCAACCTGATTCAGCTAATAACTAATAGTGTGGAGATGCATGCCTACACTGTGCAGAGACTCTACAAAGCCATCCTCGGTGACTACTCCCAGGTAATACCCAAAATGACCAGCTTCAATTTCCTTGCTATATTCCAACAAGCATGTTTCCTAAACAGCTCAAGGAAAGTCAACATCACACTGTCTAGCCCCAAAGGCCAGACTGTAGATAACATATGACTTCTCTCAGTCTTTTGATATCTCTTTTGATTCATGTAAAGAATTCCCGATTAATTCAAATACCACTTTTTCTTCTGCCATAGAGAACTTCCTTGACTGGAAGGAAGGCGAAGCTTGCTCATGAAAGTGGTGGTGTTTTGCTGCATCAAAAAGGCATCCGTTTGTCTCTGAAGCATCTGATTTTTTTGTTTATTTTTCCTCTTCCAACAGCAACCCCTCGTTCAAGTGGCCTCCTGGTGCATAGGGGAGTATGGAGATCTTCTGGTGTCTGGTCAGTGTGAAGAAGAGGAACCAATCCAGGTAGAGCTTGAGAAAGGAGAATGAGCATGTAATTAGCTGAGCCTGGAGCTGCTTGATCAGTTGGTGATTGGGGGGGGTGCTTGTGGCACATACATAGCAATAACATCTATGATGCTCACTGACTGCACAGGAATCTGCTTCCCATGCTACAGGCGTGGGCTCTGTCATATAACCAGCTTTATCTCTGACTTAGAGCACTGCCCAATATCGATGCTAACCTGGCTTTCAGGGTATCTGCCAGGGGTTTTAGCTGTGTTTTTTCAGTGGTAAATCTCCTTTTCAGTGTGTGGAACAGGATTAGTAATATCATAGGATGACCATGCTTTGTGAGCATGTGGCCCATGCATTGTGAGCATATGCTGCAGGCTCACAAGGTTGCGGAGGTAGAGAAGACCCATTTAACATTATGCCGTGGAAGGTGTGCTGCACAGCCTTCCTCTGTCTCAGCTTAATCTTTCTTTGCCTTTACAGGTAACAGAGGATGAAGTTCTCGATATTTTAGAAAGTGTCCTGATATCTAATATGTCTGCATCTGTTACACGCGGTTATGCTCTTACTGCCATTATGAAGCTTTCCACAAGGTTCACCTGTACTGTCAAGTGAGTTCTTTTTGGTGTTGTGCTGCTCAGGGCTTTGTTACAAATATGTAGGCATCAGTTTCTTCCGTAGAAATAAGTATTCTTTGTGCATATCATGCTTCCATGGTGTACAGTACTTTTCTCCTTATTGTTTATTGGCTTTTAGAGTCCTCCTTGCCTTGTGGGCTGCACTATTGGTCCGATTAGTACCAGTTTCTCTCTATGTTTCTCTTTCTGTGTGAGGGCTTAACACACGTTGCCCTTATTTGAAAATTCCCTAATGAGAAAGAAATTCTGCATCTTTCCAGTTACTTTCTTTAATGATGGTGAGAAAAATAGTCACGTTTCCTCTCAGTGACTTGTGTGTGGGCAGTTTATCTCCAGCATGGTATATTATATGGAATTTTAAACTGCTGCTGATTCTGTTGTGAAGGGATAGAACAGTTCAAACGGTTTAAACTTGGGTTTTGAACTGAAACAGCCATGACTGACGTTTCAAATCAGATGCACAGGATGTCTATTGAGCAGAGGACAGATGGTGATCTAGTGTCTTTGGCTAATCTCTGACTCAGTTCAGTTCTGATAATTCCCTGACTTTTTATTTTGCTTGGCAGTCGTATTAAGAAGGTGGTCTCCATTTATGGCAGCAGCATTGATGTGGAGCTACAGCAGAGGGCAGTGGAATATAATGCACTTTTCAAGAAATATGATCATATGAGGTAAGTACTGATAAGCTTTGCTATTTGAAAAGGCATGATTATAATCTACTCTGACCTCCTGGATAGCACAACTAGAGAGCTTTACCCAGTGATGCTGGTAGGATCACAGAGGAACTAGAATCTTTGATCTCTAGGGTTACTGAATGCTTAAAGATTTTAGCATATCCTGGGAGAAGGTACTCTAAGTAGCTTTTTCAGCCAGAACACAGATACTCTTTTGAACTTGGCTAATTTTCTTCACACTTCCAGGTGTTGAATCTTAAATATACTAACCAAATGGGCATATGCAGATAGCTTTTCCTGTGTGAGCATTTCAACAGTCGTTAGGTTCCAAATGATTTTAAAACTAATTTTAAAATATAATGGTCATAAACATGAAGAGATCTGTTGACTTTTCATCCCTTTTCAGGATGTGTTGTATCCTGAATTAGAAGCAATTCTTCTGATTGATAGTACTTTTCATATCTTTTCAGAATGTCTTTTTAATTTACTGCAGTGTTCCTGTCTCATAGTCTGTGAACATGTTAGTTTCCTTGGCCCTTTAATTTAGAGATATCCTGTCTTCATTGTTTTACTACACTGGTTCTCTATGAGAAGTTCAAAACCTGATTTGTTGGAGTAACTGTTCTAAGAATAGTAATTCCTGTGCTGCATACAGTAGTTAACAGGGTGTATATATAGGAGCATTGTCTCTCTTCCACAAGGCACGTAAGTTTGGAGGAGGCCTTTTGGGATTAATCTACCCTGGTCATCTTTCCATAAGGTTGCATTCTAAATGCTATTTTAAAAATAGGTTGTTTGGATGGGTGGGGTGAGGCTAGGGGAATGCCTGGTCTGGAAGAGCCAGAGCTGCCATGTTTGGTTAAATAAAGTATAATATGATGACTTAGGCAGAGGAACAGTCGTTTCAGAGTCCTACATGGGAGGACAGAGGGAAAATGAATGTCACTAGACTACATACTACCTCTCTTTTTAGGGGCTTTCAAACCTTGTTTAAAAGGTATTTCACRATATTTTTTTTCCATAGCTACCGTCCCATTTGTTACTCTGTAGGACGCGTTATCGTCAATTTTCWCTCTTCCCTACTCCCTTTAGGATCCGTTCAGGAACTATAATTGTTTCCTTAGAAGAGTCATATGAACGAGCTAGGGCGTGTGAGTTGCCTAGGGCTTCCCATAAGGGCTTGTGAATGAGTTCTGAAAAATACAGCATGAAGGACTTTTGATCTGATCTGACCACAGCAGACATCAGTGTCTGGCGATCAGCTGGCTCCTGATCAAACGGCAGTATATCCATTCATGGTTTTTTGGGGAGAGAGAAGAAAAGTGTGTAAACTTCATTCAGTTTTACAAGAGAACAGCAGTGTATATTTCCTTTTTTTTTTTCTTTTCCTCCAGTGAAAATGTTGATGTTTAACAGTTTCTGCCCGTTAAGATTTTGTTTGTGGTTGAAGATGTAGCCCACTTTTGGGTTTATTGACCCAGAAAAGCTTTCAGTCTGAAAGATGTGTAGACAGCATAACTTACCATATTACATACACCGCTATGTCTTGACCTACCTGCATTTTTTATATTACCAATTGATTTTTACCTGTATGGACCTTCACTGTTTCTCTTGGTGTCCAGATTCTGGGCCTTTTCTTCAGGCTCCGTATCCTTTTAGGAGGATACCCTGAAGGATTAAACTTCATCTCTTCGGAAGCTGGAATTTGGTTATGTTTTGTTTTTCCAACTTTCCTCTCTTTTTCTATGTGGTTAATCTTTCTGCAAAGAGAAGTTTGTCAGCCTTGACTCTGACTCAACTGTGTGCAGAACAGAGCCATTGAGTGTCCTGCACCTCCATTTAATCCACCATTGCTGAGTTCTTTAATCCTTGAGTCCTGGATTTGTTATCCCAGCCCTGCAGCAGAAACTGTGTCAAGTTCTAGGGCAGAGGGCAGGAGGGTTTGCTGTGACTTTCTGCTGTTAACTCATGTGTTTAGACTGATGCAGAAGGTAAAGGATTGTCTCTGACCAGCTTAAGCTGAGTCATGCAGTCTTATAATTTGCCTGTATTGGATCCAAAAGGAGAAGGCATGTTGTCCTGTGTACATCATCTCCTGAGTGTGTGAGTACTTGGATTGGGATCTGGGAAGATGGCACAGTGTAACTATGTCAGCTTCTTTCAGGCCAGCCCTCCTTGAGAGAATGCCCGTAATGGAGAAGGCCACCACAAATGGCCCTACTGAGATTGTACAGACCAATGGAGAAGCAGAACCAGCAGTGCTGGAAACCAAACCTCCACCCACTGGATTGCAGCCTGCTAGCCAGGTAAAGGAAACTGGTCTGGGATAAGTTTCCGCAGATGATAGGCCTCTGTATTTTCTGCCACCTTTTCAACAGTAACCTGATACAGTCTCCTTCCCCCTCCGTGTCTGTTCTCTAGTTTTCACCTGCTGGTGATTGTTTGTATCATGCTCTACCTTAAGGATTCTAACGYTAAGAGCATGTGTGGGGAAGGGGTTATGGAGAGAAGCACAAGAGCAAGATGGGAGAAAGTCATGTAAAAGACTGACCTGTCTCAGTGTTCACAAACTCTATGCTTTACTGTCATTATGGTCCTGAGAGCATGGAAATTAGATCTTTCATGGAATATAAAACTGTGGCCAGCAGCTTTGTTAGCCTTTAAGCTGAGAGCAAGTGGAATTCTTTATTTCCAGCAGAAATCAGCAGAGAATTGAATACATTACTATTATATCCACTTTTCCACTAGGCAAATGATTTGTTGGACTTGTTGGGAGGAAATGATATAACACCTGTAATCCCCACTGCACCTTCAAGCAAGCCAGCTTCTGCTGGTGGAGAGCTGCTTGACCTCCTAGGAGATCTCAACCTGCCAGGTGAGTAGACTGTATCTCTTGAGAGTCTAGATCCTCTCTTCTGGAATGGGATGTCAGCCTGATTACCAAAGATAGGAGGGATGGATAGAATCATAGAATACATAGAATACCTTAATGATTCTACTAAGGAAGGGACCTCCAGAGGTCATCKAGTCCAACSCCCCTGCACACACAGGGTCTCCTAGAGTATGTGGCACAGGATTGTGTCCAAGCGGGTTTTGAAGATCTCCAGAGAAGGAGACTCCACCACCTCTCTGGGCAACCTGTTCCAGTGCTCTGTCACCTTCACTGTTAAGAAGTTCTTCCTCAAGTTCCTGTGGAACTTTTGGAGCTTCATTTGTGGCTGTTTCCTCTAGTCCTGTCACSAGCTATCCCTGAGAAGAGGCCGGCCCCATTGTCTTCACTCCTTTCCTTGAGATACTTTTATACAAGAGTTAGCAAGATAGCAAGAGTTCCTTGATCTCAGTCAACTCTTATCAGTCTGTCGACCTACAGGTGGGAGTCAGTGAATGAAATCAGSAGCTGACTCTGTAGTTAGCTGGTGAGTCTTAGGAATTTCACTCTTGAGTCTAGAAGGCTGTCAGCCTTTCCAGAGAGGATCAAGTGGTGAGAAGAGTTGGTTCTGTTTAAATGCCTKCTAGCTCAAGAGGAGCCAGTCCTTGCTGGTGAGATCAGGAAAGAAGGATGAYGTTGTAGAGCTTCATGTATGGAAGCACTGATATGCTGCAGTTGATCTTTAAGAAGGGGTAATTAGCTTTTGGGGGTAATTAGCGTTTATTTTCTGACACCTAGATTTTATAATTTTCCAACATTTCCTTGTAGGTTCTCCTGTCTCTGCCCCTGCCCCTCAGATATCACAACCTCCATTCCTGCTTGATGGGCTTTCATCGCAACCTCTCTTCAATGATATTGCTGCAGGTATGGCTATCTAAATCCTAGGGCTAAGGTTTGATGGCACTCAAAGGAGGAAAGACAGGCTGGGTAACAGAAAGTGAGAGTCTGCGAGTGTTTGGGAGGGAAGTGTGGAAACTTATTGAAGGTATGGAGGAGGGAGCAGAGCATGCTTGAATTTCAGAAGAGCTCAGATCTGGAGTAAAGTGAATGAGCTCCCTGATGCTATGAGTGAGCTCAGATCTGCAGATCTACTGTTCTTATGTTTTCTGCAGGAATACCCTCAATTACCGCATACAGCAAGAATGGACTGAAAATCGACTTCACCTTTGAGAGGTCAAACACGAACCCCAGCGTCACTGTAATCACAATACAAGCCTCCAACAGCACAGAGCTGGATATGACAGATTTTGTTTTCCAAGCTGCAGTACCAAAGGTAGAGCCAGTTAGGGCAACTGTGGAGATGGGTTTAGGGCTAGCTGCAAATACTTACTCATCTGTCTGTGCTTTCCTACAGACTGACCTTTGAAGTTACTGGTGTGCTGAGCAGCCTTGATTATTCCTCCAAGTGTGGTGCTTTAAACAGTACATAACCACTCACTTTGACACATTAGATGAGCCCTTGTCCCCTAGTATTTGTGCCAGCTGGACCTTGCTCATACAGGGCTTGTAGGCTGCAGTGTTTGACTTCTTGGTCCTGACAGCGTATATATACAGCACTAATTTTCTTTGACTTCTCTTGACGTGGAAGAATGATTTATATTCTTATTTAGTTAGACATCAAACTGTTTCTCAAATGCCTTTTTCCTTTCTGCAGACATTTCAGCTGCAGCTCCTGTCTCCCAGCAGCAGTGTCATCCCTGCATTTAACTCGGGGACCATCACACAGGTTATTAAAGTCCTGAACCCGCAAAAGGTGAGTAATTGATAAGAGTTAAGATTGCTCTCTAGAACTTTAGCTTTTAAGTATGACTGGTTATGGATTCATCTCTGGGAGATAGGGACTGATGGTAAGGAGTGATGAAATGACAAGTCATTTTGATTGAAGTCTGGAAGAAGTTATGAAGTACTCTCTGCATTAATACGGCTTTTTAGTTTGTTGTACTACTAAAAAGGCTTCACTGCTTTGCTGTTATGAGTTTCTGGAGTGCTCTGTTCCTTAGCATTGCTGTTAAATTTTTAGACATTCCATCCAAAGGAGCTGAACTTTATTTTTGTGTATGTTGCATAAATGAAGACCAAAAGAAAAGTGTCCTAAAAGATAAATGTATGTGAAGTTCTTTCTTGCTAGCTGCAGGAGTATATCTTAAGTGACTTTTGTGTAACATGAGTTCATTTTTTTTAAGGTCTGTTTTCTCAAGTTGTCTCAAGTTTGCGTCTAGTATGTATTGGGCATATTTATAAACARTTGAGGGGAAGAATCTAACTGTAACTTAATAGTAATTCCATTTGTTTTATAGCCTTCAGAGATGGGCTTCCAGGACTGGAGAAAAAAAGGACGCTTGAGGGCATGACCTGTGTGGCCTCCTTAAAAAAGGCTTTACAAGAATTCAGACAGTGTCAGAAAGAAAACCAAAATAGAGAGTACTCTTTTCTMCTCTGTGGAGTTGCCTTTATATCTTCCTGCCTTCCTAATTTTTTTGCAGGTTAACACTTGCATACTGCTCTGGATGTGTTGAGTATTACTGCTAGACTGATGGGCAAAATAGAAACATTCACTGACTCTGAAAGATTTCATTTAAGTCACTGTCTTCCAGAGCATAGTTTTTGTGACTCCCTTGCCATTCCCCCATCTCCATTCAGTGGGTTCTCTTCTGCCCACAGATAACAAAATTCAAGGGTAATTATTCTCTTTTGTGTTTTGTACAAAGTTCCATTTTAGTGAGGCTGTGGTACTGAAGAGCATTTTTCAAAGGCCGCCTGAAAGCTGAACTTGGGAGGCTTTAGGAGTTTGCCTATAAGTGCCAGGAGTTGCAACACATCCATCTCATTTGCTATCTCACAAGCCAAAATATACTTAGATGGTTGGAGGATTTCTTGCTGGGATATCAGGACACCTGTGAACACTTGGAAATGCTGAGGTGCAAAACAGTGYTTCATTGCCCTATGCTCTTGACCACCTCTTCATATAGTTCTTCTATACCAGGCATATATCAGGCAGAGTATGTCTCATATTGCCATTTTATCTGCTACTGACTAAACATACAGCTTTGCAAGAATCTTGCCCATTAGATTGTGTAGCTACCAGGAATTGAAGGAGGAGACCTCAGAAGAGCTTGGCTGTTCAGGAGGTAGACTTTTCTCTTGCCATAGTTGCCTTTTCACCTGGAATGGCATGGACTGTGTCATTGCCTCTTGAAGCTGATGAGGAGGGTGAGAACTGTGATGATCAGCTTGAAAAACTGGCAGGTCTCTTCAGTGTGTATGAGCAAGGTTGCCCTCATACAGTGGGAATAGCTGGTCTCCCCAAACATGACCAAGCTGAAACCGAATAATATTGATCTACTACAGTTTCTTTAACCTGAGGCTGAGTGAAGTAGTCCTTTTCCTCAATCATGCAGAGATGTGAGTAGAAGCTGTGCTGTGGGTTTTCTGAGTGAGCTCATACCTCATCCAAGAAGTACAGTGAGCAAGCAATGTTCTACAAAATTAAGCACTTAACTGCAATATTGTAGCTCACCCTGGACATCCTTCCAGCAATCTCTTGTGATGAGGAAAGGTCCATATTTTGCCCTCTTGGGATGGGGATGGACTTGGAAGAATTCACTAATCTTTGAAGACCTGATTTTTTTTTTTCCTTTTCTCTTTTAGCAACAACTACGTATGCGGATTAAGTTGACATATAATCACAAGGGCTCAGCAATGCAGGACCTAGCAGAAGTCAACAACTTTCCCCCTCAGTCTTGGCAGTGAAGCTCTGACACCATTCTTATTCTCACCCCACCCAATCAAAGGAACTCTGGGAAGAAGGTTGTGATCCCTGGAAATCCCCCAAACCGCACCATGGGCATGGGGAACAGATGAGACCTGCTGATGATGAGGAATTTTCCTGAAGTGATTGCTGACTTTGAAGCATATCTGTTAAGACTAATTTCCTCTCCTCCGCTGATGAGGCTGGCTGCTTGTGGAGGATACTCTGCACTCCCTCACACATGCATTCACAGCCAGAAGCAACATTCCCTTCTCCCCCCAAAGAAACACAGCCTGGTTGGAAGAGAAGTCTGGAATTTCTTGCAGGGAAATTTTCTTCTCTCTGCAGCAAGTGAACAGCTGCCCCTTCTTTCTGCTGTCTTTTTTCCCTGGGGGAGGGCAAGGTGCATTTTCATTCATTACTAGCTGGGTTATATTCAGGCACTTTCATCTGGGGCTCAGATTGGGRACTTAGAGGTTGTTAGGGTGCCCTGCCTCTTTCTTCCTGTATCCCCTTTATCTGAAGGGGTTGGAGGCTTCTTGTGGCCTATTCTGTGCATTACTGTATACACACACACCTCTTAGTTATGCGATACATACCAAGAGCAAGTCAGGCCTTGGGAGTTCATCTGCAAACCTGGGACAATGTGAGAAAAGATGTATCTGGTGATAGTTGATCGAATTGCTTTGGTGCTGTACTTGAAAGTGAAGCCCTGACACTTGAATTTTCTTTGCTTTCTATCATTGGCTGCAGCTGTGCAGATTCACAGTCTTCTGTAGCTGCCCCAGGGAGTGTGATGATATATGAAAGATATAGAGATCCACGGAGCAGCTGGCTTACTGCCACAGACGTTTTCAAAGCCTTTAGCCCATTGACTGTGGTTTATGGGTAAAAAGGACATGCTCAATTTTCTAGATCGCTCTTTGAGCAAGGGCCCTGTTGCCTGCTGGGAGACTCATCAGAGACTATGCTGCAAAGTCACTTTTCCCAGTTATTCCAGACCTTCTCCCCAATTTAATTTCCAGAGCCTGTTGTAGATCCCTGGATTCCATTTGAGTTTGTTCTGACTGGGACATTTGTGTTGTATCTGTAACATTGGCACTGAAATAAAGACCATGCGGTTTAAAGAGATCTTTTCCTATTTTGTTACTTAATTGATCCTTATGGTTTGTCTTCAGACTGAAAGGAACTGTTTTGTTTTATTTTGTTTTAGAGAGGGACAGTTGTTTGAATATGTGGGCCCAAGATGTGAGGTCCAGTACTCTTCTAAGTGTAATGATCAGCCATGTTGAGTCCTGCTTCCTAGCAGGCTGTTGTTCAGGTAGCGATGTTCCAGGAGTTCTCGTGGAGGTGGTGGATAGGACATGAGGCACAGTACAAGAAAACTATTCAGGCATTCAGCATCTGTCAGGGAGGAAGCAAGGAGGATCTATCTTGGACCCTCATGAGTGTATTGGAAAGCTGAAGGTACTCCTGTTTCCAATGCCTTTTCAAAAGAAATTGATGGTACATTTCCTTTATTTCTGTTACGGGGCTTTCCAGATGCTATCACAGTGCTGAAAGATAGCTAAGCTTAGGCCCTGGCCTTTATGTGGCTGCAAAAGTACTAATGCTTGGCTCCAGTCCTTGCCAGGAGTGCTGCAGGAGTGGGGCACAGTGTATTTGGGGAGAATTAGAGGATCTGTTCTGCCCTTGAATCTGGAGCAGGAGTCCATTTTAGAGAAGAGGTATAGTAATCTTTTGGAACTGGCATCAACAAGGGGCTATAAAATCTAATGAGGAAGACCAGATTGCTTTAGAACAGAACTGGTTCTGGGTTGTGGCAGGATCTTGGAGTCCATTCTTGGGTGCTGAGCATCCACATTTATTACTGGCAGTTTGATTATTCACCACCTCAGTAGCTCAAACCTCCTTAGCATCAGAGCCTGAGCATGTGGAATCTAGATAAATGTGCTCTGAGGGTGTCCGAGATGTGACATCAAGCTAATGGAAAGTCTGTGCCTTAGTTTCCAAAAGCCCCATGAGCTCTGTCATTCCCTTTGGAGATACCTGCATGTGGTCACTTGTACTGAAGTCTGGCACACCTCAATTTCTGTTCCTTTTTGTCAAGAGCAGCACTGCTGGAAAGGCATTAAACGAGGGGGAAAAAAAGAAGTAAACGGTCTTTCTCCTGGCCAGCTTGTTGCAGAATAGTTGAGAACACTGTATCTTGTCCCCCTTTTGCGTGTTTTCGGTCTCCTAGAGCAGGTGGGTTTCGTAGTTGGTTTGCTAAGCCTGTTCTGGGTAATTTCCTCCTCTGTTCTTGGCTGCTTCAAACCCCTTGTGCAGAGGTGTGTTCTGAGGACATTCTGATGTTCTGCCTGTCAGGCTTAAAGAGAAAGTGCATGAACATGAAGGGTATTCRGCTTCGAAGCCATCCCTTGGCTTTGAAGAACTCCCTTGTGGTGGCTAAACGTTCCTGTTGTCCCTGGAGCTCTTTCCTCTCCCTTTTTTAGGGATAGGGTGCTAATGCTATCCCAGAATAAAGGCCAGCTTTCACACATTCCTCGGTCCTCAATTCCAGATCCCTTTGCTTGGTTCTTAACCCTCGGTGCGTCTCTTAACCTCTGTGCTGCTGCATTGTTTTGTCACTGGAGCGTACTCGCACGTCCAGCTCGTAAAGCGCTCTGAGGACAGAGTGCCAAGTCTTTATTCCACCAGTGGAGAGCAAGAATTTTAATGGTCTGCTTGAAATGCTCCTTGTGTTAACRTGAGGAGGAGACACAGGGAGCAAGGTACAGACTTCATGGCTAATCTTACTAATATCTGCATTGGAGACTTTGGAGCTGGGAGAGAGTGAATGTTTTTTCTTTTGTTGATATTTTTGTTTATTTTGTTGTCATCATCTTTTTCCAAGTGAATGTATTGTCTTTTGAGCCAAGAGATGGCGAAAAGATCAGTGGCCATATTGGACCTGATGGGAGAGGAGAMATGGGAAGGTCCTAAGATTTGACTTTGTCCAACTTTTGAAGAGACAAAATATGGCCTTGAACAACTCTTTGAAGCAATAGCAATGAGGGGGCTGCCATCTACACAGGACCAYGGATGTTTAACTCAGAAGATGCTGAAACAGCTGGGACAGGTGCTGCAGCCCTTCCCCAGGGCTGGTACTGGCTGCAAGATGGAGCAGCAAAGATGGCTTTTTTAGACCCGCTGGTGCGCTTTCTATGTGTTCGTTTTCTACTTGGGGGCTGTGAGGGAAGAGCTGTTGGGCTGCTTTCCTCTGTGAACTTTCACTCTACTCCTGTATAGTCCTTTTTCTTTCCTGATGTTGTAATTTACATTTTACATGGATCCTCATCCCAACTCCTTCACAGTGTATTTAAAAAAAAAATGCCATTTGAGCAGGGAGCCTGGTGGTGTTCTAACTTCTGCAGACATATTTTTGAGATGTGAAAAAAATAAATGCTGAATCGTAGGTGAGTGAGGAGCATAACGGATGTAAACATTTACATGGGATGCATTAGATTTCTGTGTGTATTGTCTTTTGGTTGAAACAAATTATGAAGTGACTAATAATAAAACGAGTCAATATTCAATGATTTAAAAATGTGCCTTGTTGCTTTTTACAAGTACARTGGGATAGGCCTGTCTGTCCCTTACAGGTGGCCACAACAAGGTCAGACAACGTGAAATAATAACCAAAGGGATTGTGCAAAGTTCTCAGGTTTCTGAGAAGTTTGAAGAGGAAAATGAACGCTGACCGTTATGAATCCCTTAAACAGGTAATGTGAAGTACCCTCTGGAAAGAGGCACCAATGCACACCTAGATGCTAGAAAGGTGTAGTGAGATTTGAACTGAAGAAAAACTTCCCTGTGTCTGCGGCCTGACCTTGGAGTCGCTTCCCTCACTGGCTGAAAGCCTCTTTCCGTATTCTGTATGCCTCCAAGACAAGGATTGCTGTAATCCCACTGTATGTTAATGCAGTACGGATGTCTGCTCCGAGCTCTTCCCTGTTTCCCACTTTTGGCGAGGCTGTATTAGATTATCATCTCATCGTGCACTTCCTTCTGCAAAGGGTGATTGTCTCTATCACCACATGCCTGCCTGCCCTAATGGAAATTCTCTAGTGGTAAAACAGTTACTGAAATGTCACTATAATGATGTAGTTACAATCCATTGTAATCTGCCTTTCTGTAGAGAAAACTCAAATTGATTTTTTTCCCAAATTTTTCAGCATATTTATGCAGTATGGAGGTGGTAACTAGGTGGCCTGTTCTGTGACCGCCTTCACTCTTGACAGGAGGTAATACAAGTTGCTCAGGACAGCACTTCCCTGCAGGGACCAGACGAGCTACCCCGCGCTCCACGGTTTTAAGCAGGAGAGCCCTCCAGCTCTGAGCACTCGTATGGACGCGGGCTCTAAACGTGACGAGTTGTGCGGTGGCAGCAAGAACCGGCAGCCACAGGTCCTGCAGGGGGAGGGCTGGGCTGTGTCGCTCCTTCCACAGGCCAGCGCGACTCGGCCGTTCCTTGGAGCCTGGCTCGGTGCTGGAAGTGCCRCAGGGGCATTGCCGGGCCCTGGAGCGCTGCAGTCCCTATGGCTGCAGGCCCGGGAAAGCGCAGGGATTCCTTAAAGGGAATGTGTTGAATTGAGAGTGCGTTTGTGATAACGACAATAGCGCTAATGTGGAGGCAGGTCTGGAGCCACCTCCGAGATGGGTGAGGCGCGCTGGGACGGAGTGCGGGGTCACACACGGCCGAGCCCAGCGGCCTCCTCCGCACAGCCCGGCCCGCGCGCCCGCCCACCCCAAGCCCCGCCGCGGCCGTCGGGGGCGGTGGCTCCTCGTCCCGCGGGGCGGGGCAACGGAAGCCCGCGTGCTTCCGGGGCGGGGTCTGCGCGGAGCCGGCCCGGGCCGCCGCGGCGGAGCGTCCGTGCGGCCGGGGATGGGGGAGGCCGGGCCGGGGCCGGGGCCCAAGGAGGCGCCGCGGTCCGAGGCGGACGAGGCGGCGCCGGCGCCAGGCGGCGCGCGGGGGGGCCGGGCTGGGCCCCGCGGCGCCATCCGGGTGCTCAAGGTGAGTGAGGCGGGGGCCGGGCCAGGGCCTGCGGCGGGTCGGGGCGGCTGCGGCGGCGCCTCTCGCCTCGACCTTGGCGRGGCGGCCCCCTCGTTCCCCGCCGCGGGAGGCCGCAGCTCCGGAGCGGGTCCGTGACGCTCGCGTCTCGCCCCGCCAGAGAAACGTGAAGCGCAACGGGAGCAGGAGCTGCCTGAGCCGGAGCCGCGTGGGCTCCCGCGAGAGGGACTGGCTCAAGGAGGAGCCCGGACGGGGCTGCGTGTTCGTCTACGGGGGCGACCCCGCGGCCGCCGCCTCCGACCTGCGCCTGGTGCTGTGCTCGGTGGAGACGCCCGTGTCCGAGATATGCCATGGCCAAGAGCGGGAGAGCCTGTTCCTGCAGCTGCACGGGGACCTGGTCAGGTGAGGGCTGCGGGGGCRCGGGGCTGGCGGGCAGGGCAGGCCCCGAGCGCACAGCCCGGGTGCGAGATTTGGTCCTCYGCCTTTGGTCCAGCCGCGGGGCTGGCCGGTGCTCTGGCCAGAAGCGCATCCTTGTTCAGCAGGCTGAGGTTCCTGCTCCTGAATTCCGCTGCTGTCTTCTATTTTAGCCCCCTTCTGAAACMACACAAACTATGCGAGAGGCTGTAAGTAATCCTGAGTCACTGGAACGCACAAAGTGCTTTCACAGTTATGTCTAATAACGCTTACAAGTTAGTAATTTTTTTTTGCTGAAGGTAGCTTTTAAAATGAATTGCATGGTAAGTAACAATTAAAGGTAGACACAGAGACAGCATGAGGTTTGTAGGAAGAAGACTTAGGCTTCAGGTCATGCATTTTATGTCTGCTGTTATTATAGGCTGAAAATAGACTTTGGCAGAGGGTTGAATGCGTGTGAACTTTATGCTGAGTGTATTATGGACTCCTCTAGATTTACAAGCTGCTATTAGCTAGGTTAGAATTTAGACTTTGAATTGATCCTTCTAGGCTTAAAATTCAGTTATAAAGTTCCCACTCCCCAAATTCACTGTGATCCTGTTACTAAAGACCAAGTAACAGAGATTGACTTCAGGCACTGGACAGAAGCAGTAGCTGGATTTCTGAAAGTGAATTGAAATTTGTACAGTGCCTGGGTCCAAAGGAGAAAAAAAGACTGACCTGCTAGAAGGGGTGCTGGTGGCAAGAGAGGTGGAGAATAGGATGCAGTTAAAACTGACAGCTGAAGAAAGGTGTTTAAACCCATTTGTCTTGTCCTGTCTGGGTCATAGGAGCCAGAGAGTGATCCAGTAGGAAACTGTTACATGAGGACAGACAGACACTTGAATGGAGCCCTGGGGCAACTGGAAATCTCTGTTCATTGACTGAAGTAGTTATGAGGAAATCAGCTTGGTTTGGACTGCTACAGAGAGCAGATCTCCCAGCGTTTGCATAAGTGTGCTGGCCTGTTATTGCAGATCACAAAAAAACAGACTGAAATTTGAAGATGTGTTCATAGGGAGATGTTTTGTTACTTCTTTTCTCTTRTGTTAGAGCTTTTGAAATGAACTTTGTGCTCAAATTGTGTTAATTTCTCTTTCTCTTCTTGGGTAGATAGCAGTGCCAGTCTTTGACTTGTAGGCAGCTTTGTGCTCGCTTGGCAAATCAAYCCTTCCACCAGTATTTTCAAAGCAAGCACCAAGCTGTATAGTCGGTTTATTCCTACTTTAAGCTTGTTGCCTGATGGTATATCTAGCACTTTGTCAAGCTTTCATTTGAGGCTGAAGGAGAGGTTTTGATTCTTGCATGTCTTTTGCCTTTGTAATTCTCAGAGTATGTTTGCCACAAGATATTCCTAAATTACTTCCCATTAGAGGTCGTCTCAGTAGAGACAAGGGAGTTGCCAGGGTTGCTTCAGTAGCCATCTCTGTTGGTAGCAGGAAGYATGACCAAGTGGGACCTGCCTGCATTTCCACAGGAAGGTGACAGAAGGCTCGAGGTATCCATGTGCTCTGCTGAGATAATTCCTTCCTTGCATAAAGTTTGCTGATTACTTTAATAATGTGTTTGTGAATGCAAATTGCTCAATTAGGCATCTAATTGCATTTTTTTTCATGGGTATGTTATTCTCCCAAATAACTTCTGAATTGTCCACCCTTTTATCTCAGTAGGTGACTTTCAGTCAAAACCTRAGTGTGGCAAAGGGTGCTTGTTGTAGTACATGCCTAAGAAGACTAGACACTAACTGGACAGCAAACAGAAGAACTTCTTGGCCGTGGCTTTTTACTTCCAGCCGGTGTCAGACAAACAAACTTAGATGGTGCAGAAATATAGAATAGTCTTTTAATTGTTTATCAGGTAGAAATGATACAATGGCAAGCGAGATACATAGTTTAGGAGATTTGCTTGACTAGGTACCTCTCCTGCATGAATTTTTCAGAATAAGAAAGAGAAATGGAGGCGTTGTGTTTGGTTGATATCTTCAGGATTTGCATCCACTTGATTTAGAGCAAGGAGAGTAAAAGTTTTCAAATTAGTCTTTGTGAAGCAATAATTCTTGTTGAAGTAAAAGATGATAAGAATAAAAATATTGACAAAACCATCTGCAGAAGGGCCAAGTGTGATGGGGCCAAGGAGAGTATTCGGCTTTCTCAAGAGGGTAAACAGTGGTGCGGTACCTTCAGCTTGTTGAAGTGTGATTCAGTTTGAATACATTGTGTCATGTGAAAAAGGCTTATGCCTTTACTGTATTAAGATTCTTTCTAAATTTTCACGTGTGCAAGAAGTTCAGTGTGTGCTAGCAATAGGCTCAGAAAGCCCTTTCAGGAATCAAATTGAAGTTTGAAGTTTTTTTTTTTTCTTGTTTTCTTAATTTTCCAATGAGAAGTACAGATGCAGACTACATGAGGTGTACTTTTTGTGAGTGACGCTAGGGCATTCATGTTTCTTGAGCCATGGTCACATGCTGGAAAAGCTGCTTTTTGTCAAGCCTAGAGCTTTGATAGCAGAAGTGGAATCTGGGGGTAATCTAGGGAAACTTGGGCATGTTATTTGGAGATCCAATCAAGTCTCTCATATTTGTCTTGAATTCAGCATTGAAAGTTAAAGAATACTTCAGGGCTTGCTGTGTTGGAAATCTGATTTGTTTGATGCAGTCTATTATTTATTACATTCTTTAGTAGCTTTTCTGGAGTTACTGGAGTCAGATATACAGGTTTGTCATTTCCAAAATCACCTCAGAAAGCTCTTTAAAAGGATAGTGTATGTTCACCACCATCCTTTTCTTTAGTAGTAAATCTAAGGGATAACCTAACCCCCAGTTATGCATTTATAGAAATGCTTGGCTCTAAGCTTCTGGATCTCAGCAGGAGGTCCTGGAAAAGACTGAGAGCTTATATCTGTACTCACAAAAAAAGAAATCTCTGCAAAGAGAGAAACATTGATGACTTTGCACTCTTTTAAACCAGTTTCTTTTCTGGTTGTCTCTATTTCAAAGCAAGGAAGGAAGAAGCTTTTTGTAAGTGGGCTTTTCGTGCTGATTATGCAGAGCTGCATCTTAGCTAGACTAGGATCTTTTCCCAGGAGTTTGAAAAAGTTAAGCAGCATCTGAATGATTGATGGTTGTGCAGTTCTCAGGTGTCCATTCTGGGTTGCACCTGAGAAGCTACTCTTGTTTTAGAAAGCCAGAGAATTTGGTCCTTGTTTATATGTTCTCTAAGTTATTTCAGAAGGCTTCTTCTCCCAACAAGATATAAATTGGGCAGCATCATCAAGAGTAAAGTCTTCCAGTTACATAGGCAAGCTATAGTTCTTTTTCTAATAGGGAGATAAACTTGGATTGTTTTCCAAAAGACCTAAACTGTTACAAGGTTACTTATATGTCATTTTTGGATCAAAGTTGGCACAACTGTCTCTCTCACTTCAAGGGAGGCATTACACATAACTGGAAACTATGCTTTTGTTTGTCACACTTGTGACATAACATGTGACTTGGATACTAGAAAAGAATAGTGAGTTTTCTTTTGAGAAAAKAAAAGTTGCTTTTCAACATAAAGCACTATTTTATCTGAATATATGTAAAACTATTTTGACTATCTATTTTTCCTTGATGGTTTAGCAAAGGGGCAGAAAGAAGCAACCATTTTCTGAATCTCTTTCGTTGTTGAGTTATGGAGGTGTTCTTTTTGTTCATTTTGTTTTGTTTGTTTTTTGTTTTTTTTAAGTTGGAAAAATCCCAAACCACCAGCATCATCACCACCACCCTGGCACACTTACGATTACATTATAAACTTTTCTACAAYAGAACTATAGTCAGAAAAGTCCTTGATAGGACCTTGATAGGAATATTAATTTAAATTTATAATCACATCTATTCTATAGAGGAAGGAATAAGGGCAGATTTCCAAGCAAATAAATTCCATGTGTAAGTGATCYTTCGGATGCGTTTGGATAGAGAGGACAGTTTTCTTTGTCCATTAACTTATTTGTGAATTGCCATTTGTGTGTGTATGTGTTTGCTTGTTTTTGTCTCAGTTGCAAGTTAACCAGTTTGTCTTTTTGTCTTCTGTGGTAGRCGTTCTGTTGTTTTGAACTTTGAGAGTAACCCTGCTTCAGTTTTTGATCCAAAGATCCCGTCTGCAAAGTGAGAGAGTTGCAATGTGTGTGCTTAAAGTCCCTGAGATCAGTTAACTTCTTGAGGTGTGTCCTGTTGACTACAGAGGAAGCGTGGATGACAAGATGCTTTTAGATGGTGCATGTTTTGTGAAATCAGTCCTGCCTTAGTTATAAGCTGGCCATAGTAGTGGAAATACTGTAGAATAATAATTAAAAAGAGCAATTACATATTTCTGTGCTGTATGAATGATATATAATGCCAGTTAAAGTTTAGTAGAAAACAGATTTTACCAATAGGACTTGATCTTGCTACTTAGAAGTTTCAAGCTTGATTGCCAAAGACATTAGCCATTTGTCACACTTTATGATGTTCTGATGTCAYTGATAGAAAAGCAATTCACAATCCATACAAGTGGTTGATTACTGGAAATGTTATTCAGTGTAAAGGGTTTTTGGAGGAGAGATTGTCAAATGATTTAAAATGAGATTTCTTACCCTGTTCAGTTGCCCAATTTTTCTGATTATAAAGTCACTTCTGTCCGTTTGACCCCAGATCCTGCACCCACTGCATTTCCTCCCCTTCTCCCCTCTGTAATGTAATTCTTTGATACAGTTGCTGTGACAAGCATGCAGAGCCCCAAGGACATGTGCTTACTGGACCTTTTCAGAGCAGAACAAYGGCCAGTATGTCAATGCACCTTAGCACTCTAACTGTAGTATGGCAAAATAAATCTCTCTTGCATTCTCAAACTCTTCTCTTGTATGTTTTGCCAGGAGACTGGGACCCACGGAAAAGCCCCTTCAGATTGTGTATGACTACTTGGCTGGTTTGGGCTTTGAGGATCCTGCTAGAATGCAGGAAGAAGCAGCGAACTCTGATCTCAGCTGTATGATTCGTTTTTACAGTGGTAAGAACTTGTATACCTGTGTGCTATTGGTCTTCCTATAGCTTTAACGATGAGATGGAAATCAGCAGAAGCACAGGTCATTTGCCATAGCTTTTATAGATGKCTGTGTCAAACACACAATATAGCAGTCAGGTGTGACAGGTGRGAATCTTTCTTTGGTGGGGAAATGTCTTTATTCCTGTTTATGATCACGTTTGCTATTGAGGTGCATTCAACATTTTAGCTTAGAGCTATCGGAGGAGTCAGGGAGCAGGTGCTGCAACCTCTCTGTTCYTCCCCAGCTCTGTGAACTGCTATCACATGGAGTTAAAGTTTGTTTCCGTGAGCAACCATGTTCTAATGATAGAATATTCATATTCAGTGTATAGCTGCATGTAGATTAAATATACACTATACAGTCACTGTCTTTCAGTATACTGTTTCAGTAGTTGCTTATTATTACAAAACCGTAAACATTAGTGCACTGGCTAGAGAAGTTGCTTACCTTTCTGGGTGAGATTTTTTTCTAGGGTATACTAGTATTTCTTGTCTTTACTTGTTATTTGCAATAACTGTTTTTGCATGTTACAGCCATGTTGTTATTTGTGCTCTTAGAACTGAGAATGTAGAACAAATGGAAAATAAAGGCTAATGTCCCTTTTTTCTTCAGAAAAGCCATGCCAAGTGGAACAGTTAGATCGCATCCTACTCTCTGGTGTCTATAATGTACGAAAAGGAAAGACCCAACTGCACAAATGGGCAGAACGCTTGGTAATTCTCTGTGGTACCTGCCTCATTGTATCCTCTGTGAAAGACAGCCACACGGGAAAGATGCACATCTTGCCTCTTGTTGGAGGGAAGGTAAGACTTTCTTCATTGGCTTTGTGTGGTTTAGGAATAAAGAAGGGTTTACTATGGTTGTCATCTGCAACAAGTCAGTCTAGGCTTTTGCAGCAAATTCCTTCATTGACAGTTGCAGAGAAGAGTTGCATAGCTCCTTTCTACTTACTTTGCTTMTATGGTTTTAAAGCTGATAAAATACTTAGACCGTGGTTCTGCTTTCACATTAGTGGTCAGTATTGCAAGTGGCTACCCCCGAAACAGTTTTTTATTGGGTCTGCATCAGTAGAAGGATGTTAAAAAGGATTTACTTCTGTGTTTCTCTCCAGTGACTTTACACCTGTGTTTTCAGTGGTGTTGTAAATTGCTGAATTTTCACACAAGCTGATTTTGCTCTAATTTTTCCCACTGCAGGTGGAAGAGTTGAAACGTCGTCAGTATACGCTTGCTTTTACATCYGCTGGAGCCCAAGCACAAACATACCATATTTCCTTTGAAACACTGGCAGAATGTCAGCGGTGGCACCGACAGGCATCCACAGTGAGGCTCTGGAGACTGCTGGGGTGGTGGGCAGAAGGGCTGGCGGGGGTTTGGGTGCAGGTTTAGTCTGAAGGCAGAGATAGAACCGTGATGCCCGAGAAAGTACCTGAGCCACTTTCCAGCTTTTTTGATTTTTGTGTGTGCTCTATATACAGAGACTTTCATTCAGAGTTCTCTGTGTGCTCYGCCTGTGCGCCAGTAGAAATTCAGCATTTATTCACACCCATTGTACCTGCTCGGAGTAGCTAGAACAAACCCTAGAAAGTCTAGAAACCTGCAGATTGTTCCTACAGTTGTACCTGCATCTGTCTGAACTGTGGCTCAGAATGGCATGAGGTCACACTGATAGCTGGAAGTTAACATGGAGATCATAGGTCAGMAGAGCAAATGTAGCTTGTTTAGAGTTATACCCTCATTCCACTTTATGGCTTATATATATTTACCCGTAAATATATACATATAAATATATATTATTAAATATKAAATGATTCACAGGATAATGCAAGKCAAAAAATCTGGAATGAAGCACTTAAGAACTGGAGACAAAGCATCCTTAATGAGAGAAGATCTGGTATTTGTAAAGACATATGAAATGCTGCAAAAACATAAATTAGAAAATCTGTCAATGAAGTGTTATTCCTAATAATAATTCTTGAGCAAGCAGAGAGAAGAAGGTCAAAAGGAACAGATAGGCCAAGCACAGATTCTGTAATCCCTAAAGGAACTGCAAAGTTATYTGCTTCCTGTTGTTTCTGGCATCTTTGTGTGTGGAAGGTTCACAGAGGTTGTGCTTACTCAATAGTTTCCTCAGTGAGAGAAGATTTTTCTCCTTTGATGTCATGCTCCTATGGTCTGACTTTTAGGCAGGCTACATGGCACATGAAGGGCAGAGTTGGGCCTTTTATATATTCTTGTTGATATCCAGGTATGCCTCCGTGTTATGTGGCTTGCAGAAACAGTAGTAGCAAATGGCATAAACTCCGACTCCATGAAACCCATTTCCTGCATGGACTGTGCCTGTGTTTGCTGGATACAAGGGAGTTACTTTGTTTTCCTGCAGTTTGCTTACCACTTGCATTCCTCGGCCTTCCATTAGATTATCGCTAGACTGTATCAGAGAAAAAATGTTGATGCAGCTACAAACAACTTTTCCTTTTTTTTCTTTTTTCAGGTTGCATCTCTACGACTTAGCATGGTTGATCTCTCATGCTACAGCCTTGAGGAAGTACCTGAGCACCTCTTCTACAGTCAGGACATTACCTACCTCAACCTGCGACACAATTTTATGAGATCAACTGGAGCAGGGAGTCTTGACTCTCTTTGCAGGTTTGCAGASAATTACGTTTTTGCCACTTTAGGGGTTCTGGACATGTCCACCTAGGGATGGAGAAGAGGGAATTCATTGCATATGCTGCTGGGATGTTCGCCTCTTTGGTAAAAGTACAGTGCATTTGCAGTTGTTGCATGAAAGTATGGTGTTAATTCCCTTATTTAATTTGTTGGGTGGTTCCACTTTTGGGGAGCATTCCTTGGTGACATGACTGCTTGGGAAAAAATAGTCTTAGGCAGTGGTAGAGGCACTGGAATAGGCAGCCTTCTGTTAAGTGCAGATGTGGGACTTTAGTGTCTGTAAGGCTTACTTCACTACCTGGTAGACTGAGCCTGTGGTGTAGTCTGCCAAGCAAGTGGCACTTTCAAGGATCTCTGGGTACAGGTCTCTGGGGTTTCCAGCATGGAGTCGACTCCTTCTTGACTTTCCCTTTTACMGGCCCTTGAGGGCATTTCCACTGTGCCTGGCTTGAAAGGGTGTTCTCSTCTTCTATTTTCAAAATAGTTCAAATTTTGATTCACATTTTCAGTTCCTGGTTTTGCGTTTTCACAGTTGTAGACTRCTACTCTAAATAATCATTTTAAGTTAAATTTAGTGAACTGAAGGTTTAGTCTCCCTAGTCATTGTCATAAAAGGGTTGCTAGGTGGAAGTGTCTCAGAAATCGGAGTGGAATTAGGATAGGTTGTTATCTGGAGGATTTGACTACTTTCAGCATTACAAATGAAACRGGAAATATCAGTGATTTAAAGCTGTGTGGAAACTACCATTTTGAGCTACCTGACTGTATCTGTATACGAAGGCTTAAAAAGCCTTTGTCCTGATCCACTCTCAGGGGAGGTTTCAGTACAATCCCAAGAGCAAGATTTAGACACAAACGGCATCAAATGCCATACAGCCTTGTATGCTCTACTCCCATAACAGAGGTGATAGGACAGAGAGAAGAAGAAGGGGAAAAAAAGAAAAAGAAGAAAGATAAACAAGCAAGCAGGAGAGATGCAGCAAGATTAGTTACCACCACCACCAGTCCAGTCCAGCCAGGTTTTGTTGGTTCTGCCTCTGTGCGAGTGAAGAAGCTGCTTTTTCATTGCGGGTGATGATCTCTTGAGAGTTTATAAGAATAAAACTGCCACCTCCGCCGCATGCAATGGAGGAAAATGTAGTCCTTTTATTGTCCCAGTTCTTGAAGAGTCTCCCTCACTTTCTCAAAGTTTTCTGATGCRTGTTGTTTGTACGTGCTGTGTCCTCTGGTGCTCCTCTTCTCCCCAACACTCGCCTGCCAGTGATGCTTGGCAGGCACTGCTGAGCGTTGTTAGCCCAAGAAGTCATAAGTCATATAGAGATAAAACRCCTCAAGCTGATTATCASAGTCTTCCCARAGACAGGRTGCCAAGGCCAAGAAGTCGTAAATTGTATGGGAGCTGATATCCCAGTCTTCCCAGAGGCAGGATGCTGAGGTCAAGACRTCCCAGAGATAGGCRTAAATTGTATGGCAACAATGTCGAGACAATCCAGAGCAATCTTTTACAGCCTTTCTGACTATTTTTAGTGTGTTTTTGTTTCTGARACCACTGAGGTATGATTTAACTAGCATTGTCACCAATAGGTTTTCTCAGTTGAAGAGTCTGAACCTGTCTCATAACAGACTGGGAGAGTTTCCTGTATCACTGTGTGAGATCTCAACTCTGACAGAGCTCAATATTTCCTGTAATGGACTTCACCACTTGCCAAGCCAGATTGGCAAACTGTTGAAGTAAGTATATTCCTTTTATCTGTGGTCAAACTTCCTTGGTGCTTTGGTTGTGCATAGCCAAAGTGAAGATGCTACTTAGGAAGATAAGAGTACTCATGCATACWTGAAGACTGACTCATGGACTTGACTGTAGGAGAATGTTCAGAACAAAGATGAATTTGGAACTGTTTGGTATTGCACACGTGCAGTTCCAAGTGTGTTAGGTGGGTGAGAATAATATGCATTCCAATTCCGGTCATTTTATGTGTGTAAGAACGAAATAGCAATTACGTAACATAAAAAATAACCACACTTAAGAACAGCCAGCAGTGCAGGTAATTCACTAAACTGCTAAATATGAGATTCACTCCTTTTCACTGATTTCCTTCTTTTTCCTAATGCAGTCTTCAGACATTCTTACTCGATGGGAATTTTCTCACATCCTTGCCAGAAGAGCTGGGAAGTCTGCAGCAACTTAGTTGCCTTGGGCTTTCCTTCAATAACTTCTGTGATCTGCCAGCAATTTGCGAGAAACTAGTTCTCTTGGACAAGCTAGCCTTAGCAGGGAACTTGCTGGAGACCTTGGATCTTGCAGTGTTGAACCKTATGAGCCACATCAAAAGCGTAGATCTGAGGTAAGGGGAGAAACTGGCATATGTATAGACCAAGTTGTCCTGTTGCCCTTCCATAGAGGAGCTCTTGGGAAGAGACAAAGAACATTCTGGTTGTGGCAAGGCAGTCTAGTACTTAGTCTCCATATTGTTTTCTTGTGTCAGTGCTACTTAGCTGTGCATTAACTTGGCTTCTAGTTTCAAGGCAGTGGTCTTCAGGACCTCGTGAATGCAGGAGAATGAGTATAAGTAAAGGTTCCACAAAGTGGCACAGACACAGGAATTGTTTTTCTTGACATTTGCTTCCTGAAAGCTTCTCTTTACCCTTCACACATCTCACTGTGCTTGTCTTTCAGGTTAGTCTTTAAAAGAACTCTTCCTTTCCTCCTCTGTCTTCTCTTCTTATTGATATTTTGTGTCCAGGGCAATATTCTCTTTTCTGATTTTATAACTCTTATCTCTGAGTGTTTAGGCTAAACAACCTGAAGAGAACAGCAGTTGACAGTCTGGAGGGGAATAAATCTGTGACCTACATGGATTTACGAGACAATCATTTGACAGATCTGGATCTGAGCTCCTTGTGCAGCCTGGAGCAGCTGCACTGTGAACGGAATAAGCTCAAAGAGTTGACGCTGAGTGGTTTCTCCCTTCGGGCCCTCTATGCCAACAGCAACTGTACGTTTATTTGCCTCCTTTAGCTKCCTGCTTCTTCTAAAGTCCTAGGAGCAGAGGAGACAGCCCTTTTGCTGTCTCTCACACAGAAAAATAGTCACGCCYGTGTTACAGTAATGAAGCAGTACTTGATGGATCTCCTGGGGTCAACTCCTAGAGATCTTAGGAATCCTAGGGATTATCGGTATAGATACAGGTCAGGTAACCGGGAAAGGTGGTGATGCTGAATTGCTGTACAAGGAACTTGTCTTCCAGTGAGATGTCTTTGGGAGAGAGTCCAGACTCTTATTATTTTATTCTTATTCTGGTGCCCCATGTGGCAGATGGAGCATGGCATGGTGAGAAGCTGTAGCACCATGTTGCTAATATATAGAATGTAGACTCTGTCCTGGAAAGGGTGAGTAGGCATGTTAAGTGTTCAGGGAGTAAGCCTGCAAGTCTCTTTGCTAGCTAGTGTAGTTTGCTGCATGCTATGTGTGCTTTTCCATGCTATTCCTTGGMTGGAGTTGTTCAATCATGATTGTTTGCTTTACTTCATCAGGTCTGACAGCTGTCAGTGTTTATCCAGTTCCTGGTCAACTGACATGTCTGGAACTCTCCCAGTAAGTGACCTTACGCTACAGAATATAAAGCAAATATCCAAAAACCTTTGCTGCTTATTGCATCATTTTTTTGAGCTTTTAAGCTTTTGAAAGAGTTGAGAGCAATAGAAACTCTCCATCTTCACAATACAACTGGAAATGCCACCRCTGAAGAGAGATGAAAATGTCCCAGACCAAAGCCCTCTTGAACAAGTGTGACTTGATTAGATGACTGGTTATCCTTCAGGTAGAGGTTGTAAGCAGCAAAAAAAAAAAGGCCTGTTAGGAATATGTGACTGGACTAGGTAATAGTAGCTGACTGGATTAAATGATGGGAACCTCTGGAGCAAGCATTTGGAGTAGCTGCTAGTGATCACTACTGTTAGCTCTATTGCCTGTATCTCTACTTGGAGTAGTGTTATTGGACATGGAAATGGGAGAGCCAGAGGACCTGATCACCTTTCACTTTGGTTCTAGGATGATGCACACTAGCAGAGTAGCCTTGTGCAGCCTGTTCTKTTGATGCCAGAGCTGCAGATGAACAAAAGCCTGATTTATAGTTTTGCAGAAGTACTTTCTACCAATCATGTACCAGCTTAGCTTGCATTACACTGCTAACCATGAGATAAATCCCATATGTCAGGCTCAGATTGTTGTATGTTTCCTGCCTGTTGACTTTGGTTTGGCTGTCATTAGTGCCATGCAGTGTTCAAAGAGGGCATGCTCTGTATAGAGTGATGATATCTAGCCTTTTCTCATTTCTGTTCTCAGCAATCAGCTGCAGTGTGTCCCAGACTGGGTCTGTGAAGCAAAGAAGCTGGAGGTTTTGGATGTAAGCTCTAACCTCCTCACGGAGCTCCCATCAAGGTCAGCAAACCTTTTCTACAGAGCTGAGCTTTATTCCAGGGGAGCTGAGTGGAGATAGAGAAGCAGTGGCGAGAGAGAAGCATCTGCATTTACATGGCACTTTGCCCAGTGTAATTAGCAATGTTAAGAACCCACCACTTACAGGGAAAAAAAAAAAAAAAAGTAACTGGCCTGCATGGAGCAGTGCCCTAATGTTTCTCCAGCATTTCTGGGTCCAAAGCTCTTTCATACGATGCTGCTAGGAGACAGATCTTAATTATTACCTCACCCAAACGAGCGGGCCAGTTTTAGGCTCTGTCCAGATGTGTTCAGCCCTCCTATCTCAGAGCTCCTGAAATGCTCTTTGCAGTTAATGGGGATAGAGGGTTTTTTTTTTTAATAAAGACTACAATTCTTGAGAGCAGAGCAACAACCTCGGAAATTATACAGGAGGGCCGAGTCAGCTGTTCGAGCTCCCCAGCACAGGGGAAGCACTCTTGGCACCTGTGCTTTTTTGCTTTGCTGCATTTTATAGATCATTGTATTTTAAATTATTTTAGGAGTACAGACAAATTAGAACTGGTTAAATGTTCCCTCCTCCCATTCTGGGAATGTGAGGAGGAGTAAACCAAGCTGGTGTTGTAAACCTTGTGTCTTTCTAGGATCCTCAGCAGCMTGAGCCTTCGGAAGTTGATGGTGGGGCACAATCATCTGCAGGCCCTTCCGCCTCTGCAAGAACACATTCCACTGGAGGTGCTGGACCTTCAGCACAACCTGGTGACTAAACTCCCTGAGACACTCTTTCTTAAGGCTCTGAAGTGAGTGACAGTAGCATGTTGTCTTCTATCTGCCTTACCTTTGGCTGATGCAGGCTGATAGTGGCATCTACGTGACTGTCCTTGTGGGGTGCTGTAGGCTTTATTGCCGGTTGCCTAAGAGGTAATGAGACATGCGCTTTATGAGGAGGTAATTCAGGTTCCATGAGAATAGTTATCAAGCTGATTTGAGGAATYAGTCTGTGTTACTGATTAATAATGGGAAAGCAGCTAAACAGAGAATTAGCTTAAATTGCAGCTGCTTCTCATAYTGCATTGCTACCTGGAGAGCTTTGTCTTTAAACCAGTACACAAATTCAGGTGCAAAAGAGAAGCCATACAGATTCCCAGTTAGAGTGGAAGGTACATCAGGTCTCGGAGAACAGCAAGGGACACCCTTACTGAACAAACAACCCCTCTTAGATGCTTATCTGTTCAGAYGTGAGTCATCCCTTCCTAAGAGACTGTGAGGAGGAGCTTATGTAGTCTGCTTCCTCCTCACAGGCTCAGCAGTCAAGCTCTTCAGTACTCACTGTTTATTGTAAAGTGCTGTATGCATCTGTAGTGCTGTATAGCTAATAAGCCATTTGTAGACTGATAAATCTGAGTGTGTATCACACTAATTCTATTGCTCTGTCACTCTAGGTATTTGTATAACTCTTCCTACTGTTTTTTAGAGTGGTTTAGATTATATGAAGCCTGGTATTTTTTGCTCTTGCTATGGTTAGCCTCAGGTACCTGAATGCATCTGCAAACAGCCTGGAGTCCTTGCCCTCTGCGTGTACAGGGGAGGAGAATCTGAGCGTGCTGCAGCTGCTTTACTTGACCAATAACAACCTCACAGATCAATGCATCCCTGTCTTGGTGGGACACCAGAACCTACGGATCCTTCATCTGGCAAACAACAATCTACAGACCTTCCCTGCAAGGTAAATGCATAAGGCTGGTGGAGGAGATGGTGCTTACTAGCCACACATGGTTGCCTTAATTTTATTGTGCCTGGATCGGTATCAAAGCAAGATGCAGTCCTTGTGGCTTCATGATGAAAGCCTGTTGTTCCCAGGGCTGCAGTGAGGGACATCACATTGCTGGGGTGATTGGTTCAGGGTAATGCTGGTTCCTGTCCTTCTAGCAGTTGGTGAGTGTTTGGCTGGGGGTAGCAGCAGCATTTCTGAAACCTTMAAAATTACTGGCATGTATCCTGCTGAGCTGCAGTTACTCACTTTTTCTTGATCTTGCATTGAAAGGCCAGAAGGCCATCATCCAGGCTTCTCTGTACACAGGTCACATAATTTCAYTTATTGATTCATATAGTAGATTCACAATTAGAGTTGAAATAGAAATCCATGGTTAATGTAAACGTTTGATGCTAGAGACTAACATGCATTCCTATTAAGTTGTTTCTGTTCTAAGTTCAAACGGCATCTTGGTTTTGATCAGAAATAATTATCTTCCTCCATCTCCATCAATCGGTCTAACACACTGTCTTTCTAGTACAACAGCCGTGTAGTATCAGGTATTTTTCAAGTGTAGCTTAAACCTTTAGCTTTCTAATCAGTTTGATAAATAGACTCGGCCTCTTTAGCTTCTTAGTGTATAAGGAGACTTCCAGGCCTTACATACCATTCTTGTCTGCAAGTTTTCMAATAGAATATCATATTCCTCTGCTTTAGAGCTGTAGCAGTTGAAGGGTATAGTCTGTTGTAGTAGTCTGTTGTATAAATCTAAGTCAGGCATCTGAGGACGCCCAGATCTTATAGCATCTCTTTGGACTTACTGCCTCCTGTTAATGAATCAGAAGTGTAGCTGGTAAAGGACAATGTCTGTAGATACTGTATCTGCAGATTCCTAAAGTGACAAATTAAGCTCTATAACATATTATGGTATATTTTGTTTCTCTTTCAGCAAACTGAGTAAGCTGGAGTGTTTGGAAGAGCTGAATCTCAGTGGCAATAAGCTGAAAACAATTCCCACAACAGTGGCAAACTGCAAGCTGCTTCATACACTTATTGCTCACTCCAATGAAATCAGCATCTTTCCAGAGATCCTGCATTTGCCCCATATTCAGGTATTCTTTTAGAGTAAAGAGGTATCAGAATGACATTTGGGTGGGAGAATGGAAAGTAGCGAATAGGAGGAGAAGTAGAGATCTCCCCGTTTTGCTTGATCTGCCTGAGGGTACAGAATATATGTTCTAAATCTGTCACTTCTCTTAGCTTAACAAGGATGGTTCTACTCTCATTCATCTTCATCATCTGTCTTGGCATATTTCTGATGTATCAGGCAATATAGAGTGTTAATTGAGGGAATATAGGAATAGAGTTTGTAAATGTGTGCATATATAAACCTTTGATTATCTATAGTGAGACCAATTCTTTCAATATTGAGGTTCTGACTATTGCAGTTTATAGGTATTTGCTGCTTGTAAGTTACTCTTCTACTAGTAGGTCAGCCCTGTTTTTCATGTCCTCTTTGTGGGATGTGGTGAGTGATGGACAAGAAAAGCAGCAGTGGTCTCCTGTGGGGCAGGGATAGCAGGGTGAATGGGGCCAGAGTCTCTGAGTTAGTCTACAGAGGTAAAGAACATGTAATGCTAGAAAGGAGCACAAGAGTAACTGACCCTGTGAAGAAACAGAATTGGTTCCTTTTTCTGATTGTGCTTTTCTGATATTGCAGTTTGTAGACTTGAGCTGCAATGAATTAACTGAAATCCTGATTCCTGAGGCACTGCCCAGTACCTTGCAGGAGTTGGACCTGACTGGAAACACAAACCTGGTGCTAGAACACAAGACACTGGACATCTTCAGGTGAACTATTGAGATGCCAGGACTATAGTGACTTGCACAGCTCTGTGTGAGGATGGGATACCATTAGGTGTATTGCAGTACTGCAGAAAGTTAGAATGTTCCTTGCCTAAGGCAGCTGAACTTTCTATCCTATAGTAAGGACAAAGGCTGAATCTGTATCAGTAGAGTAAGCTGAAAACTTCTTAGGTCATATGAGGGTATCCTTTCTGTCTGTGGCATAAGGCACCAGACATCTCTAGAAGGCCAAGTCCTTTATCTCCTTTTTTCAGTGCATTTTTTTTCTGAAGGCTTCTGTCTAAAACTCCAGACTGTATGTAGTCTTTTGGCTATAAGCTCTTCAGTGGCATTTAGGAGAGAATCACTTTCTTTCTCTCTCCATAGTCACATTACCACACTGAAGATTGATGCTAAGCCCTCCCTCACAGCAGACACAGGACTGACTTCTACCTTCTGGAGTCATGGAGCAGCTGAGATGGCTGGCCAAAGGAATAAGTGAGTATTGTGGTCTGCTGGATCCTGACACTGTGTCTTCAGTGCTAAGACCCAAGCAGACTTGCTTCACTGGATAGCTCATCCATCCCTCTGTCTCCCTGGGAATCTTTCTTAGTAACTCAGATCTCTCTGTTGTCTACGCCCTCATTTCTTTTGCTTATCCTGGGATACTTCGTCTTTATTTCTCACCCTAGCGAGATGCTTTTACCCTTGCTTGCAGGCTGTACCCATTGTGCTCTCCCCAGTGTGGACAATGAGAGTTGAGGAGTTTCAGTAGTAACCAGAATCTCTACATCTTTTGGAGCAGGGGGTGAAAGAACAATGGCTTTACTGCCCTGTGAGAACAGTGTTTAGAGGAAGGTGCCTCATGGCTATAGTGATGAAGACCATACAATCTTTTCAGATAACTTAACTTAGCCTGTGTGCTTTTCTGACAGGCTGTGTGTGTCATCCCTGGCCCTGGGGAGCTTTGCAGAGGGCATGGAGGCTGTGTATGGCATGTTCGATGGTGACAAGAAYGAGGAGTTGCCACGCCTGCTGCAGTGCACCATGGCTGATGTGCTCCTGGAGGAGGTACAGCAGTCAGACATGATGTTCATGTCCAACACCTTCTTGGTCTCCCACAGGTAGGACAGTGAGCAAGCTGGTCCCAGTGGGACCTTGACAGGCATGTCACTTAATGTGCTTTGTGGGGTGAGGCAGCACCCCAGAATGCCAATTGTTRGAATACGGAGCCTTTCTATACCTTCTTCACCAACAGGAAGCTGGGCATGGCTGGGCAAAAATTGGGCTGCTCTGCTGTCCTTTGCTATATTCGTCATGATGTGGCAGATCCAGCCAGCAACTTTTCTCTGACGGTGGCCAATGTGGGGACGTGCCAAGCAGTTCTGTGCCGAAGTGGGAAACCGCTGCCCCTCTCCAAGGTCTTCAGTCTTGAACAGTGTTCAGAAGAAGTCAAGAGAGTCAAGGAGCAAAAAGCCATTATAACAGAGGTTGGTTTGGATCTTCTTCATTTCARCCTCTACCCTCCAGTAAAAGCTTGATATAAGTATGTGCCATGCTGAGGTCTGTTGGCTGCACAACAGGGGAGAGTATGACATAAAGAAATTGGCATGACTTGCCTTGCTTCTCACCCTGCTTCTCTTGCTAATTAACTATTCAGTATTCTGCATTCCTAAAACACCCATCAGGGCCTGAGAATGATAGATATTAGTAGAAACACATTAAATCAAGTGATTTAAAAACTAGGTGATTGGTGGATTCTGAAGAATACATTGCAAATGAAATAATTGTCAAAGGAGAGTTCTCTGCTTGTGATCTCTGCTGAGTTTTTTTATAATAATTATCAGCAACATTTAACATGTAGAGGGTACATAAATTGATGAAGTTGTAAACACTGATCTGTATGAGCCAGCCCTGTGCTTTATTTTGGATTGATTCATGCCCTCAAATACATGAAGAAGTTCAGTAAGTTGAACAGCCAAGAACCCTGGGGAGACTGTATGTTCTCTATGTGCTGACCTAGAAAAGAGATCAGAGGACTCTATCGGTAATTTTGAGTACAGGAAATTGAAGAATTTTACTGTAGCCATTGGACTATCTGTTGGRAACAGAAAGAAGGTAAGTAATACTTTCACGACACAGCAGTAGTGTGATTGCTGCTTGCTGTTTTCTTCCTCAGGTTACAATGTCCATTCTTTAGAATTCGTATTAACAAAATTGAAAACAGTTCAGTAAACACACAAAAACTATCTAATGCCAGGATAATCTGCCTTGCAGTGAGAAAGTAGAAAGTTATAATCTCTCTCACAGAGGAAAAAAAAAAGTTTCATTCAGGAGTTAYAAGTGAGATTCTCTGGCCAGTGTGCTGCAGGTATTTCAGCTGCACATTCCAGTATACTCACTACAATGTGCTCTGTTTAGAATAGAGCAAAAACATATGTTTGGTAACACTTTGTTACTGCCAGCAGTGGGATGATAGGTAGTGTGAATATCTGCGCTACTTGGATCTTGGTCCCTTAGGCTGTGGCAGACTTAGCTATGTCTGTGCTGCATTGGCCTGTCCCAAGGCCTCCAAATCAGTACGTGGGCAAGGGAAAGGCTGCTCTCAGAATGRTCTATTGCTTGGCCTAATGCTGCTGTTTCATTACTCTTTGTTTGCAGGACAACAAGGTTAATGGTGTGACTTGCTGTACTCGRATGCTGGGCTGCACGTACCTGCATCCCTGGATCCTGCCCAAGCCACAYGTCACTTCCATCCCGCTGACTGTACAAGATGAGCTGCTGCTGCTGGGGAACAAAGCTCTCTGGGAATACCTTTCCTACGCAGAGGCTGTCTCAGCTGTGCGCCATCTACATGACCCGCTGGCTGCCGCAAAGAAACTCTGCACTTTGGCCCAGAGCTATGGTTGCCAAGACAATGTAGGAGCCATGGTGGTGTGCCTGAACATCAGCGAGGACAGCTGCACCTGCGAGATGCAGGGACTCACCCTGCCAGGCCCTGGGGGCTTTAATTCAACCACCACCAAACTAGCAACACCTTCCTCTAGCAGTGGAATTGCTTCAGAGTTCAGCAGTGAACTCTCTGCTTCTGAAGTCAGCAGCGAGGTAGGCTCTACTGCTTCAGACGAACACAATGCTGCTGGTCTTGAGGGCAGCTCGCTGCCACGACAAGAGCGACGTTGCAGCCTACATCCTGTRCCCCCCTCAAGCATCTTTCAGCGGCAACCCTCCTGTGCCACCTTCTCTAGTAACCAGTCTGACAATGGGCTAGACAGTGATGATGAGCAGCCAGTAGAAGGTGTCATGACAAATGGCAGTAAAGTGGAGGTGGAGGTCGACATCCACTGCTGCAAAGGAAAGGGGCTGGAATTTGAACCTCCTGCTGCAGGGTACAGCTCCTCTGCTGCAGTGCCAGAGGATGATTCTGATGGACTTGTCCTCATGATTCAAAGCCAGAACAGTGTAAACAGCAACGCTGTGCAGACGGCAGTGAAGGAGAAGTGTGAACTGCAGAAATCACCTTCCACRTGCTGTCTCTATGGGAAGAAGCTCTCCAATGGCTCCATTGTGCCTTTGGAGGAGAGCCTCGACCTCATTGAAGTAGCCACAGAGGCACCCAAAAAGAAAACTGGTTATTTTGCTGCTCCATCCCAGATGGAGCCAGAGGATCAGTTTGTGGTGCCGCCTGATCTGGAGGAGGAAGTGAAGGAACAAATGAAGCAGCACCAGGAGAATGGAGCAGATCAGGGACAGAAAGAGGAGCCTGCAGTGACTCTGCCAGAGGAGTTTGATACCGCTTTGTAACTCTGCAAGTACTGCTCCCACACTGTCTGTCCCAGGAAGCCCTGTCCCAAAGGGTGGCCTTGGCCTCCAAGGGGAGCTGGGATCTGTAAGGAGTACAGGCACCTGCTGCTTCCTTAGTGGGAGCAGAAGAAGATTTGGGGGTGGGCTAAGGTCTGGGCTGTCAGCTTTTCACTGTGGAGCCTCAGCTGTTCTGAGCACGCAGARCAGCAGCTGAGCTCTGCTAGGGACTGCCTGGTTATTGTGAGAGTGCTAGGAGGAGGAGGACAGGTGTCCCACGACCCGCCAGTAACTCCTTCCCCCTGAGGCTGTGCCAACCCTGCACACAAGGGCCTGGCATCTGTGTGGGGACAAGGAGGCTGCTGAAGTGCACGTGTAGCACTTGGAGTCACGTGAATATTTCTGACCCAGCCCCATGACAGCACCTGACTTTGTTTTTTTCTTGAAAGAATACAGCCCGTTGTGATGAAGCTGCCCCAGGAATGGTTTCCTACATGCATTGCAAGCACTTTCATTGATTGCACTCAGGCTGTTCTCCTCCCCGTCAGCCCAGCACTTTATTACTTAGGGCCAGGGGAGAGAGGGCTCCAGTGCCCCTGTCCACAGCAGACATAGGGGCATTTTCCCATTGGATGTTGTTAAGGACTCAGGGTACCAGTGCTCTGCTCATGAGCACTGGTGCAGGGAAGAGTGAGGGGTTGGATGGTATCAGCCCGAGCAGGATGAGGAAATACAGCTGGTTGTACGTGGATGCTGGTGGATGCTTTATGTGGAGCACAGGAGAGATCAGGAGTGGTCTTGTTGATTGAGGTAGTGCTTATAGCTGCAAGGCTCAGACCCATCCCAGCAGCTTGGCCACCCCCATCATGGTCACAGCAGAGCATTTCTGCATCCAAAAGACACAGGATGAAACCAAGAGCTCATGCTCATGGTGAGCTACCACCCATTCTAGAAAAAATGCAGGAGTGRGCAGTGGTGTGCTGGTCTCAGGCTAGCAAGGAACTGGGCTGCCCCTCATGGACTGGAGCAGCATAGGAGTCTGTTCCACCAACATTCCTCTTCAGCCACAGCATCTCTGCKTACTTCTGAAAGCAGGAGTCATTTTGTGAAACAGTAGCTGCCTGCATTTTGCAGTACCTGCCCAAATTGGTAGCAAATAAGGTGAAAGTATACTTGTTTCTGTTTGGTTTGCAATGCAAAAGGAAAAAAATAGATGTTGTTTTCACCTTAAGAACATCTTTATCGGCACTTTATAAGCACACCTTTATCAGCAAGGAGATATTTAAAACAGTTTCACTGATAGTGAATTGGTCAGTGTCCACTCAGCAGATGCACTGTGATGCCTTTAGGGTTTTTGACATAGGGCATCGTTTCATTTTCAGGAGAGCATTGTGAAGAGACCACTATTGTAATGTGCAGATGTCTGTCCTGACTGGCAGAGCTGGACAGCAGCTGCCCCAGTCACGTCAGTGGTGTAACAACCCTGACGGCAACACGGGCTCGTGCCTTTTCTTTATTAATTGTATTTATGAAGAAAAACCTGAAAATTTGGGGGGGAAGAGGGAGGGGGTGTTTTGTTTTGTTTTCCCTCAAGAGATATGAAGGATTTGAGATGTATATTTTGGATGAAATTCAGGCCTTGCTGAAAAAGAAATACAATGTAAACAACTTGTTGGTTACTGACAATGTAGATTTTGTCATAGAATCTAACAGAGTTTTACTCACATTTCAGGGCTCCTTGATTTTTGTTTCAGTAGGGGAAAAAAATGTATTTTTACCATGCAGAAGAGAATTTTTAGGATATCCCTTCTGCTAGTCACCATGTTATCATAAGACAACACATGCAAACTTTTTTCAAAATTTAAATCTGCTTCAGTTTCCATTGTTTTTAAACATCTATTTCATTGGGAAACTGGGGAAAAGACTTAATTCTTGGAATCCTAACAACAGCAGTATTTTAAATCCCCAAGAATCAACATAAGAAAAAAAAGATTTAGAGTCTAAAAATAAAATTTCAGGTTCTCCCTGTAAAAGTATGTGGAAAAGGCTCCTCCCAGCATGTTTGATAGTTTTAATTCTTTCACTGGTGATAATTTTATCAAAAAAATTTCTGCCCAGCCATCAATTTCTGAAACCTCACAACAGGGCTGCAAGCTGGCTGCTGTTCGGTGTGAGGCTGATGCAGGAACGTGCTCTTTTTCCTGCACAGGACTGACAAACTTTGCACTAGCAGAATGGCCCATGCTAACGCCTGTGCATTTTCTTGCACTGATGTGGAAGATCCAGGGGCGCTGCCTTGCCAGTCCGGACCAGTGGCACTGCGGGAACCTTGTTGTGAGTGGCTCTGCCCAGCTCAGTGGGGAAAGGATGGGATTAAGCAAAATGCAAAGCTCCATCCTGGAGCCTGCAGGAGGGCTGAGCTGTTCCTCACGGGAGCTGCAGATGACTTGGCCTTTTCTCCAGGGCTGTTTTGGGGGATGAAGGAGAACGGAAGTTTAGTACAACCAGCTGCTATTTTCTGTGGGTAKGAACTGGCAGAAATTACTTGTTCTCTCCAACACTAGGTCGAATCCACAGCTTCCTCCGGTTCCTCTATACGAATGTTAGGAATCCCTTGTCTGATTCGGCAGCACCGTCTGAGCATCCTCCCCGCTGCCTTATGTTCCTCTGCTTCCCTAGAGGCAGGAGGCATCTACCTTGTCTTCCTCACCCTTCCTATTAACATCACGTGATATTTCAAACCCCTTAGGTGCTCTGCTGTATGTCGAACAGGTACAAGTGGGCAAGTCTGGAGATGGACTCACAGAAAGTGTTAACCCTCTTCCCTTGCTACTCTTCTTTTCCAGTCTCTTTTCCAAATTTSGTATGCGGTTGTTGCACAGATTCATCCTCTTTCCAGAACCACAGCACTGAGACTGTCCCTTCCACCAATTATCAGGATCAATGAGCTTAGTGCTGGAGAGGGACTCATGGCCTGGGGTCTGAGAGCAGCGCCGGGCTTGCAGCGTTCCAGGGACGCAGTTGGGCTTGGCTGGCGGGTTAGGGTCCATCCTCCTCTTCTGTAGTTAGCCCTGCCAATGAGCCTGGTCACCAAGAACAGGTACTGGGGAGGCACTGACCTGTCTGCYCTGTCCTTTCCAGTAAAGCTTCAGCAAAAGGAATTAAAACAGGAAACACTCAGTGAGGAATGGTTGATGACACAGTGCTAAGGATGAAGGATAGTTTCCAAATTGCTCCCAGCATGTGAAACAGGCCAGGTGGAGGCAGCACTGTAGATACCTGGAATTTCATCGGACTCCTCAACTAGAGAGGAGGGTAAAATTTTCAAGGCTGCAGCAAGTATTTCGTTCTCTAGGGTAAAGACAACTTTGTGGCTGCAATCCTAGTGCACAGGACACTCGGCTGCACCGAAGGCCCTTGGACTCAGGAGGTTCTGAATTCTTTCCAGCTGCGATGGCTTTCTTGTCACTCRCCAAAGGGCCTTCTTCAGGCAGTAGGTTCACCTCTTCAGTTCTGTGCGGTCATTGTCTGTTGTTCTCTTGTCATCTGAAGACTCAGAGTGGTTGGTTATCTTTTGTTTTTAATTTTTAAATATTACCTTTTTTTTTTACTTGACTCACCTGAGCCCAGAGCATGATAAACAAAAATTGCAGCACATCTGTTGTTCATAAAATAATCTTCCTTCATGCATTTTTTGTTGTAAAGTGGAGACTATTTTATGTGTTCCACTCTAGCATGAGCCTGTAATAATCCCTTTTTTCACTGTACATGGGAGTAGGTCATTTAATGAATGCACCTTCAGCACTGCAGCCTGCGTGTGCGGTGCTTTGGAGAGGCAAACGGTGCAAGATTGCAGGAAAACACTATTCCATCAATTCCTTATTCAGATGTACAGAACAGTTCAGGAAGGAAGAATATTTTTGCATCAAGTTTTCAGCGGACTTAGCAATAAAGATTTTTACTTTCATCTAACTCTATATCCTGGTTCTGTTACTGCACTGGAGGCAGCGGGTGGTCCAGGCCCTTGTGCGGAGCCGCAGCCGCCCTGCAGCAGCGCCCGCCCGGACCCCGCGCGGCTGCTCCGCTCACCTGGCTTCCCACGGGAGCCGCCTGCGAGCGCCGGGGCCTTGGGCTGCACCGAGCGGGGGCAGCTTCCCRGGTCCTGCCCGAGGAGCCCGGCCAGCACGGGGCTTCCACCGGGGCTGCCGCTCTCCGGACTCGCACAGYGGCTCCCATGAAGGAGGAGGAATCAAATAGAGCCAGAAGCACCCGCASTGTTGCTGTTAAGAGTATTCCGTATCCTTTTATATCTCTGCTTCCAAGCAGTGTTTCAAAGCRTCTGGAATCACAAAGATTTATTCAGGCACTGGTGCCCGTGAAAGGAGAGATTCGGCTGAGACAAAGCGTACTTTTCAGCGGCTTTGCTTTCTTTTTTTTCCTGTACACACAACTGGCCTGTGAGACCAGGGGTTGTTCCATCTACCTATGGACAATGTTAGACACAGCCTTTCCTCAGAAATKATACTCATTCTAGGATTACTTTTTTTTCCCATTTCTTATAAAAATAAACAAAATTTGGAGCCTTTTTGAAAGYTGATTTCACCTTTAATTGTATATAAGCTGTACAAGAGCAGCATCTCCTTTGCTCATCTTGTACCCTGAAAATGTATTTTGAGAACCATATTCCTCTGCCTAAGCCCCATGTTTTTCCATTTTAAGCTCAAATAGCCTTTCCCTGATTAGTCCCATGCTGGGAGTCGATTCAAGCAGAAATACCGTAAACAGTRTATGAGATCATTTCAGACTGAAATATGCCTCCTAAGGCCCCTTTGAAACAAAGGCACAAGATCATTGATCAGGCTGGGAGTGTTCATCCTAAGAAGAAATTTCATTCAAAAAGGTAATGGTGAGAAGAAAAAGGCACCTCTGATCCCTCTTGTGTTTGTCTAACACATTATACCTATTCAYTAGCTGAACGTATTAATTCCTGCTTCGCTATGGAAGGTGTCTTGCCACGGCACTGCCCTGGCAGGGGCAGAAGGGGGAGCAGCTGGGGGCGCTTGGGGGAGTTACCGCAGGYGGGAGGTCATTCCTGCCGCAGGCGAGACCCCGACCAGGCCCCCCGCACAGACTGCATGCGCCCACCAGGGGCACAACCTCACGTCGGGAGCAGCGGCCCTGGGTGCGCGCAGCCCCGCGGGCGGGATGGAGCAGGCGCTTTGCCCGCACCGGCYGCAGCGCTGCCCTCGCTGCCCTCGCCGCCTGCGGGCCGGGCCGCCTTCTGCTTGAGCCTGCGGACGGTGCGGTAGGCGCGGAAGGCGAGCACGGCGCCCAGCGCGTGGGCCACGCTGGCCAGGCCGCCCGCCACGCCGGCGGCCACCTCGGCGCCGTGCAGGCCGCAGCGGAAGCCGTGGTAGCCCTTGCTGCCGTAGAGCTGCTCCCGCTCGGCGCACACGGGCGAGCCGTAGGCGCGCAGCAGCGCGCGGAAGCAGCAGTACATGGCGGGCGGCAGCGCGGCCGCCACCACCACGTCCAGGCCGCCCTCCAGCAGCAGCCAGGCCGGGAGGCGCCAGGGCAGCCGCAGGGCGCCCGCCAGCAGCTCGAGGCCGGCGGCGGCCGCCAGCGCCGCCCCCGCGGCCACAGCCGCCCGCGCCGGGGGCGCTTTGAGCGCGCCGAACTGCTGGTCCAGGCGCCGCGCGCGCTCCCCGTCCGCGCCGGTCAGGCCGCTGTAGGCGCCGCCGTACTGGTAGTAGTAGAGGCCGCCCAGGTCGGCGAGGCCGGTGTAGCCGCCGGGCGGGCTGAGGGACACGCAGCCGCAGACGAGGATGAGGAGGGCGAGCAGCGCCTGCAGCGCCTGGCAGCAGGCTGCGGGCAGAGCGCGCGCTGGGCGGGGGGGC
>PTEX01000103.1:2594569-2626632 GCA_003342815.1 Eudromia elegans
GCTCCCGCCGCCCCGCTCCGCCATGGCCGCCCGCGCGAGGCGTCCCCTGCGTCCCGGGGCGCCTCGGGCGCCGCCTCGCGGCTCCTGGCCCTGGCKGCTCGGGACCCGCCGCGCGCTCTCGCGTTCATCCGCCGCTCCTCCCGGACGGCSCTCCGGGGATGCCGCCCTCTCCGCGCTGCGTGTCCCGGGGCCACGAGTGACCCCCACGGCAGCTCCGCGCGGCCCCGGCCGCCCCAGCGCACGGAGCCCGTCGCTTCAGGCGGCGCCAGCGACGCCTTTTAGCGAGTCCGCTGCCAGCGCTGAGTCCCCTCCTGCCTAAGTCGCGTTCAGGGTATTTCCTTTATCCTGTATTTGTCCCTGCAGAACCGCAGAGACTCCCGTGTCTGTCTGCCGGAGGCTGCTTCAAGCAGCAGGCGGGACCTTTTCGCTGCCTGCCCCGCGCCCGTGAACACCAATGTCCCGCACCGCGGTGGGAGCCGCTGCTGCCACCCCGGGTTTCACAGCTCTGTCCTGYCCGCAGCAAAGGCACAGCCCTGCGGAGCGGCAGCAGCCTCAGCCCGGCGGGGAGCTCTCCCCTCAGGCTCCTTTCGGTGACGGGCAGAGAGCTGCGTGCTCACCTGAGAGCGTGCCTAGCTTTGGCACGGGAGACACGACCAGCCCTTCCCCACGCACCCCCAAAAGCACCAAACAARCAAAAAACCAAACAAGCAAATAAACAAAACTCCTTGTTGAACCACGTTAACCTGGAGGGGACGGGAGTTTTGTGATGAGAGGAGGTTAGGAAATGGGTTAGGAAACTCTAGGGAACAAGAAGGGGGTACAAGCTCAGTGCCACAACAGCGAGACTGTTGCCTTTTAGCACACGCCTGCGGCATCAATGGTTCATGGTACCGTGTCGGAACTAAAGCTTCCGTGCTGCCATGCCCAGGATGAGCTTAAAAGCTGCAGCAGTGCTTTGTGTAAGCTCAAGGTCTGCAGCAATGCCATTTTAATTTCGACTGAGCTGCCGTGGAAAGGACATGAAAAATTAAATTAAATTAAATAAGCCTGAGTCATARTAAGGTAGGAAATAACGGTGTTCTTTGTGCAGCGTGTTGTTATTGCCAGCTGAGCCCAAGACAGAATTACTGGAATTGCTGGAATTGCTTGTTCGAGCAAAAGACCCAAACCTGGAAAATGCTGCTGCTGGCTTTGTGTTGCATTGGGTGCTCTGTTAGAGCATTTGCTGACAACAAGTGAGACACAAACTTTAAAATATTGTAGAACTGAGTCAAGCTGCTGCTTCAGTCACTATACCTAGATCAGTGCACAAGAGTTGTGAACAAAATGCTTTACTTATGCTCTAAATTATCCTAGCTGATGTACTAGCTGAGGCTGGTCAGCTTCAAATTAACAGTTTCTATTATCACTGCAACAAGCAGTGGTCAAAAGAAGAGGGCAACAGGCAGGACAGGGTCAGCTTGTCTCTGCTTTGGCGTCCCATTTTCTTTTTTTTTTTTTTCCCTTCTTTTTTCTTCTTGGCTCTTCTGTTTCCAGCTGTGTCTGAGGGAAGGGCCTGCCCTGGCTTGCAGTGGGCCGGAGCTCTCACCTGGTTCAGTGCCCTCCCTGGGAACCTGGAGCGCGAGGAGGAAGGAGGGAGTCACGAACTGCCTCCTGTTCTCCAGGGTGAGGCAGCGGGGAGCTGCGGCACAGTCACCGCTGACCGCTCCAGCCGGGTTTATTGACTGTGCCACGTAAATAAATAAGGACGGGAACAATGAGCACAGCACAGTGACGGTGCAGCGGTGCTGCAGAGAAGAACCAGAGGTTATGGTGAATCACAAACTGAACTCGAGTCCACAAAGTCATCCTCTTGCGAAAAAAACTAATATCATCGGTATGTATAAACAGACGTGTCACATGGAGGGCATGTGAAGAAATTCTTCTGCCCTCTTCAGTGCTGGTAAGGTCTGCCGGGGCTGTGGTCCAATCCTGCGTGCTGTTTGCAGAAGTGAGTACATCAGCTGGAGGTGATCCAGTGGAAAGCAAAAGAAAAGTCTAGAAGTACAGCCCGTAAGGCTGAGCCCTGTTCTTTCATCTATCGGAGCATAGGAGGCGCATCTTGACTTGCAAACTTGTAAAAAGGCTGCTCTCAAGAGGAGGGGAGGATCCTGTTCTCCTCGCCTCCTGTTGGCATGGACCAGAAGCAGTCAGTTTGACTTGAAGCAGAAGACATGCATTTTAGACACCAGAAAAGGCAAAATGCCACTTGCTAATGAGGACAGCGTTGTTGTGGCTGGAGCGGRTCAGTTGGCAAGAGTCGAGTCTCCCATCCCATGGCCTGGGCCCAGTCYGAGCAGAGCGCCCATCTACCAGCGTGGGGCGGCTGCTCTGCCTSTTCCCATTCGGCCCCCGCTGTGTGGTCACTGTCCTACAGCTTCAAGGCCATCGAGGGAGCATCTGCCACAACAGACCGTGCAACAGCTTGAATTTGCATCAGCTCAAACAYGGGCTGTGCACTTACACAATGTTTGCCTGTGGGTAAGCAGAAAGCAAGGCTGGGCAAGGTGTTCCTCTGCACTGTGCCTGCACCCAAGAGCTCTGTGTGGAGCGTTGATGGCAGCATCTGCAGCAGGGTCTGTGACTCCACTGTGGCTGTTGGGCCTGTAGCTCCCTTGCCCCAAGTCCATCAAAACCTGGGCTGCCCCTTCCAGCATCGCTGCCAGTGCCCCATGCAGGGGCTGAGGACCCAGGCTGGCCCCATGCAGGGGCTTCTTCAGAGGGGACGCCTTCCCCTCTGCCCCTCCTGCTGCAGGTGCCTGTGGCTGTGGAGGGCGATGGGTTCCCAGTGCCGCTGGCACCTGACTGCAGCTGCACACCTTCATCCTCCCCAGCTTCCTCAGGCTGTGCTGCTGTGGGAGGCCACGGCATGCCATGGCCATGACAGAGTTCAGCCTTTACATTTCCTAATGTTCTTAACAGAGGGATTGCCGTGGTGGGAGAGAGTGTTCGTTAAGGCAGGTGTACTAATGCAGCTGTGTTGGGCCGACAGCCAGCACCAGGGCCTGCAGGAGGAGAGAGCTGTCTCGTAAGGCTGGATGTGGATGGCTGTCCACAGCAACACTGTTCCGCTGCACGGCCAGTGCAAGTCACTTTGCTCTGCTTCCAGCCGCAGCRAGTGCGGAGATCAGACAAGAGCCAGAGGTTGGAGCGCCCGACTCGAGAGCCCAGCTCGCAGGGTGGGTRGGTGGAGCACCCTGCAGGTCTCCTGCTTTTCCCAGGCCACTTTTCCACATTGAAGCATCCCTAGCTAGACTGTAGCAATGCACCTTTCTGTCCCTTTCACTTTTTTTTTCTTAATTTCTGAGATCAAGTGAAAAATGATCCTACCTACAGGCAACTACATACAGAAGCTACCATATAACTTCCCAGTTTTCACTAGCCTTGAGTTGTTTTATGTGAATTGTGCTGTCTCGCTGGCTCTGAAAATCCAAGTCTTGCAGGGCTTTGGAGAAGCTCTCTGTGTGGGTTGTTGTTGTGTTTGTTTGTTTGTTGGTTTTGAGCTTGCTTTCTGCTCTGCTTCTACAGAGAGACAACTAGTGCTATGGTCCTTGTCAYGTTAAAGCTGGGCGATTGAGATTGCTGGAGGCACAACTGTGTGTTGTTGTGGTTTGACCAGAGATTTGTGAAAATGTTTGCAGATTTGGCACAGCAGTTCTGCACACACCAGAAAGTAGATTTAAATCCATTTTCAGAGCGCCGAGGTTGTGATCGGACCTATAAGAGAGAAGGTTTGTCTCTTGCTGCGTTATAAAGATAAATATGTCTTGGGATCTACAAACAGTCACAAAATTCACTAGAGCTAAGTAATGTTTTGGACTGATTGTTCATCTTCACTTGGGATTGATAGGAAATTAKTAATAATARTRATAARATCACATATTTGCTTTTTGAGAGCTGACTCAACCAGGAATGTCCAAGCAGAAATTAGGCTTTATTGGTGGTATTGTTTAAAGCTGTGTGTGTTTTGGAAAGGAGCATCCAGAAGTTGCTGAAAAGAAATGCAGACCAAGAGGAGATAGTGTATGAAGTGATTTGTAATTGACTTTGGGAGGTCTTGCTGGTTGGTAAGAGACGTGGGTCAGCACTGTGACTGTGAGAGGGGCGCAGCTCACCCTGAGTCAGGGCTTGCAGGGCAGTCAGATAAAGCCCTGCTGGTGCATGTCCTGCCCACACGCTGGCAGACACGCAGCTTTGCCTGGGCAGACTTGGGAGTCTTTGCTCCCCTGGAGCTGCCGTTTTTCAGCCCTTGGCTAGTCCTGGGAGAGGGAACTGCTTGATCTTACTGTTCCGTCCTTGTTCACAGGAACAGGCCTCCGAGCAGTCCTGGTACCACAGGGCTAGTCAGCCCCAGAGAAACACTGGGGTCATCATCAGTTTCTCCTTAAACCAGAGAGCTGAGGAAGAGATGCAGCAAGAGACTCATGTGGGGAGAGCTGCTGAGACAGAGGAGCAATTTTGGGGGCTAGGAGGCATAAGGGGAGCTAGTCAGGGCTGGTGCTGGAGATCCTGGCAGTCACGACAGCCAGCTGCTTTGCTGGCAGAAACACAACCTGCAGGATCCATCCAGTGCTTTCACTGAGCCTTGCAAGAGAGCTTGGCCATGTTTGCAGAGCTTGAAGCGCTGAGCTGAATGCATCTGCTTCARCCCCAAGACGCTCTGTGCACCGCGGCTTGGTGTAGAGCTGTGGACTCTGTGTGGGAGAGCATCCAGGGAAGGATCAGAGCTCAACAGAGAGTGGGGAAAGGCACAGCAGGAGCAGGAGGAACCCCATGCCCCCACGATGCTGTGTCCTTCCCCAGTATGGTCAGGTTCCAGCCTTATGTAACTGTTTCTTCCCCACCACATTTTGACGCTTTGGCCGCAGGCTTCCACCCTGCCCTCCCCTGCAGAGTCCCACTGCAGCACACGGGGTTATAGGTAGAGCTACGGATTGCATCAGCTTCAGGGATTGTTGCTAGGCAGACCGTGTGGTGATGTCCTTGAGACCTGCCTGTGCCACATTTAACCCGTGGCATGGGGCCAGCTGGGGGAAGCGGGAAAATAACCCTTAGGTGCTTGGAGAAGGTCTGAGTTCCTGGAGGTGTTCACGTGTCTGACTTCAGCAGGAAGCCGGTTCCRGACTCCCCAGTACAAGAGGGACATGGAGCTTCTAGAGAGGGTCCAGCCTAGAGCAATGAAGATGATTAAGGGACTGRAGCATCTACTGTATGAGCAAAGACTAAGTGAGCTGRGCCTGTTTAGYCTGGAGAGAAGATTGAGAAGGGATCTGATCAACATGTACAAGTACCTGAGGGGTGAACAGAGGGAGGAGGGTGCCAAACTCTTCTCAGTGGTGGCCAGTGACAGGACAAGGGGTGAGTTGAAACCCAGGCAGTTCCAATTCCATGTGAGGAAGAACTTCTTTCCTGTGAGGGTGACAGAGCCYTGGAACAGGGTGCCCAGAGAGGCTGTGGACTCTCCTTCTCTGGGGATCTTCCAAATCCGCCTGGATGCCACCCTATGCCCCATGCTCTGGGTGTCCCTGCTGGAGCAGGGCAATTGGACTAGATGATCTCTAGAGGTCCCTTCCACCCTCAGCCATTCTGTGATTCTGTGATTCAGCAAGAGGACAGAAAGTAGCCTGGAACTGTGTGGTTCTGAGTAGGAAAGAGCCCAGGTAGCTTTGAGACCAGATGTTTCATTGTGAAATGTTTTTGCAGGATACAATTCCTTATCCAAAGCCCCTGRGAGTGGCTGCTGTGGGAGGCCTGTGAGCCTGGGGACCCTGGYTGAGACACACCGACTGCACACAGTCACCAGCATGTATCCAGCACGTGTGTCTTTGACCCCTGTCATTGCTGTTGTGCCCTCAGCAGCACCCACCGCAGCACTGAAGCCGCCCTGGGAATCGTGACTGCCCCACAGCATCACCTTGGCCTGCAGCACTGCGGGAGGGGGGCACTGCCTGTGCCCCGGGGTGACGCAGCCGTGCTGCGGGGATGCGGCAGGCATGGGCAGAGCAYGGTGGTCCACCCTCCGCCCGCGCAGGAGCATCTGTAAACAGACCGAATCACCGTGACCCGCTGGCCTCGGCGGTGGAGGCATCAGCAGTCTGTTTGCAAGGAGATTAGGAGCTTCCCTGTTGTCCCTGAGTAGCTCTTTGATCTGCAGCCTCTGGTTGCCCAGGCTGTAGGGGAAGGTTTGGAACAGCCCCTGCAAGGCACAGAGAGCACAGACTTCTCTCTTGTGCTCCAGGCCTCTCGCAGGCACAGGACAGAAAGGCACAGATTTCACGTCACTTGAAAGTGGCCCACTGGGCAGTGGTGTCATCTGCACTCTGCAGAACCATCAGAGCAGGAGGAATTGCATCAGCTCTGATATCTGCCCAAAATCATGAGTCTGGGCCTTGCGACACACTAGGCTTCCTTTAACTCCTAAGGTTCCTAGTGCATCCCACACACTGCCTGTGAAGTTCCTGCCTCCCTTCAGCCAGTGGAGATGTCCCCTGTGTGCAATGATGCCACAAACTGTCTATCCACCAGTAAACTGGGATCTCAGGACCTTTGTGTAGCAGGCAGTGGGCAGACTTGATGCTGTCCCTGGGCCTTGGTGTCCACCACTTCACACTTGGTGCATTACAAGGGGCTGGAATAGGTGGACCCTGCTCTCTGTGGGGGCCGCAGTGCTCGCCYAGCTTTGAAGGAAGTGGTGCAGAAGGAATCGAATCAACCCAGGGTTTTGAAGGGTCAAGCCATGCCTCTCTGCGGGCTGCCCGCAGAAAGAGTTAATGTGCAGGCAGATTCCAGGTGTTTGGATTGAACATAGTCACAGTGGGGAGGAGAGGGCATTTTTGGGTGGGAAGTGCAGCCCTCTCTGCCAGCCAATGGCTAGAGTAGTCAAACCCAACGCCCAGTTTTGGGACTTATTTCATGGGTGAGAGTTTGCAGGAATTTCTTCTGAAGGCAGTGTGTCCTGGATGAAAGGTACGGACTGGATCTCCAAGCTCRTTACTGTCTCCCTCTCGGTGCTGTAGAAGGTAAAGCTACTTGCCTCTTCTGGGGAGAAGAGCGGGGATATTCCCTGGGTGTATGCAGTGAAGGCGTCCATTCGGACTGCATCTGCAGTTCCCCTTCAYACAAGAACCATGCTGGTGGGTGAAGGCTCTGCTGGGATAGATGTTTTACCATTCATTTGGGATGTCTCTGCTGTTGAATGGGGTGTATAGCTCAGCTCTGTGCTCAGTTCTGAGGCAGTCATGCTGTGCTGTTCCTCAGCTCCATTTCCTCATGTGAAGGAGATRCAGAAGATGCCTGCAACAGGGAAGCTGAAGTTTTTGCCTTATCATGACCAGCCTCATTAGATCATTCTCACTTGCTATAAATAGGCTAGCAGGGCCCTGCTGACAGAGTAACCGCAGCAGCATGGAGTGGCCCTGGGTGCCAAGCTCACTGAAATGGTGAGGTGTTTGCTCAGACTGCAAAGCCTGCCTGGAGTGCTAGGTGATCTACGACTCTTCAGCTCAGGGTGTCTGCAGTGGGGAAGCGGCAGCACCTGGCTGCCCATGGGAGATACCACAGATCAGTGAATTGCCTTTCAGTGGAGCAGGTGAATAGGATCTTACAGTGTGAGCAATTTAAGGCAAGATTACAAGACACAACTCATCAAGAATGAGCTTGGTGCCTCAGGAGGTCTCTGTCTGCCCTGTACCTAATCTTCTGTTTGTGGAAAGCCCCAAGTCAGCAGCAATTCTGGAGAAGGCTTTGGCTGGTTAGGAATGGCTTGTGCTTGGTGCTACATTCTCAGGTGTCTAAGYTACTTTCAGAAGTACTTGCTGAGGCCTATAGAAAGACAGCTTTTCCTCATCTCTGCCTTGTTTGTTCCCAGCCCTGGGCAGGGTGACAGGCCCTTTGCCTGGGGGTAGTGTCAGCGCCCTGATAACTCTCTTTGCTCTGCCAGGCTTGCTGTGTTTTCTAGGCACTGCTCTCTGATTGAGGGTCTCTGGGATAGTCTCTGCTGACAGGGATAACTGTCTTGGTCCACTTCCCAATGCTACCTGGTATATCCTGAGAGCMTGGGACCTCTACATTTTGGTGCCTGAGACTTGATTTTAACAGCACTGAGTTTGTGTCTGCAAGCAGAAGGGACTTTCTATATGTGAATGCACCTAGTGGGCTGATCCTTGTGGTTACTTGAGGTCTAAAAGTTGGTAGCTGCAGGGGAATGATCTGACCCTCCTAACAGGGGAACATTGAATCTGCAGTGATTACAACATACTGCTTATTTTGGGTGACTGTATTGGGAGCAGCTCATCGTTAGCACAGCAGACCACACTAGGCCTGTGTTAGCTAAGCCCAGGAAATCCTTTTCCCACTGGCAGATCTCATCATGGATTCATATGTGATCCAAGTGAATGGCCATGGTGACCACGCTCCTGTGCTGGATGTTCACCTCAACACCAATGGGAACAGCCTGTCGCTGGGGAAGGTGAAAGGCCGGAAGCCAAGATGGGCTGTCAGGGCTTCTGAAATGTCAAAGAAGACTTTCAATCCTGTCCGAGCCATCGTAGACAGCATGACAGTGGAGCCCAACCCAAAGAAAGCCATGATCTCCTTGTCTCTAGGTAAGCACTAGTGCTGTGGCTGGCTCTTCTGGGCTGTGGGGTGGATTTASGGGCTGGTAGAATACAGGACTCTGGAGCACAAAGCTTGTGAGACCACCCAGGACACGCCAGGCTGTCTAACAGCTCTGAGTCTGCCACACAGCAGCGAGAACTTTACTATTTTTCAATTTTTCAAAAGGAGATCCAACGGTCTTTGGAAATCTGCCCACAAACGATGAGGTCACCCAGGCTGTGAAGGAGGTTTTGGACTCGGGACGTTACAACGGTTATGCTCCATCTGTTGGTAAGCTAATTTTATCCTCCTGTGTGGGCAGGATGAAGACATTTGCTAGCTCCCACCCTAAGGCATGGATGTGGAGTCTGCAGACATCTCTCCAGCAGCAGCCTGCAGCTGCCCTCACCAATACTCCTACAGGCACAGAAGCATGTGCATCTCCCAGATACCGTGAGCACCTGGTCCTGTGAGTGGACATCATATAGGTGCTTTCCCCAAGATAACTTAAAGGCCTAAAGCTTCCTACGGAAATCATTCCTTCTCCCCTGACCTGAGCCATTGGAGCAGGCAAGGTCTCAGGAATACAGAAAGGTCCAGAATTTTGATTTCCTGTCACAGGTTCTTTCCTGGTCTGCCTTGGCCAGGACTCTCCTTGTGCTCCCTACCTTCATAGAGGATGTGAGCCCTTTTTTTTTTTTTTTTGCATTTAGTTAGTGAAAACAGCATTTACAGAACAAAGATCACAACTGCCTTGGTGACACTGAGGCAGATCTGCCATTGTGCCAGCACTTAATATCAGGTCATATAGGAACACTTGCATGTCAGCCTCCTGTGCCTCACGAAAGTGTCCCTAACAAATGGGTTTGCCATGGCTGGGCTGGCAACTGTGAGCATTGTCCCTGCAAAACACAGGGAATGTAAAAACCTCCTATTYTTGTTTGGTTCCTCTCTCTGCAGGCTACAAGTCCTGTCGAGAAGCAGTGGCCGCATACTACAGCTGCCCAGAGGCACCTCTACGGGCCCAGGTACTGGCATCAAGCAAAGTACAGTACAGACAGGGTGTTTCTGCTTGAGTCTAGCCCATGCAATGTGGGCTTCTGCCCCATCTGCCCCACCCCTGCCCAGCTATGGGACCTAAGGCCAGTCTGCMTCCTAGTCCCACACCAACCTCCAGCGGCTCCCATCCCTTGCCCTGGGCTTCTTTGAGCTGCACTGTCCCTAGGAGGAGGCTCCCTAGCTGGTGGGGCGTTCTTGTTTTCAGGCAGGCTCTGCGCTAGCCTTTGTGGCTGAGAAGCTCTCATCTGACAGAATCTGGGGCACTTAGGAACTACTACATGTCCGGATCTTGATCTGAGTGCGTTTCCAATCACTGCTGTGTGCTTTCTGCAGGACGTCATCCTAACAAGCGGTTGCAGTCAGGCCATAGAGCTTGCCTTGGCAGTGCTGGCCAATCCAGGCCAGAATATTCTAGTGCCACGGCCTGGTTTCTCCCTCTACAAGACTTTGGCACTGTCCATGGGTATTGAGGTCAAGCTCTACAACCTCTTGGTAAGTGGTGGTATGCTAGAAGGGGCAACCCTGATATTTCTGCTTCCCAGATATACTCTGGTTCTGCCTAGGAAGTGGGTGAAAATGATTGAACAGCCYTGGACACCTTGGCAYGCCRTACTCTGTGTGCCAAGCCCAGTTTCTCAGCTTTGCTTCTCTTTTCTTCAATAGCCAGAGAAGTCCTGGGAAATTGATCTGAAGCATTTGGAGTCTCTGGTGGATGAGAAGACAGCTTGTCTCATTGTGAACAACCCATCCAATCCCTGTGGTTCTGTGTTCAGCAAGAGCCACCTCCAGAAGATCCTGGCAGGTGAGCCTCTCCGTATGCATCCRGTGCAGAGCTGGAGCGCTGTGTCTGCCCGAGTTGCCCTCGCATTAACGACTGCGGTTCTGCAGGGCTGTCTGCCTGCACAGTGTGAACGCTGCAGCAGAGCAGCACCCTGAGCCTGCAGTCTGCCCCTCTCCCACATGACTGACTCCAGCCCAGGGAACAGGGCTTGATCAGGATGCAGGGCTTGCCTGGACAAGAAAGGCAACACTTATGCCTTGTTTTTTCCCATCTGTCCTGTGTGTACTGGACTGCCCATTTCCCTATTCTTGCTTCACAGGGAGCCCTATGGCCCTGTCAGTCATAGGGACTGCTCCTTGCTACCAAAGGTGGGAGCAGAAGCAGGCCTAGCAGGGCTCTGTAGCGCTTGGCCAATCCAAGTGTACAGACTGCAGGAAGAAAATATGGACCTCTGCCCTAGGGCAGAGCTTCCCTCCTTGYAGCAGAGAGAAAATCTGCTCCCGTAGAGGATGCAGGATGACCAAGCTGAATGCCCTCTCTTTCTCTCACAGTGGCCTCAAGACAGTGCGTGCCCATCCTTGCCGATGAGATCTATGGAGACATGGTGAGTGTGGGTTACAGAGTTTTGCACCCACACACTCCCTTTCCCTTCTGATGCAGTCTGGCCATGGCAGCCAGCTCTCCAGAGGCAAATGACAGCTCTGCTTCCCTGTACTGTGCCAAAGTCCACACCTAAATTTCCCAGTCCTGTAATTTTCCAACCTTGATGGTACATCTCATTCTCATCTAGCTCCTTCCCTCTTCTCAGATGGCTCRCTTCCGTGTGGACACACCTTGGAGTTGATGGCTTTCGCCATGAGTTTCCCACAACATTTTTGCCTCCCTTTTTCTTGTAGTTCCTCATTCACTTAGCTTCCCCCTTTCACTTCTCAAAGCAAATGAGGAGAAGATAACAGCCCTAACAAACTCTCTTGTACCACAGGTGTTTTCTGACTGCAAATATGAACCTATTGCAACTTTAAGCACCAATGTGCCAATCTTGTCCTGTGGCGGATTGGCAAAGCGGTGGCTAGTCCCTGGCTGGCGGATGGGCTGGATCCTGATCCATGACAGGAGAGACATCTTTGGTAATGAGGTAAGAACTGCCAAGGATCAGTGTCACAGCAGTGTCTTTAGTGCGTGTGTCACTAGGGCATTAGTGTGACAGGCATGTACTGCTTTTTTTTTTGCTCTCACATGAGTGTCACCCTGTTGCTCACAGGCTTTTCAGGATCTTTCCTTATGCGATCTGCTTTGATACTTGGCCTGGCCTACAGCTGCACTCTTAACATATTCCTTGTTTCTCCTCCTTCATGTATGTCTTGCCTTCTTCGTGTGCTTCTCAGGCAGTTCCTGTGTGCATTGAAGGTATTGGCATTGTTCATTTAGCATGTGAAGTCCATGTGTGGTCTCTCTGTGCTTTATCATGGTTCCRCTTACCAGTGGCAACAAAGCACCCTGCAGCGCAGCCAGTGCCTTACCTGGCTGTTTGTCCATCTGTGTTACAAGAGCACCCACCATCTGCACTGGCCTTTCTACTTAGAGGCCTTTCTGCACAGGAAGAGGGAGAAAAGAAGAGCAACTGAGTGACCAGAAGGGTTAATATTGCTTCTCCCTGCCTGGTTTTGATGAAAGTGTGCATAATGGCCCCAAATCCAAGCCAAAAGCAAAMCAGTGTTTTGCCATGGCTCTGGGCTCTGTTTTATTAGCTATATTCCAGACTGGTTTAGGTCAGTTTGGGGAGCTCCAGAAATGGTCTCTGTTATTATCTTGATCTGCAACTCTGTCACATAGAATGACAYTGTGAATAGTCTGCAAACGTGGAATATAGTCAAGCAAGTGTTTTGAGGTACTCAGTATGCTTGCTGAAGAAAGATATATGAGCTGCCCTCTATGAACAACTGCAGAAATGCAGACRTGAGGCCTTGTAGCTTTTTCTTTGATAAAGAGCGGTCTCTGAGCTGCAAGTGTCACTGTGTTTACTTTTGTTTGTTTCAGATCAGGGATGGCCTTCTAAGACTCAGTCAAAGGATCTTAGGACCCTGTACAGTTGTCCAAGGAGCGCTGGAACATATCTTGGACCGAACACCCCCTGAGTTCTACCACAACACACTCAGCATCCTCAAGGTAAACAGGCAGTAACAGACCAGAAAAAATCTGATCATGAACTGTTTTGGGGGAGCTATGTCCATCCTCCTGTGTTTCAAAGRGACATAGTAAGCAGGACAGAAATAACGGCTGTGGCAAGATTCAGGCAGCCCTCCAGTCAGAGCAGGGTTAGATGGGCAGACACAGGGAGCAGGAGCTCAGTTCAGTCACACTTGCCATCTCAAGGCCATGATCAGTAATGCTGTTTGCATTCATTGCCCTTTATTTGCAGGGAGCAAACCCATCTGTAGTCCTGGCCTGGAGCTTGGCTTCCATTTGCTGATCTTCTTCCTGGAATTTCTCCTGTTTTGACCTTTCTGCTTTCTACTTTCCAGTCCAATGCTGAACTTTGCTATGCCGCCTTGTCAGCTATCCCTGGCCTTCAGCCTGTCCGGCCTGCAGGAGCCATGTATCTCATGGTAAGTGAGGGGGGTGACATGCTGTTTTCAGATCATCAGCACTCACACTAGGTCTCTTTTCCAGTGCCTTGTTATTCAGGTTAGTGCGTGGCACCAGGACTCTTGTACTTCATATCTTAACACTACCCACAACTGTAGATCTCTCCTTTTCCCATTTTAGAAGGTCAGAGCAGGATGTCTACTGCACACACAGCAGTGGTCAGCACATTTTAACCTCTTATCCTTGTATAGTGCTCAGTAGCTTGGACTTGGCAAGACAGTGCTATTTCACATGGATTTAACACCAACTAGAAAATGAGAAGTCCGTGCAGCCCATGTCAGATAACCACACTTAGCGTTGAAGTCTGTACCCTTCTTCCTACTAGCACTTCTGTCTTCTGCCTATTGCTTCTTTTTGGCCTTTCTCCATGCCTAATACATACTTTTTTTTTACCTTCAACAATGGATAAATTTCTGCTTTCTCATCTCAGCAAGCTCAACTAAGACTTTTATTAGTCCTAAACATATTTTTGAAACGTTTTGTCTCACAACTTTTCCAGGTTTTCATTACTTTTAAAAATTTGAAACCAGAGCTGGAGAGTACAGCAGTGCCAATCTCATGTTCTCTAGATAAATCTTTATCACTTGGCCCTGTTTCCAAGTTTTACTCAGTTCCATGGGTCATTCTGCTTGTGTTGTTTGTGTAATGTCACAACACTAACATTCTTTCAGACCTTTAGCATTTTGGGAATATCTGAACATTTATTTCAAATGAAATCATCTGGTGAGAGGTTTCTTCCACAGATTCATTTAGGACTTTTACAAGTGTTCACTGGTCCTTTATTTATTTTTTTTTCTTTCCTGACATGTTTTAAAATCATTGCTGGTCATAAAACAGACGTGCCAGATGGTCAGAATGTCACTATCCTTTTATTATAAGTGAACGGGTTCTCTCTTTCCAAATGCAGAGCAGAAATGTTTATTGAGCATTTCAGCCTTTCTGTGTCATCTATCAATTCCATCATCCTCATGTATTTCACTGCAAGGATGTGTCTTGTTGTTAGTATTAGTATCTTCTTATCCTTTTTTCCATTAATTTATCTTCAGTCTCTTTTGTTTATCTACCTGTTTCTTGCATGACAGAATTACTAATGTACATTAACTACAGTTCTCTTCAAAATTGTTTTTTAATATCTTATTGTTTTTCATTACTGATTGTTTCCTGTGTCTTTGCAATCCCCTTTTGACTGAAATTATCTTTTACTGTGAAACTGCAGCTTTAGAACTGAAATTAGGTACGTTGAGCAGCTGATGCTTCCTCAGGAATCCTCAATTTTCATTGAGGTGTTTCTGCTTTATCTTCCAGTCAGTTCAAATGATGTAGAAGAATTTTCGAGGGCAGGTAGCTGTGCTTGGGGAGGAAGAATGAGCAGCTCTCGGGACACGTGGTTAAGCCAGGACGTTGCTGACAGGGATGATGCCCGTTGTTGCCATGTCTCGTCCCTCTGCCGTAGGTTGGGATTGAGATGGAGCATTTCCCTGAGTTTGAAAACGACGTGGAGTTCACTGAGCGGCTCATCTCCGAGCAGTCTGTGTTCTGCCTGCCGGCCACGGTGAGTCCAGCTCCCGGAGCCACGGGCCGGAGCGTGGGGACAGCAGAGGGTGGGAGTGCAGTCCCCGTGATAACAGCGCGAACCTGCTGGCTGGGGGCTCCCGGCGTGTGCTGGGGTGGAGACCGGCAGTCCTGGCATCACCAGGAGCCCTCCACAGAGCTTCAAGGGTCTGCCCAGCTCCAGACCTGCTTGGCTCTTTCCAGGTTGGCCAGAGCCAGTCCTTAGTCGCTGACTGTCTTCCCTTGGTGACTCATCGGGTGGCCCTGACAAGGCCACCAGCAGGCTCCGCAGCTAACCTGCCAGCCTCGCCCTGTCTCGTTCCAGTGCTTTGAGTACCCGAATTTCTTCCGCGTGGTGATCACCGTGCCCGAGGAGATGATCTTGGAGGCCTGCAGCCGCATCCAGGAGTTCTGCGAGACGCACTACCAGGGTGCCGAGGGCGCCCAGGACATGGAGTGTGACAAGTAACCGCCGTGACCTCGCGCTCCACCAGGCCCAGCCCTGCGTGCGGCGGCCGTGGGGAGGGCCGGGCTGCTCCCCGTGGGCGCCAGCCTCCCGCTGCCCGCAGAGCGCAGCCGCGCCGTGGCTCCGCCGTTCGCGCCTCCGCAGCCCCCCTCAGCACCACGGGGACAAGCAGCCGTTCTCTCTCCTGCTACGCTGTCCCTCACAGACCCCTGGCACCCGGGGCCGGCGCTCCCCATACCCGTGGCCTCTGCCCTTTCCCCGCGGGTCTCCCGCAGCCYGGAGCCGCGAGGGCACCGGGCAGGACTGCCCGGCCGCAGCCGCCCGCGGGGGCCCTGAGCAGGCGCCGGGCCCTGCTCCCCCCGGCGGGCAGCACCCGTGCCAGGCGGTGCACGGCACAGGGCAGCCCCCTCGGCAAGGAACAAGGCGCCCRAGGTCCTGCTTTCTCTGGGCATCTCGAGAAGGCAGAGCTCTTTATACTCTGCCCTTTGTGCAGAAAAATGGAATAAGTTATTGTATTTTTTTTTTTATTAATAAACATTGTGACATGCCAGTATTCCTGCTGTGATGTCGTGTGTGGTTCTGCTAGACTTGTGGTCCCTGGAGTCCCCTGCGGCTCCCGCAGGCCCCTTGCAGCCCCTCTGGGCAGAGGGGACCATTCCCAGCGGAGCCAGGACCACCACGCGCTGCACTCCAAGCYGCTCGCCGCAGCCAGCAAGCCCCATCTGGGTTACGGCTCGGCTCATGGAGGAGGAAACCCCAGAGTGGGATGGCCGAGCGCTGTCGGTGCTTGTTGCCCTTGGGAGCGAGGCAAGCGGCTCCCTCCCCTGCAGCGGCACCACCAGCACCCATGGAAGCCCCGCGCCGCTGCCAGAGTCACAGCCGAGCAATGAGGAAACAGGACCAGGAAGGAGCGCTCTGCGGAGCCGCCAGCAGTGTTTGTACAGTTGTGGGGGGCAGAAACCAACGGAGGCCAGGGTTAGTTTCTCCACCGACCAGCTGGTGCTTGGCAGGCGCACCCGGAACACGGCCCTGGGTGCCAGAGCCGTTGCGGGCGCTGCACAGCCCGGGCAGAGGGGAAGGAAGGAGCCTCGGGGCGGTGGGCAGCGAAGAGGAGCCCCCCGGGGGCTGCCTGCATGCACCCTGCGTGCCGCGGCAGCCCGCGCACCCGCTGGCACGGCACTTTGCCACACGCGGCCATCGCGCCAGCCCCTTTGATGGGCCAGGGCCCCTTGGRGCCGTCAGGATCAGGGAGCCCCGCGGCGCTCCTGCATGCAGGAGCAGGCGCTGCCTGCACGGGGCTCCCTGCACCCGCCAGGCCCTGCACGTGCCCGCTGCCCCTCGCGGCCGTCCTGCTCCACCTGGGGCTCCCGTGCAGGGACCCGTGTTGGCTCTGGACTATCCGCTTATATAAGGAAGGCAGAAAGCTCGGCARCGAAGCAAACCAGGAGCTAATATGATAAATGAGCGTTGCCATTGAATTATTCTATAAAACATAGGAACATAGCCTAGGAACGTCCTTCCCAGGTTATTGATCCCTATTTCCTGACCCTGAACAGACTGCCTTCAAGTGTGCAGGAGTAATTTCAAATAATTACTGCAGTAAACAGCATGAAATATTAGATCAGATATTACTAGAGCATCACTTCATTTGCCCTGTCCATGGTAGGGTGCCTTTTTATGTCATTCCATAAGAAAATGAAGAATTAGATAGACAAAAGTAAAAACAGAGGTTTAAAGKACACCAGCAAATAGAAGGCTTAAGTAGTAAGAAGAAAGTAGTAAGTAGTTAATTAAGTAGTTAATTCCCACTTCTACTCCTTGATTTTGTGAAAAAATACAGATAGATATAACTTTTTTCTTTTTTTCTTTATATATGTATATACATAAGTATATGCATATTCCAAGTTCCATTTTCTGAAGAACTATATTGTAGCCCACTGTTATGTAAAAACTCAGGTTTTGTTTCCTTACATGCAAAGACTTTCCTGTGAAAATCAATACCCAGCTTACCTATCAAATGCATTTTGAATACATGCACGRCTTGTAGCCTTTGGCTTTGCCTGTTTGTTAACAGTGCTCTCATCTTTGGTGGTGGTTTTCCCAGTTTGGCTCCTCCAGCACATTACATAGACCATCTGCTGGATGCTGATGGAAAAATTCCTAAGTGCAGCGTGGCTCTATAATAAAAGAACCACTTACAGGGATATTCCAAACCAGGATTTACTTGTCTGATGGGCCAGGCAGAGAATTGTTTATAGGGCTTTAACAGAAAGCTGTAAAATCAGGTTTAGCTCTGGGACTATATTGTGCCAATTCAGATAAATTGTTTTATTATACCCTATTTCTAAAGGGACAAACAACTTTACAATTTACAGTCAAACACAAGGGAAAGGCTGCAGCAATGTTTGCCTGGGAGCCAGAGAACTCTTGGCCATGGGGAGAGTTTTCACCCAGGACATCATATTAACCATTTGTCTCTCTCCTTCCTCTGGAGGCTGTAGTGCTCCAGGGCTAGTAAGATGCCAGYAAGAAAGGCACACATATTCCCCGTGGCATTGCTTGAAGTGTTATTTATTTGTATTAACCCCAGAAGGAACATGATAGAATAGATAATCTTGCATGCTTTCWGTTGCTGGGAACCCCAAGTGGTGTCTTATCAGGTGGACACGCGTATAGCTGATATCTAAAGATATTGCAATTTGCAAGTATATCTTAAGCTTTTCAGCTACTAGGAAGATTCTTATCTACACAGCAATTTCTACAATTGGTATGCAAGAATACTGACAAGTGAAATAAATACGCAATGTGAAACTCGGTTTAGAATAGCAATGGAAAATTACGATTTACAATCCAGTGGGGCACTCTTGTAATCCCTGCTGGCATCGGCAGTGGCGGATAGGTTTCCAGTTGCAAGGTTAGAAAAGCTTCTTGAGAGGGTTYGTCAACTCCCTGCATGCTTTAATAGTCTATAGTTTATTCTTGGTGTAATTGGATGGATTTCCATGACTTTGGACTACTGCACATCTTCCTGTGGCACTCTTCCTCTGCAAGGGCAATTAAAGAAGACCTGTTGTTAATAATTAACAAACTAAATTTATCATGCAGACGAGGGCACAGCACCAACCCGAGAGACAAGCCGAATGTGCAGCAGAAATGCACTGTTAGCCACCAAGTGATGTGGAAGCGAGGTGTGCAGCACAGGAGAACCCAGGGGCACGCAGGAGCAGAGCTGCTACCTAAAACCAGTAATAAAGCCTGTGTCCGCTGGTACGTCAGCAGTAGCAGGCGAGCTGTCCGCATGTGTTTAGCTCTGCTGGGTGTGAGGTCTTCTCCCCAGAAGGGTGGGAGTCACCTGGAGTCGAGGTGGGTTTCAAGGAGGGTTTCTGGGACGGGCAGGAGGCTGCTGTGTTTCCGGAGACGTGGTGCGTTCACGGTGGCGACGTGCGCGGAGGCGCAGCGGGCAGCTCCCGGCACGGCCGTGATGTGGAGGCATTTCCGAACCAGGTGTCCTGCGGCAGGGCGGTGCAGATGGAGCCGGAGCCTCAYCCTGCCTCCTCTCGTCCCCCTGTGCCCTCTCCCTCTCTGCAGTAGCTGGCAGAGACTGCTGGTGCCTGAGGACAGAGAAGTGACTGACAGTGACCTCGAGCTCGGCTAACTGCCATTTGCTCCTTTCATCTGTCACTTAAATCATGTGAGTCAGGCCTGCAGGGAGAACCGTGTCCATTGTTCGGGAGCAGGAGGATCCCTTCTCCACTTCCCACAGGTCTCAGGGGAGGCAGCGTGCCAGAGCAGGGCACCTCCCTGGCCTTGTCCCGTGAAGAGGGACCGTTCTTCTTCCTCCCACTCTGCATTGCTCATGCTGCAGAGGCCAAGATCRGCCAAGCTGCTGGGACTTGGGATATACACACCTGAAACACTCCTGCAAGGAGAGGACCGCGCGGCAGTGTGCAACCCTGTCCAGGGACCTGGACACTAGGTCAAGGGATGAGCATCTTCTGGGCAGACCACGGGCAGGCAGAGCAGGGAAGGAGAGTAAGGCTCCAGGAAGAGCCATGCAGACRTGTCAGCACCACTGCAAAGCAGGGGTGCCTGCAACGCTCACTGATTTACGGGTAGGGCCTTACCAGAGGTTCAAGGTGTCAGCGYGTGATGGAGCGTGCGTAACTGAAACCCATACCACAGGGAGCATTGTATGGCTCCCTGTGCAGGGCCCCTTCCAGAGCCACTGCCAGCGTCTCGCCTTGGTTCTCAACCCGGGGTTACCAGGGCATAACCATCCGTGTCTGCAGCACAGCACGGGGAACGGGAATGTGACCTGCCCGGGTCAGGCTCTYCCTCCTGCTGGGAGAACCAGCCTTGCCCGGAATTTTTGCTGCTGCTGTCTCCTATGTTCAGCTAGTTTTCCGAGCAGCACAGTGGGATCCCTGGGGAGAGAGGACTCCATTAAGGGAGGGTGAAGACCTCACCAGCGGTGAGACAGGGAAGGTGAGACCTGGCATGGGAGTGACCCAAAGCGCTGTCTCTGTAAGGTTGCAGACTATCACACATCTCCCTGGAGTCCAGTTTCTGCCCCACTTTGCACTCTGTAAAACATTGACAGCCCTGATTRGGAAAAACATAGGCCAATATTCCCCACGTCGCCTTCCTAGTGAATGACTTTGTCCTTGCTGCAGCAAGATTGACCCCACTGCCCCAGGAGTGTCCAGGAACTGTGTAGATGAAGCACTTAGGGTCATGGTTTAGCAGGGTGGTGTTGAAGGGCTTGTGGTTGAACTCGATGATCTTGAAGATCTTTTCCAACCATAATGATTCTGTGATTCTAAGGTTTCCTGTCTGTCCCTGCCTTTGACAGATATCCCCATCCCTTCTTTAGGAGCAGTCTCTTTTGGGACCTGCAATGGAAGTGATTTGTGATGCAACAGTTCCTTTCASTTGCACCTGGCCCTTCTCCTTTAACAGTGGGATTTGATCATTCCTGCCCCTCTGAGAAGCTCCATCCACCCTTCTGCTGGGTGGAGTTTTCCCCTGTAGGGCRGGTTGAAGTAGGCGGGCACTGCAAAGCAGTAAGTCGTAGAGCCGGGACASATTGCACAAATCCAGGGAGCAGGAGGCAGGTGACATTGATAAAGGTAAGAGATCAACACGTGTGTATGAGAGCCTGGCCTGGAGCCGCCTGCCCATGGCGACTGCAGAGTGTTTGTGTGACGTGTGCCAGGACAGCGTGGGTGCAGGATGGGGCTGCAGGGCAGCAGAGGGGACTCTTGTTTGAACCAGGTCTGGTGACACTGCAAGAGCGCACGTTGCTCTGGTTGCTCTGGAGTCAGCAGCAAGAAGCCGCTGGTGTGGCTTGGAGAACAGTTCTTGCCTCACAAGACTTTCCTAGTGTCTTCTCAATGSTTTTCAGCAAAGCTTCTCAGCTCTTCCCACGTGTGGCAGCCAAGCCATGTGTCCTCTTCCGCAGGGGCACATGCCCTTGCTAATTCTGCAGCAGCTGCTTAGGTCRAATTGAAGATAGATGTGTTAAACCTGTGAGCAACCAGCAGCAGCCTCAGAGACCAAGGTCCAGGGCTTTGGTACTAGATGCTCTYTGCTGCAGCGGTACCGCTACACACTGTGTGTGCCCAGAGAGCTCTGCAGAGCTTGGTGCAGAGCAGTGAGTGTCGGGCAACGCTGCTGTGCTCCGCGTGCGTCTGCCCAGGATGTCTCCGTGGGGCTGCTTGCTGCATTCCGTACTGCTCTTTCCTTGCCAGGATCAAGCCTTCTCAATGCCCCTGTGCGYATCCAAAAAAAATTTGAAACTCTGTCTGGTTTTTTGATACTTTCCTCCTGCTCAAGGCAGGCAGATCCCACTTCCTTGTCCTCTCCTGACTGTGCTGTGGGAGACCATGGCACAGGGACGTTTTTCAGTAGTTTCTGTTCTTTATCTTGAGCACATGTGATTCTTCTTGTTCTTTCTCCTCTCCTCTCTCACCATGTGTCTTTTTTGTTCTGCGCTTAGCATCGTCTCCATCATTCCATCTCATCACTCCTCCTCTGCGAGGGCTTTCTTTTCACCTTTGCAATGCAAAGTGCTTTGAACTTTGAATGAGTCTGCTTGTGATTTTTGTATGTTTGCTGCAGGCAGAGGGAAAGGATGTTAAAAACTAGTTTGGAAACATCCCAACCTCTGTGATTGAGAGCAGAAGAGGTTGAAGAAGAAGGTCATGCAAATAGTTTTCCTTTCATAGGGGAAAATGYCTGATAGAGCTTCTACCCCTCCTTGCTGCTCCTGTCTTACACTTCACCAGGGACACAGAGCTCATGTCAATCCCTCTCCCGCYTCCTTTGGGACTGATGGGACAGAGCAAGAACTGCTGCTTGTGTAAGAGTGAGGAAGCTCCCTTTGCAYTGCAGCCTAACACGAAGGCCATTTCCCAGGCCCACAGCAGAAGCAGTCRAGGGATGGTCTGCACGCTTGTGAAATATCTAAGGTGTCTCAGACGGGCTGTGTTCAGACAGCCTGTGTATAGTGGTTATCTCTGAGTGGTTCGTCCTGACCTGTAAGTTGAGGGAGARGATGATCCTTGTGTAACCCTTGCTTTCTGGGACAGTGGTAGGCCATACCTACTGATTAAAAGCAGATCCTTGCTTCACAGCAAAACTGAATCCATTCTCTTATAATAACCACACAAARGTTTGCAGATAAATGTTTCTTTTTATATCTTTAAACCGGCTTGGGCACCTTAATACTCATGTTGCTGGCTGCTCAAACAAAACTTCTTCAGTTGCAGGTTTCTGCACATAGCCCAGAAACTGCTGGAAGCTGCAGTAAGGCCATTAACAGCACGTGATGGAACTGATGCCATCAAAGGTCATTCGGCAGTCAGGGCTTTTGCTATATGCTGCCCTGTGTGTTTGAGAGGAAGAGCCTAAGGAATTATCTGTTTCTACAATGCTCTTTATTTGAGGCTGTCCTAGACTTGATCCAAATGTCTATATGAGGCATATAGACATATGACTCGGCCACAGCAGCTATGTGAGCCAACAAGCAAACTCGTGCAGATTTGCTGGAGTGAGACTGGAAATARGAACATCAGAGCTGTGGTAACCCAAACCCTGGGAGGAGGCATCGTTTTACCTCCCCACTGCTATGCAGACCATCCTGAAGGCTCTGTGGATTGAGGGAACTGCGGGATGGCACAAGGGAGGGCAGGTGGGCGTTCTGACTCGGAGGCGTTCGCGCTGTGACGGACCCGTCCCCTCCGCAGCACAGCCCACGTGCCGGCCGGCCCGTGCACCAGGGGAACGTGCTGGCTGCRCCCTGCGCGTTCGGGGCGGTTTCAGGAGCGGGGCATGTCCCCAGGGCAGGTGGGGCAACGTGCGCCCGCCTCTTGGGGTGGGTTTTGCAAGGCAGAGCCGCAGTCCGTGTGCTTCCGTGCACACTGTGATAGGGCGTGCTTGTGGGCTCCGATACGTCCATCGCTGTGGGTGCCCTGCCTGCCGGCTGCTCCTGGACTCCTCTGCGAATCAGCCCCAGGCAGCAGAGCAGCTCCAGGCACTTCCAACCATGAATCACCCCAGGCACCCAGCACAGGGGCTGGTGCCAGAGCCCTGGGCAGGGCTTTGATTTGGCCCGACGTTTGCACTGCACCTCGTCTCGTGAAAGACCCCCGGATGAGCAGGGGTGAAGGGGGCGACAGCCTGAACTGGGGGGTTCTGAGAAGGCAGGAAAGAAAGGTTCTAAGAAAGGAGCAAGCCGGAGGGGAGCCCGCCTGTGCAGAGACGGTGCTGTGACGGTGGAGCAGGTATTGATATACCTGGGTATGTTACAGTGTCAGATGACTTCCTTTGATACTTGTGCTTTCGAAGACAACAAATATTTCCTGAAAGTGTATTTATTGCTACAAATATATTTAATAAGAAAGCAAAATAAATTGAAGTTTACTGTGTATTTTTATGAAATCCTGGGGGAAAAAAAAAAAMCAAACAGAAGTGTAAACAGTGTTTACAGCCAGAAGTAACAACATGGAAGTGTTCCATCTCCAATAAAACTCTTTTTTTGTTTTATTTTCCCTCCATAAAAATTTCCAGTAGCTTGTCTGCAGGGATGGTTTGCACTTTTGTCTATGCTGACTTATTTGAATATGCAGCAGTATCTCTTAAGCTTAGAGAAAGATCAAGACAAGCTTTTTTGTGTGTAATCTTCTAAGAAAGCTCTAGAATGACTTACTAATAAACAGTGTTTTCACTACAGAAAAGTACACTACAGCCCTACAACATTTGTGTCCTTCCCAAAGCCAGCCCTTTCCTTAGCTGTCCCAGGGCACTGGCAGGTTCCCCAAKGCACCACATCCTGCCTTCCTCGTGACCTTGTGAAGCTGAATCTCCTGTGTCTCTCTCCGCAGGTCCCTTGTCATCATGCTGAAGTTTAAAGGGATGCAAGTGCTCATGTTTCTCATAGTTCTGTCCTTTGGTCTGCTCTACTTCTGCCTCCTACCCTGCAGCAACAAGGTCCTTCTGGAAGAAAAAGGGTCTCCAACCCACATCCTCATCCTGTCCTCCTGGCGCTCAGGATCTTCCTTCACAGGGCAGATCTTCAGCCAGCACCCCAGCGTCTTCTACCTGATGGAGCCCGCGTGGCACGTGTGGGTCACGATGTACCAGAGCAGTGCCAAAGTSTTGCACATGGCAGTGCGGGACTTGGTGAGGTCTGTCTTTCTGTGCGACATGTCTGTGTTTGACGCCTACATGTCCAGGGAGAAGAAAAAGTCTGATTTATTCAAGTGGGAGGCAAGTCGGGCCTTGTGCTCCCCCCCTGCCTGTGATTCATTCAGCCGCAGCGATATCATAACCGCGGGCGACTGCAGGACCCTGTGCGGGCGCTACCCGTTCAGCAAGGTGGAGGAAGCCTGCAAGACCTACAGCCACGTCGTCATCAAGGAGGTCCGGTTCTTCGACCTGAAGGTTCTCTACCCGCTTCTCACCGATCCCTCCCTGAACCTCAAAATTATTCACCTGGTGCGTGACCCTCGTGCTGTTTTCAGGTCCCGGGAGAATACGGTGGCTGARCTGACACGTGACAGCAGTATTATTGTGGGCACCCAGAACACAAAGGGAGAGATGGGACCCTACAACACAATGCAGGAAATCTGTAAGAGCCACGTTGAGATTTACAAAGCAGGCAGCCGGGCGGTTTCCAGCTTCCTCAAGGACCGTTACCTGCTGGTTCGCTACGAAGACATCGTCAGAGACCCGCTAGCAAAGGCTGCGCAGATGTATCGGTTTGCAGAGCTCCACTTCACACCAGAGCTTCAGAAGTGGATTTACAACATCACCCATGGGAAGGGACAAGGAACACAGGCCTTTGACATTGAGTCCAGGAATGCAGTGAGTGTATCCCAGGCCTGGAGGAAGACCCTTCCCTTCCAGAAAATAGAAAAAGTGCAAAACGTGTGCAAGGATGCGATGGACTTACTGGGCTACCGGCTACTTCAGTCTGAAGAAGAACAGCAAAATATGTCACTGGATCTTTTGTTTGCCCAGAACTCCGAGTGACAAGGTCTGAAGGCAGGAAAGCTGCTCCCTGAGGGCCTTGCAGAACTGTTTGCTAGAGCAAAAGAGGTCGGAGGCGCTTGCACGTGTGCGTGCAGGTGAGTGCACACGTGTGGACTGTGAAAGGACCACAGGGACAGAGAGMCATGAGGCCCTGCCTACACATATGACTGCTTTCCCAGCACAGCAGCATCCTTCCCCAAGGCCAGGCAAGCGTGTTATCTTGGAAGGGCTCCCAAAGGCTCGGCCACAAGGCAGCTTGAAGTAATGCGAGGCAAGTAAAGCTCAGGGCTTATGAGAGAGGGGAAGTATGTGCAGRTGGGAGTAAATAAAATGCCCAAAGAGCAGGACCAGACAGCAGAGAATGAATCTGTCACAGGCCATAGTTAAACACCAGTGAGCCAAAAGCAGAACAACTGCACTGCAAAAGAAGAGGAGATAAGTGGAATATGAGCAGAGCGCACTGCTCTCCTGGTCGTGCTGCTACCATATTACATAATACCAGCGTCAGGATGACCAGGTAGATATACAGGTTCCTGGAGAGAACCCTTCTGTGAATGGCTGAGTTTTCTAACCGAGTTTTTTGTTTTCTCTGTTCCTGTCCATGAGCGCCATTGGTAGCAACACTGGGATAAAATGTTGGTTCACTTACTGTATAGTGGGAAAAGAGAATAAATCTGCTATAGCGGAAAATAAAAACATTATTAGTCTGGGTATGGGACCCATTTCTGGGTGAATTCATTTGTTTTTCTGCTGAATCAACCATGCCTTCTAGCTTTCAACACTAGTGATGGTTCCTCCTTGCTCAGAGATCTCACAGACCRAGAAAAGAATTATGCTGTGACTGAGAATTAAAGACAGTGTAAGGACACTGGTTCCTTGATACAAATACTGCAACTGGAAAGGTGTGTTCATGGCAGTGGGATGAAGAAGCTCAAAGAAGAATAGAAATTATTATATCAAWTTTATTTAGTAGATTATACCGTTCTTCATCATCCACAATGGGAATATGTGGTGTGAATATGCACAAAGGAATTATTTTTAATGTTTGTTTTTTTTCTGGCAGTCCATAAGATGAGAAGTAAATCTTGTTTTCAGGTTTGGGAAATGAAGGGTCTATAGACAACATATCCTCTTCCATGTGTAAATGGCAAAGCCCCTTTAAGATGCATCATTTTAATGGTGCAATCAGAATTACTTGCTGCAAGCCCCCTGCAAGGCTGGTTTGCGTGGTCAGGCTTTCCTTCTTTCTTTCTTTTTTTGAATTTTCCGTGAGAGTTATCAGCGATGCCCAAMCCATCTTCACCTTGCGAAGCCCTGCCAGGGCAGGACCGTGGATCGGGGTAGAGCTTGTGCAAGGACTTTCACAGGCGAGTCCGCTCTCAAGCGCGCTGGAGAACCGCGACCAGCAGCGTTTGCCCTCGGCACAGCCGGGGCAGGGCATCCTGTGCAGCTTGGTCTGCTAGTTTAGCGTCTGACACTGCTGCCCACGGGCTGAGCTGGCACTGCAGCCTGAGGAGGGAGCCTGCAGAAATCCCTTTGGTACCTCTGCTGCGGTGGCTGCAGGGGCTCGTTCTGCTCAGGGCTGTGCCCAGGAGGGCTGCGGTGGAAAGTTGCTGCCGCACGGGAATGGGTCTGGGCAGGAGGATGGGAAACGGGGGCAGTGGAGTGCTCCCGAGAGCGGGTGGCTGGRGGCAGAGGCTGCAGGGAGCGTGAGGCGGCTGCGAGGGCAGGGAAATGGAGCACGGGTGGCCTGGGAGTGGCCCTGCTGCCCTTGAGCTGCCTGGGCAGGGCGGGAAGGGGCTGCGGGGAGGAGGATGCACTTGCTGCCCCGGCGCAGGGACGGGGCACGTGCTGCCCCACGGGGTGCTGAGCACACGTGGGACAAGCAGAGCGCTACGTGCACCTCGCGTGGGCAGCAGTGCCAGGAATCCCAGCTGAACTCGGGAGGCCTCGTGCACCCAGGCGCTCATGCACAACCAGCCCAAGTGCGTTTGCTGGGTGTCCCGAGGTGGGCAAGCAGCCTGGCCCTTGGGCTGGGCAGCACTGGGACACGACCCTGCAGCAGGGACAGCCCTGCAGAGCCCAGGGCTCCTCTGCAGTGGTGTCTTAACCTATTTTGCCTGGCAGCTTATGGAGTTTTGATGAGTTAGTGTATTATTCTGTAGTTTGTCAAAAAAATTTGTTGTGTCAACAGGCTGGACTGTACCTCAATTACCTATTTTTCCTGTAATTTTCCTCTCTCTGTGTTTTATTTATTTATTTATTTATTTTTCCCAATTGACCACCCAATTATAGTGAAGGTGGAAGGAGAATCCCCAGGTTAGATAAATGATTTTAGGAAAGCATGCAGTAGAACAAGTGGCATCTAAAAACATCCCTGATACATTCCCCAACTAACCCTCCCCACCTGGCATGCAACAGGTTATTTAAATTAATTAAATTTGTCAGGCAGATTTACTTCCTGTAATTGATACCATTAATGAGAGGCAAATGACCACAGGTGCAGTTTGAGCCTCTTTAACCTGTGCGCTGGAAGCACAGAAGCCATAGGTTGCTCAGGCTCTTAGTGGGAGAGTTTTCCAGGTCTCTGGCTGTATGTTAGGAGGTGTTTTGGAAGCGGCTTTGATGCTAGATCCAGATTTGTTTTYCCACCAGCAAACCTGGAGTGAGCAGGTAGGCTGGAGCAGAGGTGACTCACATTGCAGCAGGGAAGGGCAGAGCTGCTGCATTGCTGGGAGAGTCCCTTCAAACCAGGGCTGTGCTCGGGTAAGAGCAGAGACACCCAGGGGCTGGGCTGAACTGACCTCTGGCTGAGGGGACTTTCTGTCTGAAGTGACAACGGCTCCTTTGTGAGCAAGTGTAGCCGCTCCTCTGGACAGTGCTGGTTATATTTCTGTATAACCCGTCTTGGTGTGAGTGGCATAGGTTTTATTATGAATATTTGTTTGGGGTGCGCCTGTCAATTCCTTGTCTTAGCTGGACAAAAATGTTGAGTGTTTCTTGTTGCTCAACAAACAAACGATGTATAGTGTGGGGGAAGTTCAATGTACGGAGATGAAAATTACGTATGCTCAGTCAGAGGATGGAAAGATCCCTGGTTTCATATATTTTCTATGTGCTGTTAGTGTTTTTATTCTCATTACAACAATTAGTAAGATGTTGTTTTGGAAATGCTCAAGATATGCACAGTGTGGCTAAATGAAATTTTGAAGTTGTCATAGTGTTAATGCAAGTAAAGGTTTTTTTCTTCCCTTTTCCTTCCTATTTTTAAATAATCAACTTTCAAGGCAGCAAGCACGACTGATGACAAAACTGGTGACATCCTTTGGCATATATGTAATAGACTTCCATTCTTTTTATTTTTAGAAACATGTCAAGTTTAAGTTGTGCAAGTTCAGAAGAACAAGCTCTGCTTTTGAACCAGARGATAGAGAATTCTTAATTGCAGAGCAATGAAAAGTAATTCTTTGCTAATCCTGTCTCTTGCTTTTTAACTTGCTAGCATTTGAACAGAATACACAATCAGTCCTTTACTGATGGGAAGAAACTCTAGCCGTGAATGGCCCAAATCCACTGATATTGTTGAACACTRCCTATCTCCAAAAGGGCTACAGGAAACCCCAACCCTCAGGTGGGGTTTGCAGCTCTGGCAGTGTCTCCTCTGGGGTTGTCTTTAAGCAGCTTGGAGGTGCACGTGTCCACTCTGCTCATGCTCCCAGCTTTAAAAACATTGCTGCTGCAGATAGCAATACCCGGAAGAAACAGCCATGCTCTTTGMCCATGAAAATAGTATTCCTGAGATAAAAAAAAAATTAGATTGCTTAATGCATTGTCATGCCTTTTTTTTTTTAAAAAAAGGACTAAATTTTATTTAAAATATCTTTTTTAAGTCCCATTTTAACAAAGGATTGCTGAATTCTAGATTTACAGAAGTTATAATTAGTGTTCAGTTGTCATTTGGAGAGTGATTATTCAAATTATGTTAAAATACTGACAAGAGCATGGTATGAATCTGAGCTTTTTCACACTGCGACTGTATTCTAGCAATAGCTTGGCCAGATGTGGTGTTCCCCTGGGTCAGTGTTGGGGACAATCCTCTTCCATAACTTTATTGATTATCTGGATGAGGAGATTGAGGGCACTCTCAGCAAATTTGCAGGTGATGCCAAGCTGGGAGGAGGAGTTGATCTGCTTGAGCGTAGGAAGGCTCTGGATAGGGATCTGGACAAGCTGAATGGAAGGGCTAAGGCCAACTGTATGAGGTTGAACAATGCCAAGTGCAGGGTCCTGTGCTTCAGGAAAAGGATCTGGGATGCTGGTCGACAGCTACTTGAACCTGAGCCAGCAGTGTGCCCAGTGGCCAAGAAGGCCATYGGCCTCTTGAGTGGTATCAAGAACAGGAGTAGGGAAGTGATCCTGTCCTCAGCACTAGTGAGACTGCAGCTCAAACACTGCGCCCAGTTTTGGGCCTCTCACTCCAAGAAAGGCATTGAGAGGTGTTGGAGYGTGTCTAAAGGGCAACGAAGCTGGTGAAGTGACGGGAGCACAGGCCATACAAGGAGTGGCTKAGGGAGCTGGGGCTATTTAGCTGAACTACCTGAAAGGAGGTTGTAGCGAGRCAGGGGTTGATCTCTTCTCCTGAATAACTACAGGTAGGACAAGAGTAAATGGCCTCWATTTGCACTAGGGGAGGTTCAGGTTAGACATTAGGAACAATTTCTACATGGAAAGAGTAGTCAAGCATTGGAACAGGCTGCCCAGGGAAGTGGTGGAGTCATGGTCCCTGGCAGTGTTGCAGAACCACATAGATGAGGCACTTAGGGACATGGTATAACAAGTGTGGTACTGAAGCGTTTATGGTTGAACTCCATCTTGAGGGTGTTTTCCAACCATTATGATTCTATGTTACCCTCCCTTTTAGCTGGTAGATAATGAATGCCATTCACTTGGCTAAATTTACTCTTTTTACATTCTCTTTACTACCTGCATCAGACTGACACAGGGCAAGTGCACCTGGCTATGCTGGCTGCGCCCAYGGCCTGATGCAAGGACAGCTTCATTTAGGCTGAAGAAGCTGGGGCCTCCGTCATCTATGAGATGCAAGCTCTTGCAGGGAGAGCGGACCTATCATCAAGGTTTATAACTTTACCCACCACCACGATTTCAAATCTGTAAAAYCAGTAGTGAAGAACACTCCTTGAAAATAGTAGAGATCACTTTAAAACACAMCAGTACCTTCTGGAGCTTTCTGCCCCAAAAGGTTACTGGGCAGAAACAGTATTGGTGATGCAGAAMGGCATTAGGCAAGGTTCACTGACAACAGGTGCATAATCATATACTAAGGATATGTATAAACATACACTATGACAAATCACTTGACTGGAAGCAGAATTGATTAGACWTGCATGCTTTCTGAGAACAAAAAAATCTTTCAATCCTACCTAGAAACATCTCTGAACACTGCAAAGGTATTCCTCCCTAGCAGGTGAAAGCTAATGTGGGAATGGCTTGATATGTTCCCTCTAAATCAAATCCCCCTTTGATTCAGGGGTTCCCACCTAAATAAAGAGGTGGGATGATAACTTAGGACAGAGCTGCCCAGCAGACTTTAAAACTGAAGGTAGGCTGGTCAAGTGTCATGCCAAACAAATCTGAAAAGCCTTCATCTTTTGAGGGAAATAAAACAAATTTAATAAATGGAASGTTCGAAGCTTAAAGATCTGCTGGTTCCTTAAAGCACGTTTTGCTCCATCCTGTTTCATCTCACAATGAGTTTGTTTGGAGTACAAAGACATTTATCTGTTTTTAATCACAAAGAAGAATTACAGGGCCTATCCTCCTCTGACTAGGAGGCATTTGTGAAAAGTCATGCTAAGTAATTCTATAAATAGTAAAACAAATTTTCCCATAGAAATTAGCATAATTAAGTTGGGATGCATATGGGAACTTAAATGTATACAATTACAAGATRCAGGTAACACTGCCCCCAAAATAGGTATTTTTTTTTTCCCCTAGAGGCTTTTTGGCACACAGAGCTTTTTTGTTAATAGACATCAAGATAGCTGCCTACTGGCCTGTGAAGGTAACCAATAAACCATTTGCCAGAGCAGGGTGTTAGATGATCGGCCTGGGAATGCAATGACGGACAGATGATGAAGTGCATGCTGCAATGGTTAACTAATGCAGTGAAAGGTCAGAATGCTGAATGGGGTTTGGTCACGCACTTCAGTGCTCTCCCTCTCAATATCCTTCGCACGCAGCAACGTACAGGCAATTTACTTAGCAAAAAAAAAAAACCCACTGATATACTCAGACTTCAGAACACTACATTATTTTTTCCATCACATTTGCACATATAAAATGACTTTCCCTTCATTATTTCTTGTCACAGTCCTAGATGAGCCACWCTCTGTTACTCTGCTCTCTAACTCTTTCTAAATGCTATTCTTTTTGCTACATTTTCAGCTCCAAATTTTGCTATCAGTTTATTTCTGATATGTTTATCRTGTTTCTGCAATTCCAAGTCATCCTCTCTGCTCCACACAGGGTACCCGTCCAAGCGCTGTCCTGTCTGYAGGAAGTTGAAGGTAGCCTCCACCTCACCCGTGTTCTTCAGAAGGGCCTGGGTCACGGTGAGCAGGTCCATCCTGAACTTCTCCATTAAATGCCGTATAGTTTTCACTGCCTCTCCCACTGTACCCGAAGAGGGGYGAACGCTGCTTATTGGTCTTTCCTCCCCTTGCAACGGAGCAGTAGAGAGAGCCAAGGCCTCCTGTCCCGTTTTCAAAGGAGAAGCTGTCTCTTCTGGGGGCTCTCCCTCTCYGTTTTCTGCAGGAAATCCTTCTGAAATGTCTGAGGCATCGCTTTCTGACTAAAAGGAGGAGAAACAGAGTTATCAGTGAGACATGTATCTTCTGCAAAGGCRTCTTGTTACTGCTACCCAACCATTTACCCTGGTGACTCTACAGTGYGTAACAACACTCAATAATTACTAGGCATAATGAAACACAGTGATTAAAGAGACCCCTTATGTATGCAGTGATGTATAAGGCCCTGGAAAAGTATGGGATCTAAGGAGGGATGTTAATGAAGTATAAAAGGCAAGGCAAGGGAGCAAGTATCGAGGTGGCTGTAGGGCCGCCCGTGTGGGATGAGCCTCGCTGGTGACAGCGCGGTGAGGACAGCGCCGGGACAGCGGGCGAGGCCCCGCTAAGGGGCAGCAGCGCGCGCGGCCCCGGCCCGCACTCACCTCGGTGCTCTCGAACTCCCGGTTGGCCGCCGCGAAGATGCCCAGCTCGGCGGCGGCCTCGGCGGCGGCGTCCGCGCGCCGYGGCTCCGCGGGCAGCGGCGACACGCGGGAGTGCGCGACGGGCCGCGGCAGCAACGCGGAGC
>PTEX01000103.1:2626837-2638126 GCA_003342815.1 Eudromia elegans
GCCGCGCGGCGTGGCGGCGGCGGGGGTCGGGGCCGCGGGCGGCAGGCGCCAGGCGTCCAGCGGCAGGCGCCGGTTGCGCCGCACGCACTCCTCCACGTAGTCGGCGGACACGGCGCCGCCGGGCGCCGCCTCGCCGGGCTGCGCCAGCAGCACCGCGCCCGGTTCCTGAACGCGGCACAGCCGCCCGCCGCCCGCCAGCACGAGCGGCGCCAGCCGCAGTTTGGCCAGCCCCGGCCGCACGTAGAAGCGCATTGGGCTCCCGTCGTCCCAGAGGAACAAGGCCCGCGAGGGGCCCTCCSCCGCCGCCGCCKCMSCSKCAYCSGCMWYCGCYRYCGCTGCCGCCGCCGCCGCGCAGGCGCGCCCCGCTCCGCCCCACGCGGGAAGATGGCGGCCGTGGCGGAGCGGAACGTGGAGGCCGCGGAGGGMGAGGCGCGCATCAGCAAAAAGTGAGGGCGGAGCCGGGTCGGACCGGACCGGACCGGGGAGGGGGGTGTCGGTCCGCCCGTCCGGGCCCGTCCTCGCCGGGGGATCCGCTGCGGCCGCCGCGCCATGTTGGGCCCYGCCGCCGCGCGGCTGCTGGGCCGCGCCTGGAGGGCCGCGCCGCCCCGGTGGCCGCGAGCGCTTCACGGCCAGAGCAGGTCGGTGCTTCGCGGCCCGGCCCGCGCTGCGCTCGCGGAGCCGCGCCCGGCGGAGCGGCTCGGATCTGCGCGGGCGSCGCCGCCGCCGGCAGTTACTTCAGGCCGGCGGCAGCAGCAGCTGCGGGGCGGGCGTGGGGCCTCGTGGGGCGGCGCAGCGGCCGGGCGCGGCGCGGCCTCGGTGTGCGGCCGGGGCTCCTCGGGATGTGCGGGGAAGGCTTTATCCTCTGCCTTGTGCACTAACGAGTGGGGCTCCTTGGACATTATTTTGTCCATAGGGTAGAACAACATGTGCACCGAACTTCTGGCAGAATCCTGCTGCCATTGTTTCCCTGCAGAAGTCCTTGCTGCATCTGGTTTCCTCCTTTTTTTTCCTTTCCAGTGAGCTGAAGAGACGCTTAAAAGCGGAGAGAAAAATAGCTGAAAAAGAGGCAAAGCAGAAAGAGCAAAGTGAAAAGCATGCAGAAAAGTCTTCCATGTCTGCTGACTGTGAGAATAACGTTGGTGCTGATGAGGAAAGCTTGGATCCGAATGTGAGTATCTGCCCTCCTGCTGCTGTAGTTTTAAGTTTTAGCTTATGACATATTTTCAGTTTCTGACAGAATCCTTTGGTTGTGATTTTCATGACAGCAATATTACAAGATCCGTAGCCACGCAGTCCAGCAGCTGAAGGGCACCAGTGAAGATCCTTACCCTCATAAATTCCATGTAGACTTATCTCTCTCAGACTTCATAGAGAAGTACAGTCACTTGCAGCCAGGAGATCACCTAACGGACGTTACAGTCACAGTGGCAGGTAAGGGTTGTTCTGGGATATGTAAGATGGTCTTTAGCTATGTAAAGCCAAGTCCTAGCAGCTTTTACAGATGGGGTGGTCTGTTTCCTAATTCTGCTCATCCCTTTACTCRTTCATAAAGCTAAGTCTGTAGCAGTGTTTGACTGTTTGAGACAAGACCTTTCTGACTGAGTGGAGTATTGCAGCTTCCCTGACAAGTAGGAGGTCAGGAGGTTATGGTTTGGGCTCCAGGACCCTGTGTTCGTACAAGCTTTTGTGCAGTGATATTAATTTTGAAGCTTTAATTGCTTTTCTTCGACAGCTAGCGATTGGTTCAGAGCTGGTGATTCTTTGTCTGAATGACAAGACTGTGGTCATTGCCCTGTGTGCTTTCTTAAGGTGGTGTTTCCTGTTGCTCTGCATTTAGGTCGTATCCATGCAAAGCGTGCCTCTGGAGGGAAACTGATATTCTATGATCTTCGAGGTGAAGGAGTCAAGTTGCAGGTCATGGCAAATTCCAGGTAAGTAGAGTCAATCCTACTAGCATTCTAAGCCAAATGATGCTCTTAAGCCTAGTSACCTGAATTTGGGCATCCTGTTCCTTCAGCTCTTTAGCTAGGTTGATCAGCTAAAGATTGGCTTGGCCAGCCAGGTGGTGTTGTATGAGGATGTTGTGGTTGGCATCACTCTTAGATATTTTTTAAAGGATTTGGTCTGAGAGGAGACTTGCAGGGCTCAATTTGGAAAGTTGGATTTCAAACAAAATTGCTTAAATTGTAATTACAGGCTCTACAAGTCAGAGGAAGAATACTTCCGTATTAACAACAAACTTCGTCGTGGGGACATTATTGGCGTGCAAGGAAATCCTGGGAAAACAAAGAAAGGGGAACTGAGTATTATTCCTTATGAAATAACTTTGTTATCTCCATGTCTGCACATGTTGCCTCATCTTCACTTTGGCCTCAAAGATAAGGTAGGTTGCTATTCGAGAGAAGGTCTGAATGGATGGCCTTTTGTACTTGCTGATGGCATCAGTGCATTAGTTTTGGTTTGTTCTTCTCCTCCCTTTGTTTTCTATTTTGGCAATGCATTTTGTTTTGTTTTTTTTTCTAAAAGTATTTTATTTTTTTTAGGAAACTAGGTATCGTCAGAGATACTTGGATTTAATTCTTAATGATTATGTGAGGCAAAAATTCATAACCCGTGCAAAAATCATTACATACATTCGGAGTTTTCTAGATGAATTGGGTTTTCTTGAGGTAAGACTTCATGGTTTATTTCTCTCCATCTACTAGATACTTTTGGAGCTCCTTATCTTCAGGGTTACCTCATATTAGGGCTCATATGTGAAAGGTGTATAGAAATGAAATTACCTCAGTCATTACATTTACACAATGGGGATTATTCCTTTGTTCTCATTTTAGAGTTAATACTGTTYGTGAGATGTTAGTGCGTAATTTGAAGAACTTTTATCAAGCTAGCACTTTAAATTGTTGATGCCCTTTTCTTACTTCAGTAATTTAAGGTGTGGAATAATGTATTTGAAGTTTTGCCTCAGGATGTAAAGGCAGATATTATTTCATGCAAGTAAAATTGATTATGTCGTAATATCTACTGGAGACTAGCATGTTAGAAAATAATATCAGTTGTCCTCTGTAAAATCCAAGTTTTTTGTTGAGTTTTAAGTTACGATCTTCTAATTGAAATATAGTTTGTTCACAAACTTGTCAATGGAGTAAGTTATTTATGCTTGGTGAGCATGTTGGGACTATAAAGCAGAGGAGTTAGGAAATGGTCTGTTGATACAGCTGAATTTTAAGCCATGAGCCACTGCTAAATCCTGCACTGTGCAGTGTTCAACATAGCATGGTATGTATTCCTGCCATGATACTATACCCACCTGGACTGGAAAAAATATAGCTAAACCCGAAGAGGTACATAGAGCTTATTGTCAGGGCTTGTTAGCATGGAGTTAGTTTGATGCTCATGAGTTCAACTCTTTCTTACTCCAGTAGTGTCTGGAATGCTGACTGCGTTCTGTTCTTCAGAGCTGAGCTTGTCATACAGTGTGGATCTGTCTGGAGAATTGTATAAATTCAAAAAASTTTTTCAGAAAGCTATGTTGATTCATATTCTTCAAAGTTTCTCCTCTTTTCAAGCTCTAGAATCACTTTTGTTCTGTCAATCATAGACTTCTGTGTTTTGCCCTGACTTGTTCTTTCTTTTATTTAAGTATTAATTTTATTTAAGTATTTAATTTCTTTCAGGGTTACCATTATTTTTTTGTTTTGTTGTTTGAGACTGTCCTAAAGAATTTACCATGTGAGCAATAATTTGGAAAAGATGCTAAGAAAGACTGGTATTAAGAGAGTTCCCTATACAGAGTTTGTTGTTGTTGTTGTTGTTGTTGTATTTTTTTTCACGTTTCTTTTTCTTCATGAAAGCCAGCTGTGGTTTGTTGTTTGTTTTACGGAGTTCTGATGTAGAAATAGAATCACACTAAGGACTAACCCAGGGCATGCAGTTGAGTTAGGAACATGGCAATATTTATGCCCATGTTGTGTTCTTTTTTGGTGTTGTTGTTTTTCAGATTGAAACTCCTATGATGAATGTAATTCCAGGTGGGGCTGTGGCTAAACCTTTCATCACATACCACAATGAACTTGATATGAATTTATATATGAGAATTGCTCCAGAGCTTTATCATAAGGTAAAATATAAGCCTCTCATGGCCAAGCTCTATATTTTTTAAATTGTCCTTAAAAAACCTGCAGAAGGGATTTTTTTTGCAAAATAGTTGACTCATTGGATTGGAGAAAGAAAAGTATGTCTTGAATGAAGGTCATTAGGTATTGCTGTTCAAATTTAGTGTTTTTATTAGACTTTCCTTTTGTTTAGATGTTGGTGGTTGGAGGCATTGACAGAGTATATGAAATTGGCCGTCAGTTCCGCAATGAAGGAATCGATTTAACTCACAATCCTGAGTTCACAACTTGTGAGTTCTATATGGCTTATGCAGATTATCGTGACTTGATGGAAATTACAGAGAACTTGCTTTCAGGTGATGTATGCAATTTTTTTTTTTTTTTTTTTAAAAAAAGGAAGTACAAAACCAAATCTCCAGAATGCTCTTCAAGAGGAATTCCATGTTAAGTGGCTTCTTGTTGTTTTCTAAACCTCAATTTCCTCTTGTAGGGATGGTGAAGCATATTACTGGAGGTTACAAGATTGCTTATCATCCAGATGGTCCAGATGGACAGGCCTATGAGATAGATTTTACTCCTCCCTTTCGGCGAATTAGCATGGTACACGAACTGGAAAAGGTCCTAGGAGTGAAATTTCCATCGGCCGATTGTTTTGAAACTGAAGGTTAGATGCTGAGAACGAATATGCTTTAATTCCCCCTTAACATGAAGAGGGCAAGTATCTTAGGTTTTCCATCTGCAGTCTGTCAGCTGTTCTTTTGAGGTGATGGTAGTACATGAGTTTGCTTTTCTCTAATTCTGTCTGTTATCTGGAATTCCAGAAAGGAGTGTTTGTGCTTTGTAGTCTGCAGCAAGATCCAACTCTTTTGCTTCTCCCTTTCTTGTGTATACATGAGGCTGTGGGAGATGACATTGATGGAGATCTTTTTGAAGAGACTCAGCTTTTTTTCTAATTTCTTCTGCCCTTAGTCTCTGTTTAGTCTCTGTGTCTGTGATTGTAAGATAGGATTATTTTGGTCTTTCTTCAAATGTGTGCATCTTCTATTTTATTCTTGGAATCTATAGCCATAATTCATCATGTGGGATTATGTATAACTGTTGCTCAAGTCTCTGAAATAATGTATATATATGGTAAATTGATGGAAGCAAATACCCCTTTTATAGATTGAAACTGCTACTTGAATTGGCACTTTCCACACCTATATGTATATTATTGAAATCTTTAGGAACACAAGGCATGTTGAAATATGTGGAAATAAGACATAGCTGCCTGAGTGGCTTTTCTAATTTCTATCTACAAAAATTTCAGAAACTCGCAAGTTCTTTGATGACATTTGTGTGGAGAGAAATGTTGAGTGTCCACCCCCAAGAACAACAGCTAGGCTTCTTGACAAGGTAAGTAAAGGTGGTGGTTTTCAGGTCTTTAGGGATATATCTGTATGAAAATAAGTCTATACAGAGCAAAAGCTTATCTGTGTTTGGGAAATTACGCTGAAATGCAGTTAAACCCTTTCTGTATCAAAGGAGGAAACTTGCTGTGTCAAAATCCTTTCCCTGTTGTCTGCAGCAGAATACAATGATATGTAGCGATGCCTGCTTAATGATAGCTCTAAAGGTACTTGTTTGGTAGCTGGTGTCTTGTGCCTAAGATGGATATAGTTACCTCACATCAGTTTTGTCAGTGAGATCTATGCATTTGAATCTACCTTACCAAACTATTAGGCTTACCACTTAATGCTCAGATCAACTGTAAAAATCTTTTTCTTTTAACTCCAGATATTGTCTGATAGTTGGGGTTTTGCTGCTTTTTTTGTTGTTTTTTGTCACCATGMCCAAATTAAAACTTAAATTACATTTTTCTTAATACAATTTGTCCTATGTAATTTTTTTCTTGTCCAACTTGGACACTTTTAACAGAGATGTTAATCGTGATTAAGCATTAATAGCTTTTCACATCTACAGTCCTCCTTCAGAACTGAAGGGAGGAAAAGAGGATAGTTGGGGTAGGCAGTGCTACTAAAGTGTTATTGTACTCCACCTGYCTGTTTTGTTGTGTCTTCCCAGTTAGTTGGTGAATTTCTGGAAGTCACTTGTATCAACCCAACATTCATCTGTGACCACCCACAGATCATGAGTCCTCTAGCTAAATGGTAAGTGTCAGACACAGTCATGTTATAACTCACTTTAACCTCTCTAATGCTACCTCATATAAGAGGTCCCATGTGTGAAGATGGAGATTTTGATGCTGTATAATGGTTGTGAATTCTGACACCGATTGGGATAGATACTGTTTCATTAACTGTGAAATCCATCTGATGGAGAAGTGCACTGATGCTCAGTAGCGGGAAGTGCTGACAGCCGTTACTGGCGATATGGGTCATCCTCCTGAAGTAATGTGTGTTCYSTTTGTTTCTGTAAGGCTGTCATTTTAAGGTGTGATTGATTTATTATCTTGATGTAGGCATCGCTGTCATCCAGGACTGACAGAACGCTTTGAACTTTTTGTGATGAAGAAGGAAGTGTGCAATGCCTACACAGAACTGAATGATCCTTTCCGGCAACGGCAGCTTTTTGAGGATCAAGCCAAGGTAGGGTGTGTGGATGATAATGAATCAACGATTCAGGCGCTTAAGCAAATAATACTTCCTATCTCTCCTCCACATCTGTTATTAGTCCTTGCTTTTGAAAAGGGCTGTCAATAATTTTAGAAAGCGTTTCTCATTTAAGTGAAAGCTTGTCATTAAACCTCACTAGGATTTGAAAGTTAATTTACTAATTCTTTTTGAATTAATTTCTCCGAGGTATACACATCTGAACTCAGTGGTTAGTCACTTTTATTTTAGTAGTGATACCATGTTTTAAAATATTCTAAGTGCCAATCTAGAGAAAAAAAAAAAGTGCAAAGTGTTTCCTGTCATCTTCAGGTTGACAGTAAGTTATTTTTCGAGTTAAGCTATTATAATAATAACACATTATAGTTTATTAAGTGAATTTCTGTATCCAGAGAGAGCTTTAATGATGCATAAGAAATAATCTAATTTCCAGAGCTGAGCTATTTTTAAAGTGACTCGCAGAATAGACCATCAGACTCCTTGGAAATTACTCAGCCTGCCAATCTATATGACTAGGCTTCTGTAGGAAAACCTAAGAAAGAAGGGATTTGGATTAATTTTGTTATATTAACTATGTATACATGCACACATGCTCATTTAATGGAGGTTAGATGATACCGTGTGCAGAAACAGATTTTCTGTTCTTTTCAAATTACATATAGCCTCATTTCCAGGCCTTGGAACTAGCTTTCAACAAAGTGAAAGGTCTGGACCTTTGTCTAGAAACTCCTAGATCCAAAAGGAAGTGATGGAGCAAGCATAGCTGGTAAAGTTTTAATAGAATATGTGAAAAACTGCAGATCAGATAGAGAGCAAGAAGAGGATTTGCCAACTTAGTGTTGGAAGCACCTGCAGAAATGGCCTCAATTCTCCTGGTGGTGAGGTTCCTTATCTGTTAATTGCCTTGGTTTTGTCAGTTACTTGGCTCCAGCAACTGTAAGCGTTCATCCTTTTTGGTAGGTGTTGGTAGAAGTAGTTGTATTTCAAGCTCTGTACAAATGTTTTTAAACTGCTTTCCTTACCTAGGCAAAAGCTGCAGGTGATGATGAAGCCATGTTTATTGATGAGAACTTTTGCCTTGCGCTGGAGTACGGTCTTCCTCCTACGGCCGGCTGGGGCATGGGGATTGATCGCTTCACTATGTTCCTTACAGATTCCAATAACATCAAGGTAAATATTAGAAATGGCAGTGCCTACTGATGGTTTTACCAGAGAGCTAGAACGAGATTATGCAAAGTAGACCTCGTGTGTAAAAAAACAAAAAAAAAAACCCCACCCTAAACCACAACTTTCTAAGGCTAAGAATGCCACCTCACCTCAGAAAAGTTGTTGCATGTGCTGTTAGCTGTCTGCAGAGCCATGCAGATGACAGCTGTGTGCCACGCTGGGTGCATTAGGTACAAGCTGAGCACGGCCTGGGCTGCCGGGGGCTGCGCTCGCCCTGAGGGCTCCCGCCCCTGCTGACGCTGTCGCTCTTTGCAGGAGGTGCTGCTCTTCCCCGCCATGAAGCCGGAGGACACCAAGAGGGAGGCGCAGCGCGAGCCGCCCGCCGAGGGCACCTCTGTCTGACCGCCCCCAATAAAGGCCGCGCGGTGCTCTCCGCCGTGTGCGTGTCTTTGTGCGCCTGCGCGGCGGGAGGACGGCGCGTGCGCAGGACGGCGGCGCGCGGCCGCGCGTGCGCGGGGGGGTGGCGCCGGAGCGGAACGGCGGGCGGCGGGCGCCGTTACGGGGCGGTAGGGTCTGTGCTGGGTGTCGCTAAATGGGGGGCGGCCCTCACAGCGGGGCTGTGTGAATGAGTCCGTCCGAACACTCTGCGCCACGGGGAGCAGAGCGAGTCCGTCCGCTACCGGCCTGCGAGACCTCCAGTGTAGTCACTTCTAGCGATTCGGGAGAAAAACTGAGGCGTTTCTGGTTTATATGACACAGTTCTGATAAAGCTGAGAGTGGTGGCGTAAGTGGGCCTCGGGCATGAGACGTGGCGCGGGGGCGTGCTCTGCAGAAGCGGGCCGGGGGGCCTGGCGAGGCGGGAAGGCTGCGCTGCTCCATAGGGTGCTAGCTTCCGTTGGGAACGCGCCCTGCACCGGGGCCATGTGGTCGGCCGACGAGATCGCCCGGCTCTGCTACGCGCACTACAGCTCCGTGCTGCCCAAGCAGGGGAAGCCGGACCCGAGCAGGGAGTGGACTTCCCTGGCGGCCGTTGTCAAAGTGGAGCCCGCAGCGTGCACAGAGGATGGTGCTAGTCCAGGAAGCTCACAGGGTAAGAGGAGCCGCCTTGTGTCAGCAGGAATCTCTCCTTGATGTAAACTTCTGCCCACTCCCCTCCAAATACCGTAGGGAAAAAAAAAACCCAACCCAAAACCCACCTGTCTTATTTCTCTCCCTTCCCAAATAATTTGCAGTTTGTGGTAGTAATAGCATCTGCTTGAAAAGAGATGGTGATAGTAAAATCCTGCTTTTCCCAGACTCCAACTAAGAAGGTAAAAGCTTGCATTTAGCTGCCCATTAATTGGTGAAAATCTAGGCAGGAGCTGATTTCCTCATGTAACCCCCTGCAGAAGTGTGTTCAGATGTTATTCATTAGATTCTTAGAAAGACCTCAATTCAGTTGCCTTCAAACAGACTATGTTTGCACAGTGTATCTGTGTGCATTTGTGCTCATTTCATCATTTCTTTTTTCTTTGGCCTGATTGGTGTTTCCATATTGTCATGCAATGTCACATCCTGCCTTCCTGCTCTTTTACGTCTTTGAAGAGGAATCCTCTATTAGTGTTTGCCAAATGTGTGATGCCTGTGTTAGCGTTCCTGCTGGGAAGGCTGGGCTATCCTCACCACTCTTCCTGCACCCACTTTGCTCAGTTCTTCAGCTGATGTTGCGTCTCCTGCCTGGAATGTGTCTCTGTGCATTCTTCACTGCACGTTGCCTCCTACAGAACCTTCTCTGCTTTCTTAGCAAAGTGACTGTGTGAGTGGATGCTTGTGATGATAGTTTGTTTAGGTAATCTTGTTTCCCTTTTTAGTAAACAAGGAAGTTGTTGCTATGGGGACTGGAACAAAATGTATTGGTGAAAACAAAATGAGAAAAACAGGTAAGCATGGTGGAAAATCCAAGAGCCTCGTTGAATAACCTGTTATAGCTTCTTTCTTGCTGATGTCCTAGATTAGTGAATAATATCATATACTGAGTGTAGTCTTTCATAGGGAGACCAAAAGCATAAGGCAAACCTCCTGCTTAGCAAGTAGAGAGCATCTCAGTCAGCCCGAATGGCTCCTGATTGTTTGCCACACTTGCTACCTTAAAGGTAAAAGTTGATGCCCTCAGTCTACCTATGCACAGGCTTACTGGTAGTGTGCCAAATAGGTACATTTATGTAAATGACTAGTGTCACTCATCTGAGTATTTTAGGCCCTCTTGCCTTACTAGGGTTATTGACAAGCTGGTAAGGAGTTTAAAGGACTGTGTGTGGAATGATTGTGGAGAAGCTTAAATAGTTCAGAAAGTATGGCTTAAGAAGGAGAGGTACCTTTATCATATGACCTTTTATTTTGAAATAACACAGCTTACAGTTTCTGACCTGTTCCTTTAGGTACAGGGGCAGGCAGGCCCGATAGAAATCTGTATCACTTACCTGAAATGTGGTGTAAATGGTTGGTTTTGCTGCAATAAAATTTGACCAAAAACTTAAAAAGCATTGGATGTAATATTTATGCTGAGAGTATCATGAGTCACTGTGCCCGGTAGATACTGAAGGAAGCCTGTGTGAAATCAAAGGATTTCAGATTCCAGGAGATGTTAAATTTAGTATTTAAATCTGTCTCTGATTTACTTAAGGGATGAAGACTTGTATTCTTTGATATAGACTTTTGATCTCTTTCTGTAATGATTCAAAGTTTAAATATTTTGGAATAACCCAGCTGTTTTACCTAATCAATGCTAAATCTTAAAATGCTTCCAAATCCGGAGAAGCTTGTGATCTGTCTGTTAAAACTCTATTCTAGCTTAGTGTTGGCTTTGTTCATCTCCTCTTTAGTAATGGTCTGATACTCTTCTCTGGATGTTGCTGTAGGGGACATTCTCAATGACAGCCATGCTGAAATTGTGGCCAAGAGGAGTTTCCAGAGGTGAGGCATGAGGTCTGTGTGCTGTTACTTAATGACACTTGACGTTGTCATGCTGTGAATGCTTTTAATCTTTATCTCAAATATCCAGAATTTGTAGCTTCAGCCATGAGAAGAGAATGTATTACCTCTGTAGGCAGCTCTTCTTTGCTCCTTAAGTTAGATTAATCTAACTTTTACAAGTCTTTTAGTGTACTTTGACGAAAGTGTGTTTGTGTTTTTTTTTTTTTTTTTTTTTTTCTTTCATGCCCATTATAGTAGAGCCTCTATATGAAAAAAGAGGATGTGATTTTCATGTGACATCAATGGTCATCTAGATGTCAAAACGGCTGATTAGATGTAAAGAATGGTAGCCTTTTTTACCCCACATACCAAAACTATTGTTCACATGGAATAATCTGTCTGAAGGATCTAAACTGGCAGTGTAGTAATACTACAAAAACAAA
>PTEX01000104.1:3956-26650 GCA_003342815.1 Eudromia elegans
GAAGGAAGGAAGGAAGGAAGGAAGGAAGGAAGGAAGGAAGGAAGGAAGGAAGGAAGGAAGGAAGGAAGGAAGGAAGGAAGGAAGGAAGGAAGGAAGGAAATGGGGGAAGGGAAGGGAAGGGAACGGGGACTGCTCAGGCTGCTCCCTGGGCTCCCATTCCTGGCTCCACGCCCCGGGCGTCGCGACACGAGCAGGACAGAGAAGCGACGGGGCAAGATCCCAGAAAACGGTCGGGAAGCGGGAGAGAGAGCAGGAGAAGGAGCCGGTGCGGGGCGGTGCCCACGCAGGGCCCTAGAGCGGGGCCGGTGCCCACGCGCGGAGCTGCCCTTCCTGGCCCGAGGGGACGCTCTTCCCGCCCCATCCCGGGATCCGCCGCCTCCTCCTCCTCCTTCCCGCGGGGCCGGCGCGGGACGGGGCTGCCTGGAGCGGGGCCGCGGGGAGCCCCGCGGGCGGTGGAAGGGGGAGAGAAACGGAGAAACGCAGCGCGGGAGAGGGCACGAGGGGCGGGAGGAGGAGGAGGCTGCTCGGCCCCCGTCCCCCCTGCCCCAGCCCTCCCCACGGGACAGGCCGGTGCCCCTGCCCGAGCCGCGGGCATGGGGAGCGCAGGAGCCCCCGAGCTCCGGGGCGCCAGGGGGTCGTGAGCTCCTGACAAATACACCTCTGTGTAACGCAGGTGCTGTGCTGTGCTGTGTTATGTTGTGTTATGCTATGCTGTGTTATGCTGTGTTGTGTTATGTTGTGTTGTGTTATGTTGTGTTTGGTGTCGCAGGGAATGCAGGTTGTCCCAGCGCCGCTTCCCCAGGCAGAGCCGGCGCTGCCGGGCGCTTCCCGGCCTCCTCCGACAGCAGAGCCCAGACCCAGGAGCAGGGCACCAAGGGACTCGGCCTCCCGGCTTTCAGTTAATCATTATCATCATTATTACTACTATTATTGTTGTTGTTACTCGGGGAACTTTTTTATTTATTTATTTTGCTCTAATATAAGCATTTGTGAGGAATTTGTGTCTTGCAAAGCACAGTAAAATCCATGTGAAAGCTACCTCCTTTGGTCTAAAAAAAAACCCCAGTTGCTTATTTATTTATTCTGAATGATGTTACTATTATTATTTTATTATTATTATTGAATGTTTCTTAAGAAAAGAAAAAAAGGTCAATTTGAAGAAAATAATTAAGGTGTCAATTGGAATTAAACATCAGATTATGACTACTTGCATATCCTCCAAAAAAAGCGTTTGAAGTTAAGATCAGGACACAGTTTTGCCAAGAATCTCGCAGCCAGTCTGCGGCTTCACTGATCACACCACCCAAAACCAATCCCCAATTGGGCTTATTAGTTTTCAGTTTTCCATCGACAAACTTTGCAGGAGACGTTCGGAAGCAGCGTGTCACCCAAGACTGCTCACCGCGACCCCACCGACCGGAGGGTCATTCCCGGCACCGGGAGCTGCCCTGGAAGGAGCCTCATTCCCCCCAGCCCCATCGAAAGCCGCCCCATTCGCGCGCTTCCCCCGCGCTGCAGACGCACCTCGAGCGCCGAGCCTCGACACGGGGAGTTTTGCTTGGATTAAGATTTCAAAACTGAGCCCTTAATAAGATATGCCATAAAACCTCAAACAGCCCCGCTCCCCCAGGGATATTTATCTTAAACGTTTAATTACTCAGTAAAATAAATCCTGCGCGCGCACACCGACATGGAGAGGGATTTTGACCCGGCGCTTCCCGCGTTTCTCCTCCTCCTCCTCCTCGGCGGCTTCAAGCGCCTGCTCAAGCGTCCCGGGGCGGGCAGCGTGGGGCCCAATGGCCGCTTCCAGGAGGCCTCGAGAGAGCAGCTCCCCTCCCTCGCACACCAGCCACCCCACGTAAGGAGCAGGGAGCAGATAAGGGCCTTCCCCAAGGTCTCCCCGCTGGTTTGCTGCAGGTCAGGGAAAGGAAACCGGGATTCCRGACTGAAGCAACCGCTAGACCCGTGTCTGCTCCTCACGTTGATGCTGACAGTGCAGCCTGCAGCCAGGAAAGCGACATTAATTCAAGTAGCAGGTGAACAGAACCTCTATAAACCAGGCTTTAGATATATATATATATATATATTTTTATATATATATATTTATATATATAAAGAAATATATATATATAAAAAGATATATATATATATTTCTATATAAAGAAATATATATATGTGTATATATATATATAAAAATATATATATATATTTCTTTTTTTCAGACAGGTGCCTAATTTGTGCTCTTTGATATCTAAACTGAGGCACCCGCRTCTGAAACTCTTGGCTTTGCTCTCCAAGGAGAGTGAACTCATCTTGGGGGCTGCATCAGTGCAAGCATGACATAGGACACTATGGAAGGGGAAATTCATTCTTCAGTGCCTTGAACAAAACACCTGAATAATTCCAAGACATATGTATAAAACAAAGCCTGGCATTCCCCGTAGCAGAGTTTAAATAAAATGTGCTTTGATTCGTCCATGCTAACATTAGAACTGCTGCTGGCCGGCATATCTTTTAATGTGTTAAATAATTAGAAAAAAAGCTCCATATTACTGTAAAGACGAGTGTCAGGGGCACGGACGCCCATAACACCACTAAGCCAAAGAGAGAGAGACAACCAAAGCAAGCCCCTCTCTCCGTGACTCTGTTGCCCAGGAGCCTCCAAGGCGGCCGTCCCTGTTCCAGCCCCAACGCGTTCGGCCTTGGGCATCGGCTGCAGCCGGGGCGCCCGCCGGCGCCCCGTGACGTCGCTGGGTGCTAACCGCCCTCCATGCGGGGCCCTTTCCCGGCTGTGTCTCTCTGCACAGCGCCAGTCGAGGGCTCCCTGGGGGGAAGCCGCGCGCTGGGTTTGGTGCTGTGGGAAGGAGCCACGGAGAGCGGGCAGGACGCGGGGCCTGGCGCACGCGGGCGCTGCCCGGGGGCAGGAGGCGCCGGCCCCGCTCTGCCGACGGCTGCGGGCGCCTCCGCGGGCCCTCGTGGCGACGGCCCCACCAGCGCCACCGGTGTGGGCAGCGGGGCCGGGCCCAGCGCCGCCCTCGCACACCAGGCCACTGGGGCCGCCCTGGAGGTCCCCCGCCGGCCGGCAGGTCCCACCAAGGAGCCGCGTGTACCTAAAACAGAATAACAGGAAAGACCATCGTGCCCGGGACTCGTTTCCCAGGCCTTTGGCGCCCCTGTGTGTCTCCTCTCAGTGAATTCCACGGCCAGGGAGACTTTCCTCGCCCTAACCTAGCGCGAGAGGCCTCGTGTTTACCCACCGGGGACGTTCAGCGCCATGGACAACGCTGCCCACGCAGGGACACGGGGCAGCGCGAGCCCGGCTCGAGTCACGCCGTTCCGCGCTCCTCACGTGTCCTCAGGCTCCAAAACTGCGGCTCTTGTAGCTTCATCCCAAGGTCTGTGACATGGTGGAGAGTGAAGCACCACATCCCGGGTCCAGACACTTCCCGTAGTCTGTCCTACGCCTCTAGGCGAAGATTGTAAGCAGCCTGCTGGAGAGAAAACAGATAAAAACATTACTTTAAAAGCATACGGAAGGGGTGTTTTTAAAGGGCTGTGAGCTTTGGTTTTGTTTTACTTTTTCTTTTTATGTGTGTGGGGAGTCTGACTTAAATACTGGACAAGCAACACCATACTAGCAGGAGAGATGTGTCAGTGTCGGGATTGCAACGTAAGCCCCAGCATTCTTCAAAAGCTAAGGAGAAGCTGACGAATTTCAGCAGAAAATGCAGGAAAATGGTGACAGAACCTCTAAATATTTGCTGTGAGGTAGATGTCATTATTTATCCCACCTCTTGGCGGGAACTGGGACACAAAGGAAAGAAGTGAGTCGCCTAAGGATWCGGTGACAAGAGGAAGCCAACCCAACCAGCCCTAGTTCCGTCTCGATTTATTTTGTGGGAGGTCCTGGTATACSGGGTGTCTGCCGGACCCAGTCTCCTAAGCCCCTGCTCCTTTTCCTCTCTTCCAGCTGCCAGGATGGGTTTCAAGCCCCATCACCGAYGTGTGGGTTAAGGGGGGTCAGTGCTCACGTGGGGCTCCTGGGAGAGCACGCGCGCCCTGCGCAGGGTCACTGGGACCCAGGGCACGCCGCGGCGGGCAGGTCCCCGCGTCCGAGGGGCAGCGTCACCAGCCTCGCACCCAACCCGGCCAGCACGCAACGGGCCCTCCCGGGACACCCGTCTCACCCTCCCTGCTGCCCCACAGCTCACCCGTACCCCTAAGGCCACAGGCTCCCCACGCGGCGGCTGGGACCTCCATCTCCCCCCTCTCTCCCTTGATTTCTTCTCCCACTGTCACCCTTCCCCTCCTCTCACATAGCTCCTGCACAGCCCTTTGGGAACCGCCTTGCTGAAGTCATCACAAACAAAATAAAGTTAAAAACAACTCTGGAGAGGAAACGGAGGGGGCTGCTTGGATCAGGGCATTTGTCCAGCTTCAGGCTGTTGAAGGGGAGGGGGGTTGCCCCGCTGCCCACCTCCCTGCTGGATACAGACACGGGCAGGTCTTAGCCCCTGCCTCGCCTCGCAGCACGCTGGGGGCTGCGTTTCCAAACTCATCAATAAGCCTCTTCCGAACCCTYTCCCAGATCCTTCAGAGAAACTGAGCTCCTCTAACAGGCCCGTGCTCACCTGGAGCCGCCCTGGGAGGAAAGGGCTTTCCTGGGAACCCCGCGCCCAGGCRGGGTCATTCCCGTCTTGTCGGTGTCCCTCTCGAGAGGGTGTCTCTTGCTTGTCTCCACTGTGGGCTTGCCATTCACAGGAGGGATATCCATTGTTTTTCCTTTCGGCAGGCCAACTGGCTGACCGAGTGGGTGAGTTCCCACTGGCGAGGGAATGCAGCACAGCTATACCTGGAAAGGGCCGCGAGGCCGGCTGCCCGCGCCGACGGAACACGCGCTGTCTCCATCCACTCTACAGGCTGTTGACTGGACGTAGGAATTTAGAGCAGTAACAAAAGCCGGTCTCGTAAACAGGCCCYCTTGGGTTTTTAAGCTAAACCAAAGTGAAATGGGGCCTTCCCTACTGAACTGCTGCCCGGCTGAGCAGCCATTCGGGGGACCCACAGAGGTTCACGTGGCCGGTTGAGAGCCCCATCATTAGGACTATYACTGGGGGCTGGATCAGGCCCAGTACGAACACAATTACCCAGCACCTTTAAGCTACAATTACATGTGGCAGAAGAAGCCTAAGTGGCTGATGGCCGAAAGTGTTTGGCCTTTACGGCTGTGTAACTCACACGCAAGCAGACAGGGCTTGGGGCACTGACGGGCGGCGTGTGGGGAAGMTTGCTGCGCCGGCTGAGGACGCTTCCACCTCTGGCTGCTCACTCCAATACAAGCGCTGGCAGAAGGGATCTGCTGGCTTGTTTTGTGGTCGTTTTTTCTTCCCAAGGAGCCCCCAGGGCAGAGCCCAGCCCCTCAGGCTGTGGTTTCACACTGCAAAGTCCAGGGACAATAGCAACTTTACGGGATTCACACCCTCCTCCTCCTCCTCCTCCTCCCCAGCTCCTGCCAACATCTTGCAGACCTGCTCCGGGAAGCTGGACTGTTTCCCTTTAAACGGGAGCAATAATAAAGCCACTTGAGCAGATCAGTTCCCGAATTGGCTGCTGAATCTGGGCTTGTCTGGCCCGCAGGCTCTGCAGCCCTGGAGCTGGAGGTGCAGCCTGGGGACAGCCAGCCCTGCTGAGGACAAGCAGCAGTTCGCAAGCCGGGACCTCACCTTAAACTGCGGCTATCRGTGGGTCTTTCGTGCCTCCTTCCACTGCTGCTCCTGCAAAGCAGCCCTGGAGGGGCTGCCTCACCCGTCCTGGAAAACGGGAGCACCCACGGTCTCCGACAGCCTCTTCTGGCCRGGACTGTGCCCTGCAAGCCAGGAAGCAGCTAGGAAATGTAAATGGAAACGCCGTGGAAGAGCGTGCTTGGAACGGCACGGAATTCCACAGGCATTTTGACCGGCGGGTTTGTCCAAGCCAGACTACACACAGCTAAGGGACTACCTTTTTATGATGGGTGGCTACCTACCATTTATTGGAACTGAGCTGTTGCTAAACACACKGCGTAACGATGTATTAACACATTGTAAAAGGCTGCTTGATCACCACGGGATTCCAGATGAGCTAACAACAGAAAATGAGCCATGATTCACAAATGACTCATTTCAGCATTTCTCTTTGATGCAGTAGTTCAAGCAAGGCCTGTCTCTGCACAGTCAAACGGCTCCACTGAATAGTCGCTGAGCCCAGCCATGCCATGCTTACAAAGTCGTTTTTACAAAGTATAGGTACATTTTTAAGCATAAAATTGGGCAATTTGAAGCAAGCCACGCCAGTGCATGACTCTACTAGTCACTCCTGCTGSTAACTCTTTCTGAAATTTGGAAAGGCAGCATCACATATTACTGTTGGGTGATTCACTTCTCCACATCTGAGAGGGGCTCCCCAAAAATCACCCCGTGTGTAGGCGCAGAGAGGCTCAGCTTTCCTGCGCTTTCAGTGAGATAACCAGCATATAGAGCACTGTAAGCATCATATATAGCACGATAACCACCACATACAGCACAGCATCACAACGGGGTCCATTTTCCACGTCAAAACGCCGCGCGCGGCGGCTGCTCCTCTGGTGATCCCAGATTCCTGCTCCCGCCTTTGGTGATCCCAGATTCCTGCTCCGCGCACGAGCGCTTCGCGTCTTCCCTGCTTCCCCTCCCGTTTCGCGGCATGGAGGGAGATCCCGGCGATGCTTTATCCGACACTGCCACCCAGCGGCCCAGGGCGCCAGAGGCCGCTCCGAGGGGCGGCCCCGAGCACCTCAGCCCGRGTTCCCACTGCTAAAACTGCTCTGTCCCCCAGGCCGAACCTGCACCGCAGCAGGATTACACCCAATTCACTGGCTATAACCAATTATGGCCGGTAACACCTGTATTCATTACCTGTGTTTGGCCAGAGCTGGTGSTTGATCTGGACACGGTGGAGGAGACCACGGACTTACAGTGTGATCAGGAGGGTGTTCGCTAACCGGTCGGCTGCCCACGGACCCGCACTCCTACCTGCGCTTGCAGATGAGGCTTTTCCTGCTATAAGTTCCTGGTGCTTTAGTGGTCCGAAGCACAACGAAAGGGTCTCCTCGCTGCATTCCTCTGGCGCCTGCTTATCACCGATATTCTCTGAGGCAGGACGCCCCCCATCAAGTGGATAGTGAAACCAGAAGTCACCACAGCAGGGCGGGAGGTGCTGGCTGCTGAGCGGCAAGGACAGTTTGGGGGCAGCATGGGGGCCTGCAACAGCCCCGCTGCAAAGCCTTGGCCTGCGCCCTCCAGTGCCCGTGGGGCTGAAAGCAGAGTGGGCTGCGTGACACCGGACACCAGGCAGGCAAACGCCAAGYGAAGCCATGGCCATGGCCAAGGGGACTGGTCACAGGGCTTGCACGAGCACTGCCCCACTGCTCTGCCCTCCAGGCTCCCCGTGAAGGCAGGGGAGGGAAGGGCTCCTCTCCAGAGCCATCCAGAGCAGAACTGAGCATTCAGCATCACAGATCTAGTCACTCCGGAGCACGTCCCCATRGGAGCACTCGGCTCCTGGTGGAAAGCCAATACCTGCAGAGGCTTCAGCCGTGGTTCCCCAGCCGGGCACGTGTCTTTCCTGCAACACAACAGCGTGACAAGAGCAGGACTAGTTGAAAACAGAACAAGTACCCGCCTGCGCAAGCGAAGGCAAAGCAGCGGGACAGCCAAGAGATACGGTGCAATTACAGACCCAACGGAACAGGGACGTAAAAGCCACAAATTTCACGCTGTAGACATAGAGGCATCACTAGAGTTCAGTCCCAGAGCAGGCTGGATATTAAATTGATCAAACTGGTAATGAAAGTGGGAATTACTCCATCTCAGCTGACACAAGGCGGGTGACCTTATTAAAAAATATGCCAGTATATTTAATGGGGTAGGGCAGTTTCTTGGGGAATTCATGATTAATGTGGCTATAACTCTGGAGATCCCACAGCTAATGACCCTGGAAAAGTCTTACTTCCACTACGAGATGGCCTGTGTGAAATGTTTGAGATGGGTCAGTGTGAATATAGGTGCATGAATTCAGCCACTGCCGGCCAGCCGAGGAGCCAAGCAACTCAAGGGGTGCCGCACTGCTTAGGGAACAGTGTTGGACCCGTGTTGGAACTGGCAAGTTTGGCAAGAACTCCCAGCTCTCGTGGACGGATGGGCTTGTTGGAGACTGTTTGGGCTAACTGCGAGGAGCAACTCCAAGCCCCGTACCACTGAGTCACCACGGACACAACGGAGGGCACTGGCCACAGGCTGCATGATACGTTTTGAGCAAGACCTGACTCACGTAGAAACCCTGGTACTCACTGGTAACCAATGGGCTGGAACAGGGCTCTGTTTGCAGCTGTCTTCCCACATGCAAAGAGACTTGGAGAGTGAGAAAAGCCCATGTTTTCGTGCCTCCAGGAGGGAGCAGGAGCCTAAGAGGGCAGTTCTGGGTCATACCATCCAGCCAGCATCGCCTCCCCAGCAGTGGCCAGGAGCTGAGGCCGAGGCAACAGACCAGGACAAGCCAATATAGTGCTTTCCTCGATGTTCTCTCAGCCTCTCACCACCTGCAGATGAGGGTCTTCTCGGGATGAGAGCAGTTTCTGTACGTTCAGCAATGGGTCTCCTTCTCATGAACGTGCCCCAACTCCACTTGGACTGAGCTCGTGGACAGCTGGAGCTAGCTGAGATTTAGCAGCCTGTCTTCTTCTGCCCATCCGGTAACATATTGAGGAGAACACACATTCCTTGCAAATAATAGGAGTGTGGCAAGAACCAACCTAAATACAGGCCAGGAGCTGAGGAGCAACAGGCAGGAAGGTGTAAGTAGACAACAGTAGTTTCTGTAGCAGTTGGGTCAGAGCAGTTTCTCTGTCCCAAGCACAGAAACTGGTTCTGCTGCTGAGCTAAGCTAAACCAAAAGAAACAAAACCACTTTGGAATTCAGGGACCACAGAAGAGAATTATATTTTAAGATAGGATTCAAGTATTTTACAAAAGCAAGGTCAAAGAAAGCATCATGAAATAACCTGCCGTGGAGAGAAAACTCATGTCAGAGGAAGGGGCTCCCAGGCTTTCACAGTAACTGTGAAACACAGTAAGAAAATCTTGGTCTGAAATGGTGAGAGAGATCATTGAAGCCACCAGTGACCTGAATGCCTCCTAGAGAAGGGCAAGTTAAGACACCAGCTTGAAATTGCCATTTTAGCAGGAAGGGCCTGGCAAGAGGCAGCTGGCCACAGCCACTGAGGAACGCACCGTTGTGCAAGACAGGACATTTCCAGTAGTTTTCTAGCCTCTTTATGACCTCCCAGTGACCCAACATGAGGAGACTTGATTGTCCCAGCTTCAGTAATTCCATCAGTGCCTGGGTTCAGCCTCATGGTGACTGGCGATTGCCTTTCCCATAAGAGAGCCATAAAACGTTATTGGGTAACAGGAGAACGRCAACCCAAAAACACAGGCACTTGCCTCCACCCACAGCAAAAGCAACCAGGAAGATTCCCGGGAATCTGAAGCACGGGCAGGCTGGGGTCTTTGGCTGAGTGCTGTTCTGGGTGGGTGTGCACACGTGTAAACATGTAAAGCACGAGCTGAAGCACAGAATCAGCAGAAGACCATGGAACTAGACGTGAAACCTTGATAGAGCCCCAAGCAGGACTGGTTCTGGAAAGGRTGATATTGGTACATCGGTACAGGTTGGACAAGACAGGTTAAAAAAACCCCTTTACACAACAGACCAGTAGCAGTCTTTAATGCTCCTTTGAGGCTTACACAATGTGAGGCAGATGGATCACCAACACAGTTTGGTTTTGTCAGACGGGTGAGAAATACGCACCTGAGGAGAAAAAATAGTATATGGTAAAACCTCCAAAGGGAGGATGAGACAATTTCATATATTCTGTGGTAAGATGGAAGCTGACAATCTTAAGCCAAAGGAAATCTTAAGCCTAAGGAGAAAAAAAAAAAAAAAAAAAAAAAAAAAAGTGCTTTGTACTTTGGGCCACAGAAGGAAGAATTTCCTCTGTTGGATAGAAAAATGCGGCTGTGTAGACCTGGCTTCCTCCAGACGTGTGCATTTATCATTGCTCATCGATTACATTACCGAGCGACTTGTTACTAAGCAAGAACCTGATGAGGTCTAACAGCAGCAGATGTCTAACAGGCTGTTTCCTTAGCAGATCTGGAGCACAAAACAAGCTGTAGGCACGACGATGGGCAAATGGCATCCAAAAATATYTTGGGAGACTCCAGAGTCCTACGAACTGGGAAGCACCTCGCCATCCTCACACACTGATGGTGTGGGAAGGAGACACAGCCAGACTCACGGGGACCCAACTGGTTGTCTTTCTCAATCAGCATGAAAGGCACTTGGATCAAGAGCTCTCCGTGTTTCCAGTTTACAACAAGCCGGTCAGGAATGCAGCAAGTATCCTTGAGAACTTTATGCTCTTATGTATAGAGAAAAAGGTCTCAGAGAACTTCTTATACAGAGCTCTTGGGAAGGGACAAAGTGGGAACATTTGAATTACAGAGAAATCCAACAAACAAATCAACAAGCAAATAAAAGCTCAAAGCTCATATTCTGAGTATGAGAAAATCCACAGCTTCTAAAACAAAAAGACTTGATGAATTAAGGGCAGGATGTGGGAGAACTTCTGAAAGACAAATCTTGGTCTGGTTCTTCCTAAAACTAATAAAAACTCTGTCCCACCCAGAAAGACTCTCTAAAGACTTAACACAACCCTCTGAGGGAGATGCCTAACAATTCACTAAAAGAAAACTAAACAAAGAGAAGGAATGGACATTAAACTCATTTGCATCAATGATGTGAAAATACAGGAGAGGTGGAACACATGTCAATAAGTGAATGGCTATCAATTACAAAATTATTTTTTCTTAGGCTTAGGGTGAAAAGGATCATACAAATCCTTTATTTATGTATTTATTTATTTATTTATTTACAGAGCATTTTAGGACTATCCTTAGCTTATCAAAAAGTATGCAAAGAAAATCAGCGCAGAAATGATGGGAAGAGCAGCAGAGATGGGAAGCATATTTCTGAACGATAATAATGTCCATTTATTTATTTTTAATATACTTACTAAGCATGACAGGGTCCYTAGCCCACCTACAGCCAAGGTGGTTACTGCAATACAGCTAATAACAGCAAATATAATTAGAAGAGACCCAGGAAATCTACCAGGTCACCAGGTCTGGACCAGTACGACCTGCAAAACTGCTGACAAAGTTTTGCCTAACCTGCTCCTCCAAACTGTGCTGGGGGAAATTCCAGCCTCCTCAGACAATCTAGTAACTGTTTATCACTTCAAAGCTTTCCTAGTGGCCAATCTTCACCTCTTCTGGTGCTATCTAAGTCTACTAATCTACTTATTGTCCTGCCCACGGAGAACACAGAGAATTCAGTGTCTCTCCCTTCCTATCTGCATCAGGATTTGTTTCTGATTTTTTATTTTATTTTATTTTATTTTATTTTATTTTATTTTATTTTATTTTATTTTATTTTATTTTATTTTATTTTATTTTATTTTATCTTATTTTATCTTATCTTATTTTATTTTATTTTATTTTATTTTATTTTATTTTATTTTATTTTATTTTATTTTATTTTATTTTATTTTATTTTATTTTATTTTATTTTATCAATTTTAAAACTCTCTACATATGCCTACATACATTTTCTTTTTGAAGGGAGAAAGAAATAACCATAATTCTCTCATTGACTCCCCATACACCACGTTTTCTAGCCCCACTCAGGACTCTCTGCTCACTGCATACCCACAGACAAGCTCTATTACCAGAGTAAGGAGCAAGCTAATATTAAATACTCATTGGACTCATCTGAAGTATCAGGACTGGTCCATTTGGCCACTCTCTCTTGCATGTGCAGACATCCATGGCAGCAGGTTACAGTCACTGGCCCTGCTCTGCAGATGGTCTGTTCTACTCCTGTCACTGCAAAGGCACCTTGAACTGGGCACGTGGCCGGATGGCAGCCCTTGGCCATGCAGGGACCTGGCAGAGTCTCCGGGAGGAGAAATTCAGTCGTATTTAACCAGAGGAAACCAACCTCTCCATCAGAGTTAGGCAGTCTCTGCTACAGCRTGTTTAATTGTAGGCTGGTTTCTCTATACAGGAGGATAAATGGGCAAGAAAGCAAATGCAGTGCGGTTGCTCTCGAGCAGGGGACAAGCAGAGGCGTTTTCTGAAAGGAAAGTACATGTCTCTGTTGGAAATGCAGGGATTATTTGGAAAAGTGAGCAAAAGAACACTTTGCTTTGCAGTATTAGTAAAYGTAAACTTTGCAAAATGTGCTCTGCTGCAGCAGTTTTATCTATTCCTGCTTTTTTCTTATTTCTTTTTTAAATCTAAAAGTTTACTGCAAATTCAGATGAAAACTGAAGCTCCCACAATGTAAGAGTCTCCATGCCCTAAAAGTGGGCATGCAGCCGGGCGTCTCTTTGTGCAGACGTGTGTGTGGGCTGCATTTCGCTGTCCTGCCTGATCCTACTGCACCACGTGAGCCGAGTCAGTGTTTGTCCTGATGTGTCCATTTCTCCTCCCATTTGCTGCGGCTGCCGGTGCGTGGGGACGGTTCGGTATCGCTGTATACACCACGGAGCTTCGTCTTCAGGTAGGTTTGTGCTTACTTCTCTCTGAATAGCCAACTTTTCGCAGGCTGGGCACTGCAGGAGTGGCAGGGACCACTGTGAACTGGAAAAAAATAAGGGAGGGCAGAGGAGAATATACGGAAATAAACTGCTCCTGTGCTGAGACTGAGCTTTCTCTCGCCCTGGGTTATACAGTGCAAATACATATGGTCAGGCAGGGCAAGTAAGAACATGTTGGAGCAGCGCGGCACCGGGCAGRGCTGCTCCGAGGGAACAGCTTTCTGGAGACTGTGCACACTGCACAGCACGGGAGCAGTGCAAGACCAAGGCATTTCAACCACACAAACCAAGCAGCTGTGGCTACCAACCCTTCCTAACTGGAAAAACTACACTGAGGAAAATGTGTTTATGTGCAGCAGCCTCCGCTGCTGGTTGATAGACCCCTCTTACAGTGGCCTCAGCTGAATAGCATGGAAAATAAGCTTTTCTATTATCTTTTGCCCTCCCTTTTTTTTTTTTCTTTTTTTCTTCTTTTTTAACCCAAAGCACCAAGTCTCCTGGTGACTGTTTGGGATGAGGGTGGGGGAAAAGCACCAGCCCTGCCACTGCCTGAAACAGCTTGTCTTCAGGACCCAGGACATAGCCAAAAGTATTGTCTCCTTTGCCTCAGAGCACGCCGGATCACCCAGTAAAACCACGTATCGGCATAACCGGGGTTCAGCTGAGACTGCCTCAGCGTTACTTCGTGTCGGAGCAAATCGACAGGACCTTGAGGAGAGCTCGACTCCCTCAGACCTGCYGCCTCCTGGCAGCTCACCCAAACCGGCAGACCCACGGCTCTCCCAGACAGTGGTGCAAGGCAACTCCACTCCTGGAGGAGAGAGTTACTGTTTGGCTCTAGGCAAAGCCATGTCACAGTCTGTCACCAACCAAATGTGGTGACATTTGGTTGCACACGTTGCTCTACCAAAAGCATGCCCTAGAAACAAGGATGTCTCATTAGGAMGGCTAAGGTTAGGTTACATGGTTTAAATAGTAGGTTTTGCTAATGTGATTTCTTGTGATGGATGTAATCAAGAGCTCACCACAACTCATGATTTGGCAGAAACTATTCTGTTGTATAGCAATAGCAGATCTCATATCTACAAGTGAGGAAAATATTACTGCAAAATCCTGATGGCTGTAACATACCTTGACACACACACAAAAAAGTCTCTTCTGTTTTTATAGGTCAGAGTTCTTGGTCTAATATGGCAGTAGCGTGTGCTGAATAAAACTTTCACAACTACGAAACCGCAACGGGTGAATAACTGGAATGATTCTGAAAACACCTCCCTGAGACATCAAGTCAACACGAAGAAAGAAATACACCAGGTGCAAATATGAAGTTTTCCTGTCACACAGTTCCCATATAGGAAGGAAAGAGAGAGCAGGCAGTTTAAAACATAACCACAAACTGAATACAGTTGCRCTGTGAAACCTGTAGCGCCTGATGGTCTTTGTCAGCTCAGTAATACCTAAGCTCTGTTTAATCCCAGGATGCTGTGCAATAGCTTTCACCTGCAAGACACTCACCACTTATCCTGTTCTCACATTAATGATGACTAAGGAACTCTATTGAAAGGATGTCAGTGGTATCTTATGCATCGGACTGACACGTGTACTCTAGCAAARGCAAATGCAGCCAGCAAAGAAAGCTGCTGTGTGGTGTCTGATACAACATCTTTGCAATAYCTCAGGTGGGATTGGTTTTTTTCCAGGTAGCAATGAATACCCTCAGGCGTTGCTTCTTTGCTGTTCTGATTTTCAGTCTCTCACTTCCACTTGTCTTCTAYACTGTTCACTTGCATGCACAACAGTCTGTGGGGATACTGAACCTCTCAGGGAGTTCAGCTCTAGCAGAAGCCTGTAAAGCACTCACTGAGGACAAGCCATTCTTTCTGAAGGAAGACACTTTGAAGATATCATTCAGACAGTCCARCTGCACCGAGTACATCGTGCAGAATCACTACATCACGCGGGTGCTGTCRGCGGAGGAGGCCGCCTTCCCCCTCGCCTACATCATGACGCTGCACAAGGAGTTCGAGACCTTCGAGCGGCTCTTCCGCGCCGTCTACATGCCCCAGAACGTCTACTGCGTGCACGTGGACCAGAAGGCGCCGGCCGCCTTCCAGCGGGCCGTGCGGCGCCTGCTGCGCTGCTTCCCCAACGCCTTCCTGGCCTCCAGGACGGAGCGCGTGGTCTACGGCGGCATCTCGCGCCTGCGCGCCGACCTGCACTGYGTGCGGGACCTGCTGGCCTCCGCCGTGCCCTGGAGGTACCTGCTCAACACCTGCGGGCAGGACTTCCCCCTCAAGACCAACCGCGAGATCGTGCGGCAGCTCAAGGGCTTCCGAGGCAAAAACATCACGCCCGGGGTGCTGCCGCCGGCGCACGTGGCCGCGCGCACCCGGTTCGTGCACCGGGAGCAGCTCTATTCCTTCTTTTCCTTCATGCTGTGGACGTTTGTACGCAAGGCGCCGCCGCCGCACAASCTCACCGTCTACTTCGGCTCCGCGTACGTGGCCCTCACTCGGCCTTTCGCCGAGTTCGTGCTCCAAGACCAGCGTGCCATCGACCTGCTCGCCTGGTCCGAGGACACCTACAGCCCCGACGAGCACTTCTGGGTGACCCTCAACCGCATCCCCGGTGAGTCCACTTTGTTTTCCATAGATACAAAAGCGYCGCACACACGTGCACATATGTGCACCTGCATATCCCCACACACTTGTCTCGTGCTAATTTTGATAAAGCCGAGGCAAAAAAAGAGTGATTCGGGTCATAATTTACGTCTGTCTTTCTGACCACTCGCAGGGCCATCATTCAGTGCCATGCAGTTTATGCATCACCTCTTTGCATATGGCCAGAAATCCAAAGGCTCTTACTCTCATTGAAAGCTTTGGAATCTTCTGCTGATCCAAGCCCATTCAAAATTTGAAATAAAGGAAAGGGAAGATGCAAAGAGCAAGATAATTAATTTAAGCTACTACCAAAATTTCATCATACAGGCGCAAGTATCCATTTAGAGAAACAGAATTAGGGTTCCTGTKTTCATCTGCTACCTAATCGGTGTTTCTAATCAGTTTTACCTTGTTTATACGATTGGGAGAAGGCTTGGAAGATGCACAGGGCCTCTCTGTAATTCACATTGCTTTTAAAAGCCCCAGGTAGTATCTTACTGTTCCTGAATGCCTGGAATATCATTGTAGCCCGGGCTAAAGACAAGAGGAAACAAGGATAAATTTCCTTTCCTGCCTTCAAAATTTTCACTCTCCCCCTGTTGTAATATGTGGAGAACGTAAACTGGGAGCACTTAGAAAGAGTCTGAGCAGCCCTTTAAAACTAAGATGCAGATGTTATCTTGCAAAGCCAGTCTGCTTTGAAATAATCATATAACTATTTGACTATAGTTCTTGCTCTGCARTAACTACACTTTACAACTGGCATGCATAAGATAACAGCAAGTGATTACTGAATCAGATATTTACTGTGTAATCATCATCATCATCACCTACTAATAGCTGGCAGTTAGCTGTCTCTTCAGGAAGCTGGTTGYTGTGATCTTATCACAGGCTGTTGCCTCAGAAGCAATAAAGCCAGGCCAAGATAAGTTCTCCAGATTCAGGGAACTTCTGACAGGCACCACTYGTTTTACGGCACTCTTTGGCTTACATGAACCATGGGCTTCACCTTCCAGTTTTGTACACTGTGCAATRCTTCCGTGTGCTTGGTCTCTTTGCATCTGAAATTTGGAAAAGGCTGAATACTTCTGCATTTATTAAATACGTTTTCTTTCTTTTCCACTTTTTCCTTTCCCCCCACCATGACAAAGTGGCCCGGCAGCTCTAAAGGACATACTCTAGGGGCTGCTGTTGTCTGTAACTTGGAATGCAAGTTACCAAGCGCAGCACAGGGTGCCAGACTCCCCAGCCTGAACGAGTCCCGTGCAGGGCACTGGGTGACAGCCACAGGTCCCCTTCAGTGTGTGAGGTGTTAGCTTGGGACTCTTCTTCTGGTTCTCCTAAAAACTTCCCGTGCGCGTTTGAGCAAGACGCTTCCTTTGTGCTCTTCCTGCATACTGAAGGATGGAATAGCATTGGGCAGCAGTTTAGCTGCTGCAGGAGGTGGAGGCCTTTGGACAAGGAGGAGATCATTTAAGAACCAGTCTGGATGTACAGGATAGTGCAGAAGAACTAACCCAAACATATATTTGTAACTGAAAACAGCCATGATCTCCTCAGTTCAGATAAATAATAAGAAAAAGTTGTTTGGCCCCAAATCTGAAAGCAACAAGCCTGTTTCCCAGAGCCATGGATTGAAGCCCAGGATTTTCTTAGCCTCCTAAAGGCTCTTGACTTTCAGTTTGTACCCAGTGGATTTTCAGATAACAGTCTTAAATTATCTTTGGTATTTATCTTAGCACATGCTTATCTTCCACATGATTCCTATGTGACAGAAGAATCTCAAAACTCCTTTTTGAGATAAGAAAGAGAAACACAGAGAAATGAAGGGAAAGCATTTACAGAGCACTCAGGCCTGAAGTGCCCAGCCCTACTGACTTTGCYCCGGTTGCACAAGAAGTGTGCAGCAGCTCAACGTGGGCTAGTGGGACCAAGGCCCCAAAGTGCCCATCTAGAAGAACATCCAYGGCTCCATCTTCCCTCTCTGTGCTCCTGCAGAGCAAGATAAAGAAGGTTCTGGGAGCCGTAACAGAGGTGCACAGTTAATGCCACTGGATTCCTTAAGGTGCCTATACTGGATCCTGTTCCAAGCCAGCAAGCTGCTCCTACTTTCATGAAATATGGTCTTGGCATAAGCTCTGCTGGGATGCAGGCAAGCTCAGGGGCAATTCCTTGGGGTGCACGTTGACATACACAAACATACACACACATGCAGGCCCACAAGGAGCATGCACATCGCTCCCGCAGGACCAGAATCAGTGGGAGAAGTAACACTGCTCTTCTCCTTCACAGAGACCAGCACACGTATTACCAGAGAGATCAGGGTTGCTATTTCCAGTTCACAGAAGGGAAAGAAGCCAAACAGAAGCAAAGTTATATGCCCACTGTCATAAAACAGACTACAGGCAAACTCAGATTGAGAGTCTGGCACCTCTTTCCTAGTCTAATGCTCTGTCTTTAGGATTAAGCCACTTTTTCAGAATAYGCTCACCTGCAGTGAGGCTGCATGGCCCCTTCTGCATCCCTCCTRCTTGCTTACTAGAGGTGAGACTGCAGAGGTCGGCTGAGATCTCAGAGTTTATTGCCAAAAAAACAGTAATTGTCTTAGTGACTCCTCTCATCCCTTCCTTCTCCTTTCCATGCATGAGCCCTGAGTCAAGAGCTTTGCCCGCTAAACTCAGTATCTCTAGAAAAAAAAAAAAAACACACATACATATATATATATATACATATATATATATGATATATATATCATATATAAATATTCTGAGACAGTGAGTTGAACTGGTTTCATGCAGAGTCTGGCCAGCACTCACCTAGTGTCAAGCAAACGGAGGCAGAGAGGCCACACAGACTTGGGCAAAGGGGTGAGCAAAAGCAGGGAGCGGAGGAGCAGCACAGAGCTTCCCCTTCCAGCCCACAGAATTGCTCACCCCCTTCAAGCCGCCACATGCAATTCCACCTCAGTAAGGGCAGCACAGGCTGCGGGACCCCCTGTGTCCCCTGCGCCCAGCACAACTCTGCCTACTTCCTTCTCCTTTCAGTTTTACACGGCAATACGTACATGCAGCACACATCAATTTAAAGGCCCGTTGCTGCAGCGAGAGGAACGCCTGCCTGGAGAGCCTGCTGCCGTTGCTGCCAGMGAGGGAAGCGCGTTTCCTCTCGGAGACCCGCGGGCCGATGGGTGGGCTGGAGGTGTCGGTGTGCTCCGGCTGACCGCGGGTGCGCGAGGCACTTCCGAGGGTGCTGGATCGCTGCACGTGCAGAGAAAACTGAAAGGGAATGGGCAAGAGTTCACCAATATGCAGGTTTCTGCTTTGGCTCTGGGATATCATTAAGGTTAGTTAGGAGGAAGATGCTTTAGATGGCACTTAGGCACCTCGGCATTCTCACAGCTTTGACCAACTGAACATGTGAAACAGTCGTCCCTTCCATTCCAAAGGGAGAGCCAAAAGCAAATTCAACTCTCTCACATTTGTGGCTGTTTGTGCAGAGAGCTGAGGGCAGCTTGATGCTGAAAGGGGACTGGGTATCCGGCAAAATCCCCTCCAGAGCAGCTGAGGTCCACTCTGCTCTCCAGACACCACTGGAGCTTTCCCTTCACGTGCCTTGAGGGAGGGATCTAATATTTACATGTCCTGGCTCGGCAGGCTCTGCTATYGCCATTAGGAGATACCAGATAGAAACTGTGAGCCACAAAAAAATAAAGGGGTCTCGGTTTCTTTTCATCWATGAAAGACAAAAAAAACTTCGAGAGAAAAATGAATCCTGTTGATTCTTGAGAAGCTGCTATCATCACTCACCCATTTCTGAAAAGGCCTAACTGAACACCCCCTAGCCAAAGGCCYAGTTCTGTCTCTCTGCTTGTGTGAATGGAGGATAAAGTGCACACAGGAAAGAGCGGAATTTCGTATGCACCAGTCACAGGCAAAAATGATTGCATGGTCATGCAAAACAGTGTTGCATTAGGGCCTATATTTTTAACCTAAGTGCAGCCAGAAACCATGAAAACAATGCCAAAATGGTATCTAAATGGTATCTATGTACTATAAAGAAGTTAATATTTTTCAAAACCTGACTTTTTTTTTTTTAAATGAAAAATAATGAGGTGAAAGTTAGGAAGACTTGATGAATTGATGAATGCATTTAGTTGAATTAATATATTCTTTACAGCAGACAAACAGCTCTTAGAATCTGGTAAACAGAGAACTGGGACTGACGGAGTTTTGAAACTGTTAGGGACGATCTGCAGCAGCGGTACCAGTAGCACCTTGTTGGCAGAGCAGGGCCCTGCTTGCCCTTTGCTGCATGGCATTCACAGCACAGCACGTGCCATGGGTCTCCCCTTCTGCGCACACGAGGAGGGTCTCACACGTAGGCTCACGTGTGGGGCTGCAGGAGCCCTGAGCACACAACGTGCCGGCTCACAGCCTGCCACAAACTCCGCCAAGCTTTGAAAGCTTGGAAGTCTTGGAAGATGCATTCTGCCTTCTCCAAATACTCCCCAAGCTTCTTAAGTAGGCTGTATGTTGTATGTTGTGTCTATCTGTGCAAAGAACAGCCTCATGTCACCTCTCTGAGCTAGATGAAGGTTTATATATAATGTTTTTATTTTYGTACAGGATCAGGGAGGAGCCAAACTGATGGATAATTTTGTTTGCAAGTGGAGTGCCCCCAAACTCCTAAAGTCTATCTGTGCCATTCTGAGGGCAAGCACTTGGCTGAGAGTGGAATGGTAGACAAAAAGACATGAGGAAGACAGTTAGTGTGCAGGGCGTCTCATGTGAGGCCAGACACRTGGCTGGTAGCGCTGTGAGCTAAGTTGGTCCTCTTTCAAGACAGAGGGAAGTTCTTTTTGTCAAGGATCCACTGTGGTTCATCTGAACCAATTGCTTCATATTAACATTAGAGCTAGTGGTTCTCARGGAACACTTCATTCCCATCCTTTGGTTGTGGGTCTGAGCTACAGGAGGAGTAATGCTAGGAAGATCTTAGAAGCATTCTTAGCACATTAATGAATTACACTCTGTGATTCCTTTATTATTTATTTTTCTCAAGGGCATTGGCATATACAAAATTACCTTTTTTATTTTTTACCTACAGATTCTTAGAATAATGTTTTCTGCAAAGCATTTATAATGCTAATGTGCATCACTGTGCATTGTGGTTGAGTTTTCCTACCAAAATCTTCCTTTTCCTTAGCTTACTGCCTGCTCTCCAGAAGACAGATAGACAGAAAGGTAGAAGCTTTTTAAAATGATTCCAGAGGAAAGCTAGTTGAATAGGATACGATCTAGAGGAAAGTATCTTGTACCTTTGTGTACAGCATCACTTGTATAAGTAATACAGGTCCATATTCCCCATTATTTTAATGAGACATCCTGCTGGAGCAAGAACTTTTCATAGGAATAAGGTGTACAAAACAGGGACTTTCCTGGGGCTGGTATCAAGTGTTATGGCAGCGAGCCTGTTGCAATCTGATAGTCCAAACCTTTCAGGAAAGGTGTTGCAATGCAGTACTGGCAAACAAATGCACCTGGCACATAGCAGAAATTTCTGAAAAACTGCTTTTGTCTATCCACCACCCAGAGATTACAATCCACCTGCAAATGATAGCACCTAAAATGCGGTTTTGCCCTTATGCAATATGCAGTCAATACAATTTAGTACCACTATCAGCACTACAGTTACTGGAGCTGACCCCTTTCCTTAATGTTCCTCTAATGCTTTAAAAGAGGAGGTGCAATTCAGTGCTCGAACTGCCAAGGAGAAGGCACGTCCTGCCTTACATCACGCTGTCTTGAAATAAGTAGTTTTAAATAAACTTCCTTTCCCTCCTCCTCTGCTCTCCGTGTTCTTTTCTGCAGGTTTTGTGCTCTGCTACAAGACTTGCCAGTCTTGAGTTTATTTGGTTAACCCCATCCCTACTTTTGTGCACTCCTCTCTCTCACTGAAGTGAACATTTATGGTAAAGAAACACACCATGTGTTTTTAAAGGGAAATGTTCATCCTCCACTGTCTCCATCTTTTCCACTTCTGAAAGGCAGTCTCTTCTCCTGAAGACTCCCCTACATCTTTACCATTGCCTCCCTGCCATGGCCAGGTGGAAGAACTCATCTCGCAGGACAAGCAAGAGAACAGAAGAATCCCGATTTCAGATAAATGCTTCATGTCTCAAGAGTACAGCCCAAGAAACGCCTGCCCTTGCTGCTGGGCAGGGCTGGGGGGTTATGACCCTTTTCCCAAGACCCTCCTTTGCTCATTAGTCACAGTTACCCTCCGGAGAACGAGCATTAACGCGGACTCCTGCACAGYGCGGGTCTGTGCAATGGCACAGGCACACCAAGCAAACCCAAACGCTGCCAGAAAGCTGGGAAGGACCTYAAAAGAGTAGGTGAACTGGCAGTGCCAGGCTTGGGGGGGGAAGCCGGGCAATGGCACCGCAGCACGAGCGTAGTTTCTCAACTTGCTCCATGGAGCTGGCGCAGGACGTAGGATGGCCCCGTTCCCCAGGGCTGCCTCTCTCCCTGGTCCCGTCCTCCTCCCAAGGCAGCTGCAAGCGGGCGCACGAGAGTGTTTTGGGAATAAGAAGCATGCACCACGTCCAGGCCTAGTTGTTAGGATAAAGATGGACAGGGAGGGCGCGCTGGAGCCTTGGAGCAGGCTGCCCGGGGCGGTGCTCCGGGAACGGGCGCACGCGGCGCGCAGGGACACGCGTCAGCAGGCACGGTGGGGATGGGCTTGTGGTTGGGCTGSAGGATCTGGAAGGGCTCTTCCAACCAGAACCACTCTGTGATTCCATGTGGTCCCAAGGGGGTGTTTTCCAGAGGGGGCAAATACCTTGACCTGCTTATAGGAATTTCTGTGGCCAAGTTTTAACATTTCTCTGTCATTCCTGTCTTTCTTCTCAAAGTGCGTGAGGGAGGGTGGGGGAGACTTATAGTCTATTCTGGGTTATTATTTGGTAACATTCAGATGTTTTTGAAGCTATCTTGAAATCTGAAGAACTAAAAATGAAGAAGTAAACTGGCCCCCACACCTGACAACCCTGCACTCACATACAGCCATGGCGGGCCAGGCGCCAAGCCTGGCAGCGCCACCACAGCCGCAGCCCCAAGCACAGGTGCACCCAGGGGCTGCGGGACGGTGCCGACGAAGCCTCCCTCGTGTCCCAACTCCCCGCCGTTCCCCTCCATGGATTCACCTTTCGTTCCTGCCCCGCGGCCCCGTCCCGCCGCTGGGGCGCCGCGCACGCGACATGGCGGCGCCGCCCGCCATCTCGGGCCGGGGGG
>PTEX01000104.1:27170-37569 GCA_003342815.1 Eudromia elegans
GCGGAGGAGGCCGCCTTCCCCCTCGCCTACATCATGACGCTGCACAAGGAGTTCGAGACCTTCGAGCGGCTCTTCCGCGCCGTCTACATGCCCCAGAACGTCTACTGCGTGCACGTGGACCAGAAGGCGCCGGCCGCCTTCCAGCGGGCCGTGCGGCGCCTGCTGCGCTGCTTCCCCAACGCCTTCCTGGCCTCCAGGACGGAGCGCGTGGTCTACGGCGGCATCTCGCGCCTGCGCGCCGACCTGCACTGCGTGCGGGACCTGCTGGCCTCCGCCGTGCCCTGGAGGTACCTGCTCAACACCTGCGGGCAGGACTTCCCCCTCAAGACCAACCGCGAGATCGTGCGGCAGCTCAAGGGCTTCCGAGGCAAAAACATCACGCCCGGGGTGCTGCCGCCGGCGCACGTGGCCGCGCGCACCCGGTTCGTGCACCGGGAGCAGGCCCGGCACAACGCCTCGTGCATGGTCACGCCGGCSGTGCACAAGGCGCCGCCGCCRCACAACCTCACCATCTACTTYGGCTCCGCGTACGTGGCCGTCACKCGGCCCTTCGCCGAGTTCGTGCTGCGCGACCAGCGCGCCCGCGACCTGCTCGCCTGGTCCGAGGACACCTACAGCCCCGACGAGCACTTCTGGGTGACCCTCAACCGCATCCCAGGTAGGTGCAGGGGCCCGGGATCCTTGTCCTGGGCGTCCCTCACCTCGGGGACAGCAAGGGAGAGGTCTCGTTGGGGGACATCGCTTGGCTATGGTACGGTATGAGTTGGTTGTCATGGTCATCCCATGTCACTTCCTCTTGGAGGTATTTCCACCTGAAGCTCCTGGTGGTTTCTTGTCAGGGTGTTGTCAGCCCTCGTGGGGTTTTACACACAGAAACATCCAGGCAGATGAAGCGCATGTTGGCCAACAGCACTTGCAAATCTAGGAAGAGGTACGAAGCCTGCGCTTGGAATTTGCCTCCCTGGAGTAGTTCACTTGGCCAAGCTGTGCCCTGGTGGAAACGGCATCTCGGAGGTGATGAGTCCAGGGAAATCACATCTCCCACTGAGGGGCCTGTGAGATGTCCTGTGAGATGCAGGGATTGGGGTCATCAYCACCATCATCATCTGTAGCAGGGTGTGTTGGTGATGCTGCAGAGCCAAGCGTCAGGAGAGCAGCTGGTAGCAGCCGAAAGGTGCCCAAGGGGTCTGTGCCTTTCCGGCCCGTCTCGCGCCGCACGGTGCTGCTGGGCACCCTGCCCTCGCATGTAGGGAGCAGCGTGTTTCCCAAACATAAATACCGGGTCTCTGTGCTCTGCAAAAATCCAGGTTCACTGATTGGAACAAGTTTTCCAGAGTAATAAACCCTGTCCGCGCCAAAGGTGACTTGTACACCACCGAGGGCAGATTCATGAAGTACAATTTCCTGTGCACCAGCTTATGAGGTCTGGGGAAAATGTTTAGGTCAGTTTAGTGGCATAGAAGTGTAAAGAAATCGTAACAGATGCAGTTGAGACAGTGCGGACTGCACAGCAGCCTGGCAAACACCAGTCTGCGCGAGCCTGCCGGGGCTGGTGCRTTGGTTCAGCCCTGGAATTACAGGTGCAGGACTTGAAAGTTCAGAGGGAATGAGCCAAGCTCCCGTGCCGCGGCATTTCTGCCTGACTGCYGGTTTGTGGATTCGTTACAGAAAGGCAAACATAGGGAGGGTCTCATTTCTTGTAAGCTGTAGATGTCTTGGTAACGCACGGTAGCAATGCAGGAAGGCAGGGGACAGGCTCGCTTGGCAGAGGCAAATCCACTGCCATGGGAATTGCAAGGGAAAACAAAAGAAGGAAGAGCTTAGAAAGTGCCGAGGAGGACATCCTGTTGCATCCGCCGTGGGGATGAGATCCAGGTTCTGGATTGCCCGTGTTTTACCTGCCCCCCAACCTCTCTTCTGAGTGGAGGGTGCGTGGGGGCTGGTTCTGCGTCCGCAGGAGCCCCCGCTCCCAGGGCAGGAGGGTGCCCCGTGTTCCGGGCAGTGTCTGCAGCCACCAGAACCGCACCGTCCCGACACGAAGACAGCCGCGACCGACTGGGCAGACGGGCTGGCCACTGCAGTGTCTCTAACGGCATTTCTTACCCTGGTGTGTGCTTGAAATTCGCTTCCTTTGCTGTGGGCACTTTGAGCAAAATCAGCAAAATAAATTGCCGCAAAAAACGCTGATCCCAGGTGTGTGACTTTGTTCTGTAATTACCTGCAGTCAGAAGCATTTCACTTCCACTGTCCGCCTTCCCTTCCCTCCGGCATCCAGCAATTAAAACGCAGACACTGGCCATGCTTTCCTACCCATGTTGCATGAGAAGGACCAAGGAATTCGCTGTCAGTGTCCTGCCTGCTCCTGCAGCATTTTAGTATTGCTGCCTGCGAGGCTGCTCTTCCCCTCTGCGTTTTCAGTGATAAAACTTTTTAACCTCAGTGGAGTGTTAGATGGGAGCCTAACAAAAGTAAAGCAATTAATTTAGATTTTCACCATCAGCATAAGATTTCATACCAACTACGTTTATAGAAACTGGTCTCAAGAATAGGTTCCAAATCTGAAACCAATCAATAAAGTTCTAATAGCATAAACAAAGGCTTAAAGAAAAGTGAGGTGAATCCATTCCTTTTTTTTTTTTTTTTTCCTTTGGTGCTGAGCTATGTTTTTCCTTGCTCTTTGATGAACTTAGAAATCGCCTAGTTTCCTTAATTCGAGGATGGTGAATAGTGTGAAGTCAGTAGTTTTGTGTTCCTATAGGGCAGCACCTTCCATTGTTTAAGTGGATATCCTGAGGTCATTCCTGTTTTGACAGTCATCTTTCTGCTTTACCACCGTGTCAGCAGTTTCTAGGTTTTTCTTCACACCACTTTTGCCACCATCTTTTGTGAAAAGGTTTTTAATTTGAAATTACAATGCATCTCCTAGACCTTTTAAATTGTTTATTCCCTGTCATCACTATCTCTTTTTGTCTTTTATAAAATTGCATCTTTTTTTTTCCTGAAATAGTAACATTTTTTGATTCACCCTAGGATGGAATAACTCTTTCTGAACCATTATTTTATTTGATAATGGCCCATTATATTAGTGGGGGAAAAACGAGAAGATAGCAGAGCTCTGATTGTTGCTGCCACATATTTGTGTTTGTGGTGGTTCTGTTGTTGAATCTTTGGGTCTTTTTGCTTCTGATAGAAGAGTTGTGACCGAGTATTTGTCACTAATCCTTCTTACTTGCAAGGGAGATGCTCTAGTTAATAACAAAAAAAAAAAAAAACCCGCCACCACACAGGAGTCTGTTGGTTAGTTCTTCTTATAAAGTCTGTTAGTTAATTCTTATATCAGATTTCTCAGAAAAACAAAAAAAAACCCAACCCCTTGTTATTATTTAGTGTCTCAGTGACTGTTTTCGTCTTTATTCTGCGCTTCTCAGCTCGCGGGTGWAGGAGTTGTTAGGTTACAGTAACTATAGAGATACTGTGTTTGTTGCCCTCTAAGAAGGGACAGGGAAAAAAATAGTAACAGAATCTTCCTTCGCTTTCACCTTTAACTCGGTGAAAACATCAAACTTAGGATGATCACACTATTTCTTTCAGCTGGAGGTTTTAGCACCTCCRTCTTCCTGCGGATACAGTAGAGATCAAGAAGACTCACAGCCTTCAGCATCGCTCCGGAGCCGCTTCCCGAGAATGAGGCTCCAGGGTAGGATGTGCAGAGCACATGGTTGAGGTGCCGCAGGCTCCCCCCTGCTCCCTGGTCATCACCACCCACCGCCCGTTAGCGCCTTGAGTCACTTCTCACTGATAACACAAAGCGAGTTCTTTGCGTTTGAGCCACTTGGTCATTTTTTTCCCCCTTTTCAGCTTCACTGGGAGAAAGCAAAAATGGTTTCTGCATTTTTTTACCTCCCGCCATGCACTTGAACTCCTCAAACATTGCCTGTTCTGCTGTCTAATAACTCAGCTGTGACAGCACAGTAATCATTTACCAGCCCTGGAAGAACAAAACACACTCAGTCTTTTCAAACATGGAAATAAATTATATACGAGTGTTTGTGCTTGAGTGAGAGGTTGGTGCTTTTCAACTTTTCTTAGCAAAGTGGTTTGTACATCAGGTGGTGCTTACCAAGTCAGTATCACTGTTTTGTTCTCAAGTACTTGAGCTCATAAGAAAGATGCAGTCTGCTGAAAGGAATATATTTGTAGAAAACTGCTATTATTTTATGCATCTTGCCTTTTTTTCTTTTGCTATATTCTGAAGGCAGTTTTGAGAAGTACTTTAATAAAGTTCTTTCACTGAATTGAATACAATATTGAAGTACAGATCAGTTGCCAGGATTTTCCTGGTCATGGCTACATGATCGGCCTCTTGTTTTTAAGTTGCAAAGGCTTTGTGCCATGGCAGTGGTTTGTTCCAGGAACTGCGGATATTTGAAGAGACTGAAATTCCCCTGACTCAGAAGAGTCAAGATTGCACAGCAAATACCAGATACTGAATGTTGGGCATTTTCCTTCACGCTTTTAGGACTTGAAAAAGTTGTTCTCCTGGTTACAGCAGGGTTCATTGTTTCGGACGGGGAGAGGCCCTCCTATCGGCTTGTGATCTGGACAAGTCTTGTGATCTGTCTAGACTTACATATATTATTATATCACACTGTAGGCTATAATTCAGTTTCAGCAGATCCATCTCTGTCATACTTGAATTTATTCTGTTGAGCTCTTTTTAATTTATTTTTTAATAAAGTATTTGCTGTTACCTCAAAGGAAGGTTTTYTGTGTCAGTGGCATGGTGCACAAAGAGCACCTGGAGGGCAGTAGACTTGAGCATATAGGCATTGTTGTACTGAGGCTGTTGTAAAGGAAGGATGTGATTTCACCTGTGAGATTATTTAGGGCTCCTGGAGCATCACCTCGTTTATATCATGAAAGCTGCTTTCAGCTATGAAATTTTACAAGTTGACATCCAGAAACACRCTCAGCATATATTGATTTGCATATTACCAACTGTTTCATCCCAGTTCTGTAGAGGAAGGTACCAGAGAGCAGACATAAGACTGAACACATAACTTAAAACGGACTAACGATTTTGTTTTCTGCTCCTCGGTTGCAGGTGTCCCTGGCTCCATGCCCAATGCAATGTGGGAAGGTGACCTGAAAGCTGTCAAGTGGATTGATATGGAAGAGAGGCATGGAGGTTGTCATGGTAAYGTGTACATTTTCCCCAACTGTTTACAGCCTCTAATCATAAGATAATCTTTAGAACTTCACAGAGAGTAAGACRTGAAAAGGAATCATCTCCTCCATAGTCCTTATGCAGTGAGAGGAGAGTCAGAGAGGAAGGTTCCATCCTCATCAGAAACTTCTGCAGAACATATCAGCCTTGGGAAGGGAGGATATTTGGCAAGTTAAGTTTCACAAGAGMTAGTTGACAGTTGTAGGCTGTGGGTGTTTTCCTTGTACGTGGATGGGAATAGCCCACATGTTCATAGCCCTGGATTCAGAACCTGCAGAGCCAACAGCCCTATAAACAACCCACAGCTCTCTCTGGCGTTGGCTCCAGGTAGAACTACAAGTGACAGAAAAGTAAGGAACTCGCAGCTGCTGGAAGTGCTGCTCCTGTTTGCTCTTGTGCCTTCTTTGCCAAGAGCAGTTACCTGCTTTTAATGTGGGGGTGGCTGCACGGATCCCAGAGCTATAGGGGTCGAGTCTTCCAGCAGAGCACCTCTGGGCAAGCTGCAGTGGAGCCGTGGTGCTGAGTTTGGTTCTCAAAGCTGTTCTAACAGTTCMAAGTTGATTTTTCCTCTCAGTTTGAATGGGGGGCTTAAAACTTCACTATAGGACAATTTGTGAAGGGGGAACCACTTTTAGAACATTATTTTTTACAGTTTTGAATTGTTGCAATCCTGATTTTTCCATGTTGCTTGATGACATTAGCAGTATGTAATCTGCTCTATGGAGCACTTAGCGTGACTAATGGTACATTATATGCTACTACATCTGAAATGGGAAAAAAAGGGGAAGAAATAAGGGAAATACCAAATTGTATTCTATCTAAAGATAGAAATTTTATTACAGGATTTTTTAATCCATTTGATACAGTTGCTTGGGTTGAGGAGAAAGGTTTTGAGGATTTTAGTCAGCTCAAAATAACAGCAATTTCACCTCAGCACAACTACACTGAAATTTATGAAACTGMACCAGGATCAACCAGAAGTATTCAAAGGAAAACCGAGTATAAGGATCATTTTCTCTTCACTGACAGAAGGAATTTTCATCATTCTTAAGAAGAGTCTCAATTAATAGCACATCTTTTCTGGTCTGCCTGCTTATTCAAAACTTTTGCCCATTATTTATTCCTCAGTAGCTTTCCTGATTTCACCCCCGTGTTCAGAGGGTGCTAGAGGGAAAATAAGGTGCCTGTGGGGGGGAAAAAAAGTGGATGTTGACTTTTTTTTAATATTTTTTTCTTTCTCTTTTTTTTTTTTATTTTTTTTGGCAGGTCATTATGTCAGAGACATTTGTGTGTATGGAACAGGTGACCTCAAGTGGCTTTTTAACTCCTCCTGTTTGTTTGCAAATAAGTTTGAGCTCAAAACATACCCTCTCACTGTGGAGTGTCTGGAACTGAGACATCGGAAGAGAACCTTGTCCCAGAGTGAGATTCAGGTGGAGCCAAACTGGTATTTTTAGATAAGAAAAAGGCAAGGTGCAGACTACAACATCAATAAAAGTGGTCAGGAGAATGGCAGCAGAAATCTAACTTCTGCTGTGCGGGAAGCATAAGCTCACCAGGCAGGTTTCCTTAGGGTGTTCTATACTTGTAGCTTGGGTCAGTTTATCCTAAGCTACCTGAAATGTCTAGCCTTCCATTTAACACCAGGAGACCAATATGTGAAAGATGCAAAAAGAGAGACCAAGGTAAAGCTTCTTCGGGAGCTGCCCTGTTTGCGTWTTTGCCGTTTCAGCAGGAGTGTTCTCCATCCCCAACCTTTGTCTTTCTAGAGAGTCTTTGCTATCTCTGTCTGTATAAGCATACATAGAATCATGCGTTGCTGGAATTTCTGATACCTAGTAAGACAAGTAGAGCACATTGATGAGCAAAGAGGAATACTCACAACCTCCTGTAAGATCTTAACAGCRGGAACACAATGTATAGCTGTACGTACACTCTTTTCTCAAATATACTGATATTTGATGCAAAGAACCTGCAGGAAAATACTGGAAATGGAAGAAAGACACTGCATTTCTAGATCTTGGCTTTTCTTTAAATATTTTTCAGGATAAATTTTATAAATCAAAACAGCATCTTTTACTACACTAATAGGTGAGCTTAGAAAAATCAAATAGGCATTCAGGCCTTCCATGTCTGAAAAACAAGGGCTGTGTATTTGGTTTACTTGGCCAASTAGGAGAGCTGGAAAAAATGGAGGGGGGGGGGAAGTCTCTTCATGCAGATTTGGTTCACTTATGTCCTTATATCACCAAAACCCAGGGCACAGAGGGAGAGATAAGGAGCAAGGAAGGGAGTAGCAAGATAAATATTTTCAGGACTGAAGGAGCAGTACCTGAGCTTTGACGATAACTCGGTAATTCTGGTATGGCATTGACATTCTTCCCAAGTTTGATCTTGATATAATGATTAATACGCACATTTAACCTTGGGGTTTGCTTCATCACAGCCCTATTTCTTTTTTCCAAAACCAGCCACTAGAGGGAGSGCATCAAGTATCTGAGCAGCTTTTCCTTTCCAGATCTAGGTAACCGCTTAAAGCATACAAGAAAACCCTACGTGACCCTGCAGTGCATACAAAGCCCCAGCACCTCAGGCAGGCCATAGAGAAAATGAGGTCTCCAGGAATATTTTGATGTGGCAGAAAGACAATGAAAGTCACAGATATCGGTCATTGTGTTCTGAAAAACGAAGAAGGGAAGCAAAACCATGAGTGCTCCTTCCTGTAGTTGTGGCAGGTTGTGTTTGTGAGGCATTTTAGCAGCACTGTTGAGTGACCTGGTCAGCAGCACTGAGGCAGTGGAAATGGAGACACCTGAATCTAGGGGCAGTATCTGCTGCTCTTCCAAAACAAGCAAAGATGACTCAACAAATCACTCCTGAAAACCAGCAACTTAGCACCAGCTTTATTAACCCATTGATAATTTCAGCTTCTTCTAACAAATTTGACTGCAAACTGCAGCAGTTGAGAAATGACAGTGCATCGTGTTCAGCTGTCCCAAAGCGTAACCTCCAGGGAAAGGGTTGAATGGACAGGATCTGCTTCAGTCAGTTTATTCTGCATTTTTAGCTGTCAACACCTGATAAAGTAAGTCCTGGCACAGATGGATTGAGAATTTATCTCCAGATAAAAAATGTTACTGGAAATCCTGGCGGGTTTTTTTTCCCTTTTTTTTTGTGGAGAGGGGAAAAAATGAGAGGGGTTTAATAGCTTGCTGCCATGGAGGCAGCTGAAGGGAAGTATGCTAGACAGAGTCAGTGTTCTAAATAGATAGTTTTAGGGTATCCAGTCTAAGCACTAAAACCAGTCCACACCCTGCACATTGTTCTGTCGAGCAAAATGTCCTCCAAACTGAAATATTCTGAATACATAAAAGGTRTTCTCACAGTTGCATGTGAATACTTAAAGTAGCAGTGTATGGACAAGATTCATTCATTGTTCAGACYCTGGAAAATACAGGGTAGAAATACACGGCAAAATATCTCCCAAGAGCAGAGCAATGAACTTGCCTGTCTGGAAACACAGGCAAGTAAAACACAGAGTGTTTTACTCTGAGCCTGAATAAATCAAGCGAGTGGTTTAAGTGACATCCCAGGAAAACATGAAAAGTGGACAGACTGCTGAGAGACCTACATTCCTGTCCAGCCATGACTTCGTGGCTTTTTTGTTTGTTTGTTTGTTTGTTTCTATTGAATGCTACTCCATGTTGTGTTTTACTGGAAATAAATTATTTTATCTTCACTGTGTGACTGATTTTTGGGGACAGCACAGAGATCATTCTCTTTTGCCGTTGTAATTTTTGTTTTAAGAAGGAACACTTTCTGCTAAATAACTTGGGAAGAAAGAACAACCTCTTGCAGCCRAGCTTAAGAAATACGTCCAAACCAATGTGACCTAGCAGTATTAGCTGCGCTTGAGAATGGCACTGAGAGATAGAGGCTGATGAGAAAATGCAGAAGGCTTCTGGTAAGAGTGAAGTTAAGGTGCACTGGATTTCCATGCAGAACAGCAAGAGCAGTGGCTAGTTCAGCAACAACTCTGTGGATGGAAGGGATTCTCCTACTAGCCCGTGCCACACCTCGTTTCTACATCTATGAGGGGAGAAAAATAATAAAACCCTATAAACTTCTCCAAAACATTGTAAGCAGTGGAGCAAAGTTTTCAGTTCTGCTTAGTCACACGCTTTGGAGCTTGCAGGTCCAAGGCTTGCACAGAACATGGTCTCTGGAAGGATTTACAAGTCAGTCTKTTCATTGACATTGGTTTGATTGCTTAGAAAACCTGCTGGATGCCTCGCTGTTTCTTGGGCTCCTGAAAACATTATAAAACTGCAGCCTTTTCACCATGAGGACAGTGAAAACAAGCACGGGACCCACCTGGACAAACAGCTGAGCAAGCTGCTCTGAAGGGCTGAACTTCGGATGGGAATGAGCGCTCTATGGTTACATGAGCCTTTTATAGGCAGCCCTGCTTCCTGATCATTTCTCTATTCCTAACATTAGGGCATTTTTACAGTCCATATGATGCCGTACAAGCAGCTCCAAAAATTCTGCTGCAAACTTTTGTGCCCATCTAAAGTACTGCAACATTTTTTCATTATTCYCTAGTGCCTCAGGTGTTTGATCTATTTAATACAACTGAAAGAAGTACCGTGTGTTCCTCTTTTGTCATGCAACTGAACACATGAAGGAGGAAGGAGAGGACAAGAGGTCACTGGAGGAGAGTGCACTTCCCAAGTCTGTCCATGCTGGGAACAAACATGTTACCAYTGTGGGGCCGCCCCCCACCCTTGTTTGCTGTTACCTTAGCCTAGAACAAACCCGTGTATCTGGAGGATAAATGTTCTGTGTGTGCCTCAAACACCAAAAATATACACAGCCACTGCAAAATGCAGGCAGCTTGTGCCATGATACTGCAGCTGTGCAAAAATTACCAGGAAAACAATTGTCATAGTCTATTGAAGAAAGCAACATGCCCAGTTGTGCCTCAYGTCCATATGCTGGTCTGAGCCTGTTAATTGGAAATGGGGCACCYGCCCAAGTGCTGCTGCTGCAGGCCTCGGGCCAGAGGTCTGCACTTAAACTCCTGGCCACAGGGCTGCAAGGAGCCTTCTGTGGAGACGGGCAGCACGAGGGGCAATGTCAGGGCTAGGTCACGGCTCCACATCTGGCAGC
>PTEX01000104.1:37771-126102 GCA_003342815.1 Eudromia elegans
CCAGTCATAGGTGCCTCCAACTGCCAACATTTGCAGTGCATCTAATGGCACAGAAATGCAAAACAAGTKCTATCCACAAGAGAGAGGAAGTTTCTGCCAATGTGATCCATATTCTCACTCTTTTCACACCCCCATTATTAAGGGCAGTAGGAAAGATCAGAATTAGATTATTATCAGAAAAGACTATATTAGACTATATTAGAAAAGACTATATTAGAAGATCAGAACTAAGAGCAAGAGGTAGCTAAGGAGCAGAGGGGTAGGAGGACAATTGAAAAGAGAAAAAGCTCGAGGATGATAGGAGGCAGTAAGAGGAAAACAAAAAAGGAAAAAGAAAACACAGTATGAACAGAGAATGAGCTGAGAATGCAAAGACCTTATAAGCTAAATAGGATGGAAGTGTGATTGTGGTAACAGTGGCACTCATTCAGTGTAACATCCTTTCCAGACAGTGCGGGGCAAGCTGCAGCGCGTGGGTCGCGGAGCAGTGTACCCCTCGCTGCCAGCCTGCTGAGGGGGCACTCCGCGAAGGTGGAGGTGTCACTGCAGCCCCACGAGCACCCTGGAGGCTCACCAGGGGTGACCGCCCTCCCCGCTGCTCATCACAAGCCTGCACRGTCAGGCAGCCTCCGGTCACTGCCCACCCATCTGGCTGGGGTTCAGCAGTTTGTCTGGGAGGACGTTCCAAGAGACCATGCTCAACACGTGCTCAACACGGCTCTAGCTCGAGCAACATTCTCTCCCTTTGCCCCCTGAGCCAGTCATCTCGTCAGAGAAGGCTGCCAGGTTAGCTGAGCGTGATTTCCCTTGTCAATTTCCTCTGTGTCTTTAATGAATATATATGGAAATGCTTTCCAAGATTACCTGCTCCCTCACCTCCTCAGGGATCCACATGAGGCTGACCAGCCTGTAGTTCCCCGCATCTTCGTCCTTCCTCTTCTTAAACATTGGAGTGACATTTGCTTCCTTTCAGTCCTTGGGACCCTTCCCCAGCCGTCAGAGCCTTTCAAAGCTCATCAGAGTGGCCTCTCAGTGACATCCCCCAGCACGCACAGTGGCCTCCCTGCCACTCCCCGTCTGTGGGTGTCCAGTTTGTCTAAATGCTGCCTAAACTGACCTCAKGTGGCCCCTCACCTGTCCTGGCCGAGCTCCACACCTTCCTGCTGCTCTCCCACATAAAAGGCAAATCCTGCTCCTTGCTGTCCTGCTCTGGYCTTCCYTAAGCCTGTATCCAATAYGTGAGCTATCCCACCATGTCTCCATCATTCTCATGTGCTCATAGCTCAGTAACTGCACACAGACCCTTCATCCCTCCTGTTTGTTCCCTATCCTGCTTTCCTTAGTGCACAGACACTTCAGAGAAGCAGCCCAAAATCCTTATTTTCCAGAAAGGGTATGAGAGAATCCTCMCACACACACACCCAAAGAGGCACTTTTTCCACAACCCCCTGCACCCCTGCTTTTGTCCTTTTCGAGGCCTCTATGGCTCTCATCACCTTGCAGCCTTTGCCTGCCATCCTCACTCAAATGGTGGTCGTTCTCTCCATCCTTTGTTGACCTTAGCTTAAAGCTCTCTTCTCCAGGTTGGCTGACTGGCAAAGACCTGGCTGGAAGAAGCTCTTGCCTCTTTCCAGAAGTCCTTGATCCTCAAAGAGGATCCTGTGGTCATAAAACTAAGACCTCCTTGCTGACACCAGCGGTGTGACCAGTGCAATGCGCAGGATCTGACCATTCCTCCTCAAGCCTTTCCTCATCACTGGCAGCATTGAGGAGACACCACGTGAGCCCCCAAGCCCTCGACCATCCTCTGCAGAGCCATGGAGTCGCTCTTGCTGTGCTCTAGGTTTCCATTGGTGTCTGTGTTCCAGTCCTTCTATTTCACAACAGACTAGCAGTGAGATGACAGTAGCAGAGGCAAATTCCTGCTTATCATCTGTTAAAAGCTCTGGCGCATCTGCCGGTGAAAGCAAAAAATACCTACTTGGATCGCCAAGCCAGCTTTTCAAGGACACCCAATTGCAACACTCTCTGAGCTCTTGCAGCTCAGGCCATCAGGATCCTCAGGGAAACTACATTCCTTCTTTTGATGCTCACTCCTTCTACCCTTAATSATACAGTTTCTGATTGTACGCCTCAGTTTTGCTCCTTCAGTCAGATGGATTGATCTGAGATCCTTCCTTCTGTTAACCACTTTCTCCCTTGTGGGCAATTCCCTGGCACTTCTCACCAGGTAAGACCCTTAGCAAGGTCCCCAAACCAGCCTTTTATTGTCTAACTACTATTCTCCCAAAGCTCAGACTTGAAAAACTGGTGTGCCCTGAGCAGCAGCAATTTCCACCTAAAGGCATGCTTTAATGAGGGCTGTTGAGAGTTTTATTATCTTATGCTATCAGTTTTTGAAACTGTAGTCCAAGATACAGCTAAACACACACACACACAAAGAAAAAGCCTAGAAGGTCTAGAGATGCATTAAAAATGGTTTGCAATCACAGCACGAAGAAAGACTCAATTTTCAAATAAAAATCAGAAATCGTACGTAGAGTCCTCATTTTGTGTTACTTATCCCTRTTTGTCAAAGGACTTGCTATTGATCTTCTTGCACAATTACACGAGGATCTGTCAAGGATCAGGAATGATTTGTTTTCGTGCTTGCGGTTTGGCAGAACAGACCTTTCACACTTYGCAGACGCTGGGCAGTGCCTGAACCGTGGCTGTCCCGGATAACTGTGAGAAAATACCTATACCAAATAAAACCAGGATGCAGGCAATACGTATGYGTTCAGGAGATTGAATAACGATGCAAAATCCAGCAAGCTCAGAGGACACCCCGGCGGTGGCGCGTGTATCAACGCCCCTACCGCCGTGTTCATGAGCCCTGCCGTGGGCGTTGCAGGACAACAACAGCGGGAGCTTTCCTGAAGCTGTTTCACGGCGTTGCTTRGCCACAGCAAACACCTTTAACACCATTCCGTTTCTCCCGTGCCACGGATGTGACCCGAAGGAGCCAAGATCCGCGTCTCAGGAATGATCCTGATCTCGAACACTGGCGCAGGACAACAAGCAGAAGGAGCCACGGGCAAAACACATTTTCTCAGAATATTAAAAACATAAAAGATAAAAAAAAAGGCGGTGACGCGGCTCTGGCACACACAGAGGCGCGGGAGGCTCGTATGGCGGCGGCCGGGCCGGGCCGGGCCGGGCCGCGGGGCCGCCCCTCCGGGCGCGGCGCTGCTGGGGACGGCGCCGCCCGCGCAGCGACACGCCGCGATCCGCGGAGCGCCCGGCGCCAAGGTCAGTGCGGCGCCCCTGCCCGCCCGCCAACGGCCGCGTGGGGGGGGAGCCCCTCGCTAACGGCCGCCCGCCAACGGCCGCGTGGTGGTGGTGGGGGAGCCCCTCGCCAACGGCCGCGTGTGGGGGGAGCCCCTTGCTAACGGCCGCCCACCAACGGCCGCGTGTTGAGGGGGAGCCCCTCGCCAACGGCCGCCCGCCAACGGCCGCGTGTGGCGGGGAGTCCCTCGCCAACGGCCGCGCGTGTGTGTGTGGCGGGGGGGGGGCCCTCCCGCGGTGCTCCGCCACCCGCGGCCGTCGGCCCTCGGGCGGGCCGGGGGAGCGGCCGGCCCGCACTCGCTCTTTGCTGCCCGCAGATGGAGTACGACTGGCTCGGCTTCGGCTACGCGGCGCTCGTGGCCTCCGGCGGCATCATCGGCTACGCCAGAGCAGGTGGGGGGCGGCGGGGGCCCGGCCCGCGCCTCGCTGGGGAGCGGGATTTGTCCCTTACCGACATTTGGGCAGGGGRGGAAGGTGGCACCCCGTGCTCGGTGGCACCGGGGTGAAAGTCCTTCTGAAGGGAAAGCAGTTGTTAGCTCTCTGCAAAAACGCCTTTAAGTGGAGGCGTTGGGCTGGTGCCAGTGGTTTCGAGAGCCGTATTTATCCCTGCTAATAAAAGCACTCGGCTGTCAGCTCAGATGAAGTGCCGCGAGTTGCAGGCCCGGTGACTTTGGGGTCAGGATCCAGGTTCTCTCCTCGTGCAGCAGTGCAGTAATGCAGCAACCCGCTCCCCCTCGTCCTCATTTAGCCGTTTTCTTTTTCCTGTGTGTGTCTGAGCCCCCCCGGAGGCTGTTTAGTTAGTTGTGTGACTGACCTCASGAGCTTTAAGCCCTTCAGAGGCTTCGCTCGGTGTTTCCAATGTCAGCTAGCCAGGAAGGGCAGAGTTCAGTTTGCTTTTAGAGGAAACTCAAATAGACAATCTCGACACACTGCAGAAATCCTTGTTGCTTGTACATGGTGCTTGATTAAATGAAGTATCATATCAATAAAAATCAGCATCGTTTTTGTTTGCTGTGCTTTATTTTTTTCTTTCAATAGCGTGCCGCTTGCAGGTGCTTTTGCTTGGTTTGTGGTCTTCCAGCAGGCGCTTTCTCTCTCCTCCCTCAAGGTAGCGTCCCGTCTCTGGCTGCCGGCCTCCTCTTCGGCGGCCTGGCAGGACTCGGCGCTTACCAGCACTCCAAAGACCCGAGGAGCGTGTACCTTTCTCTGGGTAAGTTTGCTTGGCCCGTAGGTACTAAGCATTGCTGCTAGGCATATAAATAGTAACGTTTTTTTCTGGTGTGCTGCTGCCGGCTAGTGCTGTTTTATTTATATGAAGGCTGGTAAACGGAACGCATGTGAAAGAGTTTGGCTGCGAAGGAGCATTTCCAGCCTTTGTCCATGGAATAACTGTGTGCAGGAGCGAGAACCCCGTGGCATCGCAGGAGAGGGGATTAAGGATTATGGGTTTCCACAGGTGCCTCAGCAGAGCAGTGTTTTAGCATGTCATTTGCTGTGGAGGAAGTCTAAGGAGGGAATGACCCGTTCTCTTAGCTTCTAGCGGATAAGGCACTTACAGTTTTAAACCATTAAAACATTCAAATACACCGTGGGCCGAATTTACTCTTGGCTGTTAATATTTACTGAGTCAATTAAATGTTGGCTCTTAATATTCAATGTTAACATATTTAGAATGAATGCATATAGGATCAAATCAAATGTCAAAACTGCAAGTTTTAATTTAGTTTCATCTTTTAGGTCAAAGGCCCCAGAAACACTGAGTGTAATCGTAGTTTGCACCCACATGGTGATTTTTTGACATCACCCTACCTTTCTGGCAGTTTTGAGACTGTTTGCATTAAAAGAGATATCATTCCTGTCCTGCAAAGAAGGAGAAACTGAGGGGGAAACTAAGGTTACTTGCTCAGAGAGTTGGAAGTTTTGGGTGGCTAGACCGTGGTCTGAACTGTGACTAGAATTACTTATCTCTAAAGAGTAGTGGCACATGATTACCAACGTTGCTGTAAAGCTGGCAGCAGCTTTTCCTTTTAACAAAACAAAAAAGCAAAAGTTGCCATATGTTTCTTTGTGAGCATGAGGGAAACGTTCTTCTCTTAGCATTTCCAACACTGTTGTGTGGCTATGCTGATACTTCTGACCTGCTTCTCTGAAATACCTCTGGCTGAATTTGCTTCTTTTCTTCTCCCAGTGGCGTCTGGAACTTTGGCTACAGTTATGGGAATGAGATTTTACAACTCCAGAAAAGCAATGCCCGGGTTAATTGCTGGTGCCAGGTAGTCACATGCCTCTGTTTTAGTCTATATTTTTGAATAAGCTTTTTGTTTAATTTAGATGTGGATTTATTTGAAATTGTCACACTAGTTTTGTAAAAAATAAAGTTTTGGGGTTCAGCTAAATGAAATCCTGCCAGTGTGCTTCCTTCTTGCTTTCTGTGAGATTTTTTACAAATATTCTGTTCCACAGTTTATTCATGGTTGGACGTCTGGGATTGCAGATGATGGAAAAGCCTCTTCAGCCATAAGTCCACAGCAAGTCACTTGAAGATACATGACTGAGAAGCCTGAAAATGCAACTGCCTGAATTTTCCACTGCACAAAAGTGGAAAAGACACTGCTGCCTGTGCACTGTATTTTTCATATCTTAATGATGTTTTTAAAGGACAGGAGCTAAGAGCCCTCATGTCCAAAATGGTATTTGTCTCAATCTCTTCTGTGTTGTGAATCAAGAAAATATGCAAATGTCTGTTTAGTTTCTGGTCCTGCAGCTTGATGTAGGCAAGGCCTCTTAGCACTTGTGTGCAAATAGTTACAGGATTGAAGCTTTAAATATGCATTTGGATTTGTCATTCTGAAATCTGTTATACTTGTAAAATAAGGATAAAGAAGTTGTCATTTTGTCATTAATATTTACTGTTAACAAATGTGCTCATTCTATTACCCATTCTCCCACCATATACCTGCCAGTTTTTTCTTTCATCAAGTTTGAATTCTCTGACTTTGTTTAAGCACTGCAACACAACGGTGGAGCAGGGTGTCAAGATAATGCAAGGAATGCAAGCCTGCTACTTACAATCATGAGCAAAAGTGCCCAATTAGATGTCATTCATTCCACTTTTACAGACTGCTGTTCATAAGAGAAATCAAAGTATGCTTCCTTAGGTAACTCTGAATTGTGGGCATAGCTCTGGTATTTCATGAGAAGATACAACTCTAAATAAAGCAACAGATGATTATTACAAACTTTTGCATTCTACATAGTGGGTTTTTTTTACCTAGGTTRATAGTTTGATGCTTTTTCTGCAGAGAACTTGAGTGATTTTTTGAACACATATTGTATAGATGGTATCAGTGTCCATTCTCTGACCATAATAGAGAGTGACTTCTAAATACAAAAAAATCACCAGTGTAGGAGGAGAACAAATGCATACAGACCGCTTTTTCAGGCTGGAGTTGCTTTAGAGTCTCATGATTTTTTTTCAAGATGATCTATTTCAGATTTAAAAAATGCTTTGTAAGGTTTATTTAAACACTAGTGAGATCAATTGTCGAGTCTTTGCTGTCAGGCAGTTCCCTACGTCCTCTGTTACATGAATCCATCCGGAATGTGAACCTGCTCCACTGAAAGTGTATGGGAGTGTATCCTCTTTCCTGGGCTGATTCACCTACATCCCTCTCTGCATAGACCTGTAGCTTCAGTTTTCTCAGCCTTCCTTGTTTGGTGACTTATACTGGGAGATGGGAGCAGGGTGGGTGATCCCTTAAGCCAGTAAGACCCTGGAGCCTCCATGCCCAGAGTTCTCTGGACAAGGGGCCTGGTCACTCTGTACGAGGCTGAGGCATTTTTGTTTTCCTTCCATCTCTCCAGTGTTTAAGGAAATGATTTAGGGCTCTGGATATAGTGGGGAAAACAGTGCCTGTGCAGGTGCAGCACAAGTAGTTTGAGTCAGAGTTAGAACAACTGCACAAAACCTTTTAGACTCTTATTAGTCCTGAAAGTATTAGCAAGAAAAAAATCTTAATATTGGTCATATTTTGATCATGGATGAATCAGGCCTGTTGTGGATGGTCAATGCAATTTCAACATCCTTCAGCACATGGTAACAACAGCATGTTTCTTCTAGATATATTTAATGCAACAGATATTATCTATTATCTTTTTTTTCTTTTCCTGTTCTAGGTGACTTAGGAAGAAATGGGCAGAGGTTATTAGTTAATTTCTGCACTAGATTGTGATCTTAAATACATCACTGGCATCCTGTACTCCAGAAGAGTGAAATCTTTCTGTCTTTTATCATAAAGATATCATAATTGTATTTATGAAGCAAGATTGTTTTAGAAAGTCTGAGGTTGTCCTTCATTGCCAAAACCAGATGCTGATACTCTAAAAATAAAGAAGATACATTTTGGGGCATAAGGACATTTATTAGTACTAAGAGAAGGAAAAAAACTTAGGCAGAACCAATGGCAAGTCTCTAGTGCATTACTGACCTGTATATCTAGTATATCTAGTACTAAAGTGGCATTTTCTTCGGGTGTGATTTTTGTAACAAAAYAGTAGACTCTTCATTCAACTGTTTCTGACTAAATCAACTTCCAATAAATTATATAACCTGTATATTACGGCAGATTAGGTCAACAGCAAGAACTTGAGGCTTTATATGCAGTTAAGCCATACAAACACTTTTCTTTTTAGGGCCCTTAAAGTAATCGTTAACTGCTTGACATTTTTAAAGAGTGCACTGATTTTGTGCTTTAGAATGGCAGTGTAACTAATAAACCTAAAGCATCTATTCTAAGTATAACTGTTAACAGAAATATCTGTTCTATCAGCATCTTAAAATCATTTATTATAGAATGCAAGATCGTTTGCAGGATTTTACTTATCAGACTTAGTGCAGAAGCCAGGAATTGTGTTGAATGAGCACACAAATATTGTGCTATTGCATTAGTATAGTGGGTGTTTTCTTGGGGACTGCAGCTGGCCTTCAGTGTTGAAGGCGACCTCTTTGAAGAACAGCCTGAATTCTCTGCTCACGTGGTTTACTGGACTTCTGTAGGAAGCCTGAGGCTTAGTTCAATGCTAGCCTGATAAAGGCATCCAGATGCACCCTTAAAATGACTACTAAAGCACAGTTGTTTGAGGATTACTATGTCCCACTGGAAGGATTAGGTTCTCACAGTTGCTACAAACGTTTGCATGTTCTAGAGCCTAAGCAGGGTCAGTGTGGCGGAGTTCTGGAATCCTGGTTTGACAGAGCCGTGTTCTGCTCCAAGTCCAGCCTGGGCTTTTGTACTCAGCCCTGCAGCCCTGTGCTGGCTCTAGCCCTGCTTCTTGCTGCTCGCGTGCAAAAAMGCAGCAGGTGCCAATGGAGGGCTTTGAGAGGGCAAACAATCAAAACAGCTATTGTTAAGGGTACACTTATACTATGTGAATCTATAAAAAATATAGTGAAATATTTTCATTAAAAACTCAGTTTTGGCAATATGTGTTATACAATACTTTTATCATATCCTACCTTACAGCCAATATTTTAAATAATATGTGAAATATATTTTTCTTCCATGGGCAATAGGACACAAGTTCTTTTATTATTACCTATTATTGCTTCAGCTTAGGAAAAGTTAGAGTAAATAGGCATTTGGAGTGCCAGGTGCAGCAGGACCAAACGCARCTCCTGTAACGTCTCTGTGTGGGATGGTGTTCTCTATCTGTGCCCTCCGTACTTGGCCATCCAGTCTGTTCTTCCATGTACTGGCTGGATTGTTGGCGGGCGAGTTAAAATATTCATGGTTCTGGTTGCTGAATTGTAAGAAGTTCCTGGTAACTGCGCACGAGCAGCCTTGGTTTTCCAAGAATAATCTGAAAGGAACAGGAACTTAGAATCAATTACAATTAAAAAGTATTTCCCTATAGTCCCTATATTTCACTTTATTTCATTATATTGGCTTCCAGGTGGTCTCCTAAACACTATTAATCATGCACTCTTGCATTCCTGGCCTTTCTACCCAGGTTTTCTCTCTTCTTGCAGTTCATGYACTCAATGATTCCGCAAGCTTGCTACAACTCAAGTGTCTGCACTACTCTAGTAGTTGACAGCTGCTGCTTGTCAGTTCTTCCACTTTCCCAAGTCTTTAAACTCAGTCAGTTGAGATCCCCGCTGCCCAGACTGTTGCAACATCTTGTTTTACTTTTTAGCACTCCTAAAGCATGTCTTGCCCCTCCTTCCCTCCTGCCATAGTTCAGTATTCTATAATAACAGATACTTTTTCAAAAAATCCATGTGGATAACACACATTGCATCTACATATTACTCTGTTTCTAATGACAGCCACCTGCTCTCTTCTAGTATTTTTTCAACAGTAGAATCTGTTTGGTAAAATTGAGGATCAAGATATTTTAAAAGGGAACTCGAGGAACTGAACCTCCTGAGGGTTCCAGCTCATTGGAGACTAATATTGCTCCCTTGTATTTTAAGATGGCATTCCCATACTTCATCAGCAAACAATTCCCGTCTGCCCTCTCTGGGCAAGGAAGGTCACTTTTCTCAGGACTCAGCAATTTTCTTAGAAAATTCTCCTTTTACACTTCATTACATTATTTAAATTCTGATATTAAAATACTTAGCAGAACAAATAAAGAGACTGAAAAYGAAGGAGAGCACAACCTGTTTCAGAAAGTAAAAAAACATGAATAGAAATTTACAGTTTGGATAATCAAAACCAAAGAGTCACCAAAAATGTTAATATTCAAAAAAGACCAGATAGCAGATAAAATCTGCCATTTACTTCATCCCCATCTCTAGCCATGCAAATCTCCTGGTTTTAGGCTCAGCATGAGAGGTTTAAGCAATAGGACTCTTCTCTGGGACATGAAAGTCTCTTAATAGACTTCCATCTGCCAGTTTGCCTGACTTTCACTGCACGTTTTTCACTTCTAATTACAGATTAACAACRATTTTATTTCCCTTTGGATCACCATAAGTAATTTCATTTCATTCCCACTATGCACAGCAGTCTAGAGATAGTCGCAAATGTTGTCCCCCTGCGAACTTCTTGATCCAGACACGGTGACAGCTCAAAATGAGAGCTGCCATTCCTGCAGTGAATCAGTAAGGAAATGAAGTGCAGCTCCGCTCTTCCCTGGCAGGTTTCTGACCAACCCAGCCTCAGTATATGCATTATTTTTTTTTTCAGTGCAGTTATGMATATCTGTGTATGCGGGAGACAGCATGTCATCTCCTTCCTTCCTTGCCTCTCAAGTCACTCGAAGTTCCTTAAGAGGGAACAAACAACTGTAAAGAGACTGTCAAAAAGCAATGTTCTGCAGCAGGACCATACTAGACTTATACCAGTGGACCATAGGCCACTTAATAAAACAATTCACCATTTAGGGCCTTATGGTGTTCTCTGAAATAATCAGACAAATGTTCTTGGAGGGTTTACTCACAAAGCAGTTTCTTCTGTAGCCTGAGCACTTTCCCAAATTTTCTCTAAACAAGAACCCTATCAATCAAGAAAGTGCTCAGCCTATGCATATTTTAGAGGAGAGAAGGTAACAGTTTTATTCAGATGGATTTCAAGAAGGTAACAGTTTTATTCAGATGGATTTCATATTACTTTCAGCTGATAAAGGAAACATGATTTTTTTAAAAATGTAATGCACATCCATGTCATTACCACATCACAGCTATTCATAATTAGTTATTTATATCATAGGGGAAAAAAAAAAGATTATAGCAACTTTGAAACTTTCACTTCATAAAACACTCTCCCTTGTGACATTTAAAGAATGAAAATTTTTCATTCTTTAAATCTCATCCCAGTATCCACCGACTTGCAGAGCCAACACAGTGAGGTGAAGACAGGATGAAAAACCATCTTCYGTGATCACAAAAGGAGACATAGACCAGATGGTATCATTAAATAAGAAAGTAATTCATTTTAATTTACTGCTTATAGACTATTTGTGAATTTACTAAATCACTTGATTTAGTTTTTGCCTTTTTTTCCACAGTGGGGCTGTTGTAAGCATGGATCAGCATCATTTCACTCTACTGGATGAGATTATACTGATGGTGTATTCAGATTTCTGCASGAAGCTTTACTTACATTTAACTTGGCCTCACAAAGCAGGATGGCTCCATGCCACAACTGTTAAGTCAAGAAAGTTCCTACAGATCCACTAAAATATCAAATAGTTTTCTGACCTGGATTTATCTAGTTGCCTATTTACTAACTGATGACAGTACCAATTCTTACCAGCTACATAAATCATGTTTGCATTTGTGTCAAATTTCTATATGATCATTCACTATCAAACTGCACAGTTACATAGTTTTACAACTCTGTTTAGCCCTTGGCTAACCAAATTTAGTCCAAACTTCCTGGAATAAGAAAAATTTTGCACCTTTACTTTCTGTTTTACCTAACACTAGTAGCAATAGCTTCTCTGGGTATCAGGATTGTGTCTAGGTATCTGCATTCAATTGAAACATGTTCCATGAAATTCTCAGACATGACTTTTTACAAAGCTGGAAGAAAACCTCCCTAAAGACTAATAAATCTCTTAGGAAGTGTGTTAGATGAACTCCTCTGCTTGCCTCAGATATGCATGCTGGGTAAAGGAATGTTTCTTACCTGAGGCAGATACCCCAAAAGGCGCTAGTTGTATCCGTTGTCCAGCTGATCCAACTTCTTTTTTATGAAAKGAGGGGATATATCCTCCTGGTGGGTTGTAAGCAGCAGCACCTACAAAGCCAGGATTTCCTGTTAGATGTTACAGAGTTAATATTTTCAGCTGCACTCAGAAAATTTGGCCTGCTTTTMCTAGTCCCTTCAAAACACATTTACAGTGCTGTAAGACTAGTACAGATGACTGTTCTTAAAATACTCTAGCTGTTCTCTGTTGAGAAGAAGCATATATTTRTTCCTTGCTTTGTGTATTAGCTGGACCCTTTAAAACACCTAACAAAGCCTCTAAGTTTATGCTCCAGTACATCTGATGCTGCAATTTATAAGGTATAAAAATAGCTAAGCAGAAAAAAACACTTCATATACTTTCATTAAACTCACACCTTGTAGAAAGGTTTATGCTAAGTTATAGGGAAAGCAGCATCTTATGCTTTACTTGCTGGTATTTTCTTTACCAGAAGCTGGTTCAGACACTTCAATATTCAAAAATGAGTAGTACCCTTGCAATGCACAGATTGGGTCTACAGCTACCTAAAAATAGATCCAAACTCCTCCTGTGCTAAGTGGTGTACCACTAGAGGTTGACTTTGCTAGTTCCACACTTAAAGACCCACTATGAAAGGCAGACCCTCTTTCTTGAGGTGTGTGTAGACTAGTACTGTACCTAGTTTGAGTCCAGATTTTTATTTATAGCAGTGCTACTTTGGGCAAGCTGACATAACCTCCACCATTCGAAGTCAAGAAATAGACTGTCTTTACACACAAAATTYGTACTGAAATTATTGTCAAATGCCTGAGGCCAATACTTAAATTGTCTCCGCTCTAAGCATATTTCTTGTACTCTTTGTCAGCCATTACAGGGACAGTGTTAGACTCTGTATGCTGCAGCAATGTCCAGAGGAAAACTATTTTCTTTGGCATGGTTCCATACTGAAGAGCAGTAAATTTGTGAACAAGTCCATACTAACCTCTTTTATTTTGACATATAGCAAATGAACATTTTTATCACAATAACACTCAGGATGTTTTCCATGGTAGTTCTGGTAAAACATAATAATTTGATTTGACATCTTCTTCTGTTTCATAAATCTGTGGCTTCAGAATAAACCCCAAATGTTCCTCTTCACACAAACACCCTATATCCCCCTCATGATTATTTCAAAACTATAAGCTGTAAAATTGGTTATCTATAAACCTCAAATGACTTCTCAGGCAATTACAGCTGTATGGGGGCATACCGCGACTCTCTTTCAGAAGTATTAATAAAACATTCAACTGAGCTCAGTTTTGCCCAAAATGGCACTTCTATCCATCCTGAGAACAGCTGAGTCTGTACATGGCTTCCCTGTATCTGATCTGACACCAGTTCCCAGTGCAATAAAGAATGACACAAAAGTCCCAAGCAAAAATACAGCTTTAATGAAGTATTCAAAAAAAAATTGAACTTCTTAATCTTTTGCTTTTCTTCCTTTTCCAAAGTGTGCCTGAAGGACAAAAACAACACAATTTTAGCGGTTTATTCATCTGCCCACGCATGTATACACTTACATATTCTCCTCTTCCCCCACCAAATCTGATACCTAATTATTTCACTGGGAGTGCTCTGTGGGTGTCCTTTGACAGCTCAGCAGTATTCCTTGTAGCCCTGAGGTCTGAGAAAAAACACCTGACAGACTGCTCCTTTATGAGCCCTTCTGCAAGAAATGGAAGGGGGCAGCCAGGAGGATCAGTCCAGAAGAAACCAACGGAATGATCTTTAGCTGGATGGAAACAAGGGAGGAAAACAAAAGCCCATCAATACAAAAAAAAAAGAGTAACTACAAATAAAAATTTTAAATCTATTGCTATAACTCACTCCTTACCTCTGACAGGGCTGTGCAAAAGAAGGGGTTCTCACGAGAATCCCCATCAGGCAGCCGAGTGGTCTGGCTGCAGGTGAGCAGGAAGGTGCTGATGGCCRTGGTGTCAGCAAGCACAAACTTAGCTCAGGCAGCAGCTCTTGCTCTCATGGTGCCTACCTGACTCTCCACAAAGGGCTGAGTCACTGCAGGTAAGCAGCAAGTTAAAAAAAATGATGACCGGTTGCACTGAGGTAGATCTCAAAGGCAGCACGTGCCTGAGGTGCCAGAAACTCTGGGAGAGGTGAAACATTCCAGCAGCTTTAGGGTGCTTGCAGTGAACAGTGTGTTTACAAACAAAGGAGGTTGCCAGGAAACTGGATTTCCCACTGTTACGCYGTACGCACTGAAACCAATGTAATCACAGCACTGTGAAATGGGTGTGAGAGATGGAGAATCAATTCTGTCAATAGCGCAGGTCACAAATGCTCCTGGGAAGAACCCRTCCTTCAGCAGAGGTGCACGTGCTTCTCCTTTTGAGTCAGTCCTTCATCCTTACCCAACTGCAGCACAATTACATGCTGTGCCTTGCAATTATCTCGATAGAATATTCTCCAGTGCCAGGGGTTCAGTTACCTAGCGGGACATTCATTCTTTAAATGAATTTAATAAGGATACACACTCAGTTTCTTCTCTCACATTTCAAAGGATTGCAATGGTGTAATTTAGGACAGTCCTCAAGTTGGTCTGCATGTGGAGGGAAGTGGCTCCCTCTCTTTGCTGTAAAAGCAGCTCTTCACTAGCCATTTAATTCTGTATTCAGTGAAACTAATGTTGAAAATCCCATTTCCTTTAAAAGCCCCAAATCAACAAATGATCATTCCAGTTTCCACACAGACAGAGAAGCACATTCTAGTTTTGTCAGAATAAAAAGAAAAACAAAAGAATCCTGAAAATACACAKTTGTCTTATTTGTGTTCATTCAGGTGATGACTCCAAGGAGTACAATTTGAAGTGAAATCAGTTTTCCATGATGCTTAAACCTGAGATAACTAAGACTGCCTTATCTGTTCCCTGCTTCTACGTGCCAGTGAGTGAAAGATAGTTGCTAAAGCTTAACTCTTTCTCACGTAGCCCCTCTGTCTCAATTCCTCCAGCCCAAAGAGTCTTGGTCTAGGTCAATCACAATAAGAAGACAGAGCTTTGACAAAACAGTGTAACAACTGAAAATGAAGAATGTAACAATTTGGAATCTGCATTGTAAGTGCAATTTTAAAAAGAAACTGTAAAACATAAATATGAAAGGTGCAAAGAACCAAGCTATAATTGCTATAAATTACCTTTTGGATCCTCTAATTTTTCATTCAACCTTTCTTTGCATGATAGTTTTTCAATTGGTAAAATTAAGTTTTCTTCTGTATAGAAGGAAGGTGAAAGGAAGAAAAAGATAGAAAGACAGTGCTTTAGAAAAATTGGGTGAAGAATAYGGTTAGGTGATATAAAAGAAATGAGGAAAAACAAAGCAAGAATTTCACTCCTATGTCTTCACAAGAGAGAAATGCTATCACCCAACTAGTAACTTTACAAGGTCCTTTCTAATAACRCAATAAAAATGTATTTTTCAAACAATGCAGTCACACTGCAGTCACACAAACACACAAATCACACATGTTTAAGCACTCAGGCATATCTGCCAAGCTGACTGATCAGAACCTTGTAAATCTTCATGAGAAAGCATCTGGAAGTATTTGTTGTTAACTTATTTCCCCTTAGGAGAATATGGTGGGTAAGAAAAAAAAAAAGAGGCTCTTTGTTTCTAACCAAATTTAGTTAAATAAATGGTAAACAGCAGTGTCAACTTTCAATCCAATTAATAAGAAAACTGAATACATGGCGCTTAAACAGGCTGCATTTTCTTGATTTGTGCCCCAGCTGGATGCTTTTGCATGCATCCATCTTAAAGCTTATTGCTTCCCCATTATTTGAAAGATCAGCACATCCAATTTAAGATACTGATGGAAATAACGGTATTTGTTGAACATACAAAATAACCTTTTTTTTTTTCCTTTTTTTTTCTTTTCTTTTTTTAGCAAAGAGCCCTTTTTTTAGCAAAGAGTGAGCCATTATAGACAAAACAAGGATTTTTGACCAGCAGAATTCAGTAGAATTGCACTCCAGTTTGGAAAGTAGGGAGATGCCTGTTCCATTAGTGCATACATTTGGAAACCGAACTCTTCACCTTTATAAGCCTCATTCCATTTTCAGAGTATTTTATGAACAAATTAATTCTGGRGCATTTCAGAATAAGGCAATTCTGAAACCTTGAGACAAGGTTTGTAGATTGTCAGATGAAAAATTTAGATGATAGGCAATAATTTTACTATATGTCTCTTCACTCTATATCTTGAGTTCGTATGCCGGACTGCTATTCTTCAGTGTCCCACATGACACTGATCAAGCAGTAACGAGGTCAAACTAGCTGCTTAGATTAATTGGATATAACAACAGATATAAGAGGATTATGAACAACAACAAAAAAAGAGTCTGAGCTTTATTATAAGAGCTATTTTGTATTTCGTTTATGCTCTGAAAGCAGAATAAGTGGCTTACATTTGAAAACATTATTTTAAAAGGAATGAAAACATAGAGAATAAAAAAGAGGCACAGAAGATAAGCCTGACAGAAGTTGAACCATAAGGTCTTAACTATATTAACTGCATAAAGTATGATGTGAAACAACGTGACTGTTTTTAATTACCCTTTTACCTGTATTATTTTTGTTGAAAGACAGTCCTCCTCCAACATGTCCTAGCGGTTTAGAAAACAACTGGTTGTTCCAGCTTCCATGTGATCCTTCTTTACTGGCTGCTACCAAAGAGACACTCTTAGGGTTCACACCTTAAAAAATAATTTATGTCAAATACTGTAACAATCAGTCTGCAACATAACAATTCAAACAATGAATTGACATTGCTAAAAAAAGTAAACCAAAACTGAGTTGTTTGTAATGTAAACACCATTAATTTGAATCAAAGAACAATGGCCATTGATTAGGCTAGATTTCACAACAGAACTATAAAAACAGTAACATTTATTTAAAACCTTTTTTTTTTCATGCTTTCAAGACTAGATTTTTTTAAAGTCTATTTAGTACGGTCAGTTATTTTATACAAAATCATAACCTCATTGTTGATATTCTGACTTTCAAATAGATAACACAGATTAAGTACACCTATCAAAAACTGGGCTTCTCAACACTGAAAATAAACTTGCTTCAATGGTTAAGTTTAGAAGTAGGACAAGGAGGTTCTTGTCACTTCAGCATGTTGGGAATATTAAAAGAGCTAATGGGATTACAGAGCATGAAAGCAGCTCTCAGATCTACTGGGGACAGACTAAGAGTAATACTGWTAAATAACAATTATGCTCCTTGAAGGTATTATTGGCTTAAATGCTGATATTAATTATCACAAAGCTTTTCTCACTGAAAACAACAACAACAAAAACTACTGAAAAGAGAGAGGCATTAGATTTTTTCTTTTTTCTTTAAGATAAGAAATTGAGATTAGTTATCCGTTTGTGCTATTTTTAGATGGACTTTTTTTTTTTTTTTTCTTCAGACTTAAGACTCTTGAGCCTCTCAGTGTCCTATTTGACATTCCAGAACTTTATTTAAAAGTTGTGGCTGGCTTAATGAATTCCTGGGAAATTAGTGATAAATTCTAGGACATGTGTAATAAAACCTTCATCTGGCAATCAAGAACTCCTTTGTGAGCTAGCTAAGTTCTTATATGTGCTCTACAGTAGAAGTCACAATACACTTACTGTAATTGCATAAACCACCACATAAAGAAAAGATAGTAAGAAGGAAACCAAGGAAATCATTTTGTTACAGAAAGTGTTCAAAAAGCTAAGTGAAGGACATGCTCCACTTCCTTCTCCCTTTTCCCATTCTTCTTCCTAGCAAGTGCATCAATTCATGTTATTCAATACTGAAAATCACTCAGATTTAGACCATGTTACCTATATATTTCCGGAAAATGATTCTCTTGTGAAGAGATGCATGCTTATGAATTCCTTCCAGCCCAGGTGGATAACATTTTTAAACACTTCCTATCAGAGCAACTTTGCTTTTCAGAACTTTAAGTCCCAAAACCCCAAGCCTACAGATATTACAAAACTAAGAATCCTGCACTTAACACTTGAAATATGAGCCAGGTTATGAAAAGTGAAATTAGCCAGTGTGAAATGTAAAGTTTAATTGTACTGCGTGTAGATTGTCTAGGACTTGTGTCCTCCCTTACCAGGTAGGTATCTTGATTGTCTCAGGTAGTACTGTTTTGCTGACGTATTTGATATTCCAGAATCATTTCGCATCTTATTTTCACCTCCTGCCTGGATACAGCCTGAAACCTTTGTATCTGGCCCACTGAAAAATCAAAACGTTCAGAAAATGTAAGCAAAAATTTCAGCTCAGAATAACGCAAGCTGACCCTAGACAGAAGAATACAGTGCTCTTCCCTCATCCTGCCTCTAGCAACCAAATTTATTCCCACCAAGACTAACAGTCAGATCTCCTACAGCATGAGTTTGAATGAGACTAAAAAAAAATTGTATCCAACATTTTTTAATGGCTACTCATGGTGCCCTTTGAATATCAAACTGACACAGAAACTGTTGCTTATAATAAATTAAAATGTAAAAAWCAAAAAGTAACTGATAATAATGTTTGCATTGTTACTGTAGAAAGTATAGAAAAAAGTAATTGTTTTACACGTGAAAAAGTGCAATAGTTTTTAAAGCTTGTATAAAGATTTCTCCCCAACTCCACTTTAGAATGCTATATTCTTACTCAGTTAATAGGAAATAGAGGAAACTTGAGATATATTTTAACTAATGAAACATCAATGAAAAAGCAGGACTGTATCTCATTGAGGTAGTTACTGAAAGGATTGAAAGTGGAACTGTGTATACAAATGAAGAATTTGACTTTAAGTCGGAATTTTGATAAAAAGCAACCAAAGACTTTAATAAAGTAATGAGGCAAGTATATATGCAAACAGCAAGTCACATCACCCTTACAAGAAATATTTTTGTTAAACGAGCTCAATGAGAAAATTAGATTAGGCAGAARAATCAAAAAAGCCAAGATGAAATCGCTGCTCAAAAAAGAAGGGGGGAGGCATTCTAGGCAGTTGTTCTTTCATGRATCTCTTAAAGGAGGAATGTTTACATTTAGAAGACTTTTTCAAAACCAATGAAAAGAAAAACTAAGGCAGATAAAACTGTGTAATCCAAGTAGCACATGAGAGGCAGTATATGGCACCTTTCTCATTTCCTTATCCTATGAATAAGTTCAAAATAAGTAAGATTCTCTTGGAAAAAAATGGATATTTTAAGAAACAGTCTACCAATAAAGACAAATGTGGAGCAGTATTGCAAAACTTCCCCTAATTTAGGTGACAGAAAAAAAATGTTAACTTAGTTTCAGTAAAAATAAAAACAACCAAAAACAAACAAACAAAAAAAAGGTTTTTTTAAAAAAACAAAATAAACTCCCAAACTCTAAGCGCCTGAAAATAAATTTGATTCAGCTTGGATATTAGTGTTGTTTTGCAATGACTATGACCAGTTCTAATATGCTCGTATAGTTCTTTACATCCCTACAGAGCTTCATTGACTTAAWTTTTAGCTGATTTGCATCAATTCAATGTATAAATCTATTGGACACTGTGAACCATGAAAACTGTAAATTTATAAATACAGGACTTACCCCAAAAGGCATTCCTTGTTCTTCTTTTCTTTCAACAGTGCAATGTTAGGCTTCTTGGAATATGACATTCCAAATTCAGTGTCATCCAAGTCATCCCAGCTGTCCACAGCCTTTACCAAGGTCTGACCCCATCGTCTCCTGCAGCTTTTAAGACCTACTGCACCATTCTGAGCGCCACTAGCTGTTGGTTTCTATTTTAAATAAGGAAAAAAACCCCTTCAATTCAATTCTCAAACTTCATACTTTACATCTAACTCATTTCCTGAATAAKCATGAAGAATTTTGAGAATTCTTCCCTTTGTATTTTGTGCCTAAYTTGGTTTCAGTCTCAGAAAACAAACAGCAACACTGAGAGGTATTTAGAGTGTAGCTCAGTTGGATTCTCAAACTTAAGTTGCTCAACTCTACCTGACGCAGTGAAGCTAATGTTCCATTTGCAGGCCCAGTTCAGCCCAGAGGCTCTACTGCCGGGATCCTGCAGACCCTGTGTTCTTTGCTGCAGAAGACTGCCCCACTCCTGACAGGTTAGGAGGAGCAGACTCTTCAGAGCAACAACACTCAGGGCTTGTAGTGCCAGTTGGCATGGCCCCAAAACAGCTCTATCTTTCAGAAGTCAGTTAGGCCTTTCCTTAACATTCCTCACCAAATGGACAATTAGATTATAAAGATTCTCTTTCACCTGACAGTATTTTGATTTCAATTATTTTTTAAAATATCTGTTACTTTACGTTGCAGTTCAGTAAACATAAGTGGAAAGTCAAATGACAGGCACTTTTCTTTATTTCAAAACAATTTAGATACTCAAAAAAGTTCAACCCAAGGTTTAATATGCATCTTGCTAAAACTCTTCTTTCAAATTGTGACACATTTAGGAATTTAAAGGAAGGGATAAGTTCCACGTGATTTACAGGTGCTCATCACTTTGCAGTTATTTATAACAGCCAGTAGGAAGGCATTAGTGAAGGAAATTGTAAAAAAATCCTCTAAGCTTTCTCAAGTATCTTCTTGCATAGGCAAAGGAATTTCTAGCTTTCTATTTATTTAATGTATACTAATAATATTTCGTGAATTGTTTTGTAAAGGTTAATAAGTTATAACTGTTACTGCATATGTCAGTAAAGGCTATTATAAAATAGCATACATTGTTGTTACAAACAATACATTCTTCTGATGTGCTGTAAAATTTAGTTTGTTATATCTTTAGCTAATCCATAATCAYCTATTTGTAATTCCTCTAATAAGGAGTATGACAATTTTCAGGGGATATACTGACTGTTCACAGTAGTAGCTTGTAAGAGAACTGTCTAAATTAGTCATTACCAAAAAAGCAACTTACTGGTGATGAGTTTTTAACGAGGGCTGGAAAAAACGGTTGTGCCTGGGACTGCTGCTGTTTTGGTATTTGCTGGTTTGCTGTACTCTGAGGCAACTGGATTTGCTGGAGAGGCGAGTGGTCAGCCTTTGACAGGGGTTGTGGCTGAGTTTTGTCAGGTACCTCAGGTGAGGACAGAGGTTCTGGCTTGACTACAGCCTCCAGTTTGGGTAGAACGGGCTTTGGCTCTGTTGGCTGAACTGCTTTAAGAGGAGTCTGCTTCTCCAAGTATTGTGAAGGAGGTCCTAGGACCTGGCCAACTTGAAAGTAAGGGTACTTCAAAGCCTGGAAGAGAAGATGGAATTATATTTCAAATCAGTAATTTCTGTAACCACATCAAGGATCTATGCAGGTTTTTGAAGTGTTTGAGGAAGCTCTAAAGCACAGATATAAGGTGTATGAACACTGAGAACATGCATAAACAGTAGATACAAAAAGCTATTAGTCCTATGTTTTAAATTTTTGCTCATATAATCACACAAATATGAATTCACTTGTACAAGTTAGAGCAGTCATAGCCTTTCTTCCTCCTTTACTTCTAGGTTTTGTAGGACTAGATTTTAGGGATGCATTCTTAACAGATAATGTTTATATATTATGGAAATAGCCAATTTTTAAATATTTGGAATAAAACAGATAATTTAATAACTTAAAGAGGATTTCTAGTTTCATAGAGTAACACATTTATATTCAAAAATATAYTCTCTACTAAAATATTAAATCCTTAGTGTTTTAGTGCTTTATCACACACCTCCAATCCTAACTATCTTTGGTGATTTCTGATTCTTCCTTGTTAGTCAATGAAACAGATTTTTTTTTTTTTTTAAACAGAGTTGTAATGTTTGTAGGATTGGTTATTGATAAACATTTCTCCTTAACTTTCTAATTACAAACTTTCTACCTTTTTCCTTTTCTTTTACGTGCTTTGTATCTTATTCAGTATTTACTCTGACTTCATGGTGTTTATTAGGAAACTATAGCGCCTATTTTCTTGCCAATGAGTATTTCATTTTGTTCCTCTGACCTTTTCATTTCTGCTAGAAGAGGTACAGAATGGATGTACTGCACTAATGCACCAAATCTTCCTGTAGCATAATGCTACGCCACGCTACTCTTGCTGGGTAGAATCTTACTCTTTGTGAGAGCTCTCAAAGAGATTTCTTGCCTCAGCTGCCCTTGAGAGTTGCAGTCTTTGTAAATATTTCTTTGAGCATGCATTAAACTCTCTTTTGGCCATGAATTATACAGCTCCTGCAGCTGCTTCCTTGACAAATCACTTGGGCAACCCCTGGCTATTTTTGCAACATGCATGACAACCTTTTATGAAAGCAGAGATCTAAAGCTCTTTCCATCTGCAACTTTACCTTTCCCTATCTGCCTCCCCACTCCAGCTATGCCCCTCCGCCCCCCCCCAAAAAAAAAAAAAAAAAAAAGGAAGAAAGTTTAATTGTCAATACCCCCCTTCTTACAGAGAGGGCAGAAAATGAATCATGCAGAAGTGGCATACAGCAACAAATCAGGAAAATGGTAGATTCTCATATTTTAATGTGTCCTGCACAAAGATAGTTTCAAAACAGGCCAACACAGAACATAACATTGCAGAAACAACTTAAGAGCTTATAATGTCAACTGAGCTAGGTTTAGAACATTTTACCCCCACAATTTAGTCTCATTTCCACTCAGGCCTCCAAGAAGTGAAGACTTTTTTCTGACCTGTAGTATTGTGACAATCAATCTGTTTCCTTATCTAAAACATTGTTAAAAACTTAAGTCAATGCTGTCTTATACTGAATCACTCAGGGGCTCAGACCTGACTTGCTGTAGGTCTCTTCTTTGGATTCCAGTTCAGCATATCACTCATAAGCTGTATTGCTTCACTGCTTGCATTTGGGATGAGAGTTTTTAGGTTTATAGGGACACATTGTGGGAAGCGGAAATTCATGGTAGAAGCAAGGTGGTATCCTTCTGGCCAGTCACTCTGTTTAAAAGGAAAGAAAAATTAGTGTGGAAATTGGACTTAGACATATCTTATCTGAAGGAGGAGAGAGTGCAGCAGAATCCGGAGCAATAACAGATACCACTCAAATAAGCTCAAACAGCTGACTTGAATATATGTCCCTTTTGGGAATACCAGGAGCGAGGCCTTTCCATCCACTATAGGATGTTTGGGCAATCACATTGCAACCTCTATCAAGTATTCCCATTAAGAAATTCAATTATTAAATCATAACTATACACTACAGAAACAGGAAAAAACACGACCACCAGATGAGAACCTTTTAAATGCATCTAATTCTCAAGAAAAAAAGCATGAAGACCCAAGTTGTTTGATAACTGCATTACCTAGACATAAAACAGAGTTAGGAAAGACCTCAAGAGATCAGCAAGTCCATGCCTTAACCCCTTCCTCACCAGTATCTGTCTCAAAAAAAATATTTTTCCTGCCATTCCACAACCTGCCTAAATAGTCTATTCTATAACTTCATTCATCTCATGATTAGAAAACCTAAGTCTTTCTTGTAGCAATATAAGACAATTGCTACAGTTTCTATCATCCACGGATGCTGAGGACTATTTCTTTTCTCTCTAGAGAAGCTTTTTTACGTAGTGGAAGATATACTTCTTCTTCTTTCTTCCAGTCTTCCTTCGTATAGACTAAAGAAGACCAGACAATTCAATATTTGGTCATGACTTATGTTTTTGCCCTTCTCTGAACTCCATTTTTTCCTTCTTGAAAGGCAAAAATTATAACTGGACACAAGGTAGTAAACGAATAAGAAACATGAATTTGTACGTCAGCAGACTATACTCCTGTTTCTTTTTTTTTTTTTTACATGTTGGTGTGGAATTTGTCTTTCTTGCAACAAAATATCGCCTGTGTACAATGTACTATATAGCTCCGATATCCTTTCTCACAGGAGTGTGAATAGGATAGTTATCTCCAGATATTTATGCAACCGATTACTCTTGCTTAAATACAGCACTCTATAGAACGATGAAGAGTGTTTTGTTGTTGTTGTTAGTTCATTTTTAAGGCCATTTTTGCTAATTTTATATAAAATTCTGCATTACAATCCTGTCCTCTAACCTATTCTGTCTTCCTCGGCCTGTCATCTGCCAATTTAAGAAGTAAAATCTCTAGTATAGCCTTTAGTACAACTGAAAATTTGCGTCAGATCCAGAACCACTCAGAGTGCTGTTCAATCTCTCATTCTGAGAATCGTGGAGATTTATTCCCTAAATATGGTTTTCCAAGTGTTTGTGTGTCTGTCCTACAGTTTCTTCATATTAATTTTCTGATGAGACTATTATCAGGGATAGTATCACTAGCCTTAGTGTGGTCAGTGTATGATATTGCTTTTTATACATGAACAAAACTTGTTACCATTAAAGAGGTGAATTAGACTGACTGGGTAAAATTTGGTCTTACTGCATCATATTACCTTTACTAATCCTAGGAACTTAAACCACTTATAATTTTAGCTCTATTAATACAATCTATGGTAATCACAGAGCCCAATTGTAACTACAAAGCAAGTCTCAAAATGACATCAAGTAGATTTTAAATAGGCCTCAAGATTTCAGGTGACCTGTTATTCCATCACAGAGATTTTGTTTGTATAAATGAACGGAGGATACCCTGACCTCCTTTACTACTTCTTCCTCTGTTACTAGAGTTGGTGATATTTTGTTTGCCAGAGGTAAAGAAAAAAGGACTATTTAGATCCAAGAAGCAATAGCTAATGACTGAACTAGGAAACACAGAGATATAGTGAAAGTAGTATAAGTGAAAAGTTAAGAATGTATTTCAATTTCCCAAAAAGATACATTTGGAATTATTTCACCAACATCAACCTTGAGTTAAGCAAAATGCATTTTACTAAGCTCTTCTTTTCAGACTGTCATTAGGTTTTTCCTAAAATTATCATACTCTCAGTGCACTACCATTGCCAGTTGTTGAACAGGGTGACAAAAATGTGTCTGTAACATGTTTATAAGGCACTACTTAAAATAGTTGCTTGTCACACTGATTATTTAAAAAAAGTCAATGCCCAAAGCCATTGATATAGCATTACATATATATACACACATACACACACAAAATACTATACATATATATAGCATTGATATAGCAGCATTGGAGACATAGACAACTACCAGGAAGGCAAACTGTAATGAAGGTCCTTTCTGTGCATGATTCCCATAATTTATTACAGTATAAGGGACTGAATAMAAAAGTACATTCGAAAAAACATGCTATTTGTGCAACTTTATCTGCAGAAATGGTCTTACAACATGATTGCTCTGCTTTTACAGAATGCTTAAAAATACTGCACTGGTAACAAATGCATTATTTGTTGTGATAAAACCCATCAGGGAGTCTTCTTATGCAATGATCTGTCTGAAGAATGTCTTTGCATTGTCTGAGGAGATAAATTTTCAAGTCCACTCAGCAGATGACAGAGGCACAAAAGAACTAATTAGTGCTTCTGGAAGATCCTAGAGCTCATCTACAGAGACTCTAATCCTTAAGGTCATTAAAAAAGGCTACAATTTTCTCTGAAATATTCAGCTGGTAACACCCCTCCACCCCTCCCTAACCAAGCAATGAGCTTGCAAATCACGGAATGATGGAGTGTAAACAGTCTTGATTTGCTTCTGCTCAGCCACTAAGCCTACAGAAAAAGAACSACTCCAGCTGATGCACAACATCCCTCTGCTACACATCTCCCTCTGACCTCCTTTCTTTCCTAGAGATTGTTCCTGCTGTTTTGGTCCTGGGAGACAAAATGCTATTTTCTTTCACAAGTATACCGTATATATATATACACACACACACACACACCCCACACACATATATATGTATATATTAAAACATTTTATTCCTTTTCCTAGGCTTAAGAGAGGCTTAAGGAAAAAAATCTTCAACAGCRAAGTTTGAAAATTCAAGTCTTAAAATAATGTCATATATTAAATCTTATTTTTGATTCCTAATGGTCATAGAAAGCACTATTTTACACATAACAACTTTAAATTAACCTATCAGATTCAATCCCACTTCCGCAACACATCATGTACAATTCTCAACCCCTGATCTTGTGCTTTCTGCTCTGTCATGAAATTGCACCTGTTTCTCAGGTGGATGTCCTGGATGTCCTCCCACCTCTTTAGGCTCTATGTGTTCCCAGCTAACCCTATTTTATTTATGTTTTAAGATTTCTGTTCCTCATGTTTCTATTACTAATAGCTCCTTTACACTAGACAAGGATTATATTTTATTTCATACTGGTACAACATCAATGAAATTGGTGTCTCCCTCCTTTTGCTTTTTCCAAGACCTAGAGATTCTCAGTGACAGTCAACKGTTTCACAAATTTCTATTTGTTCCAACCAATGAAATGAAACTGTACATCTGCCAGCTCTTACCTTGGATATTGATATTTTTAAAATGTAAAATAAATTATTTTCTTGCTTGTTCATGCATCTATTTGTTTAAATAAATATTTAACTACAGTAAATATAATTCTGTGCATTGTTACATGCTCTTTCTGTGCATTTTCATATTTCTGACCCAATATCCCTTGTAGATTTGAAATAGTATTTAGGTCTTTCGGGTAATAATTTAAAATACTTCTTTTTCTCTATAAAATACTGCATAATTTTCTCCACTACTTTTTAGTGCTAAGAATGTCTGAGATTTGTGCTCAAGCTCAAATGTTCCTTTCATGCTTTAAAAACAACAACAAAAAAGTATTTTGAAAAGTGTGACTTGTCTTACTTAGGGTAACTTACACATACTCCAAATTCTGGGTGCCAGAATTCATTCATGAAAGGAAAACAAATCAGCTGTAGCAAATGAAATCCTAGGAAGTTTGGGGTTTTTTCCTAAATGTGTGGCTTTAGATAATTTATTCAATTTTATCTGGCTTTCATTACAGAGGATAACAAGGTTACACATAAAGTACAACATAGATCAGGCGCTAAGATACAATAAAAGACATTTGGTATGGCATGAAGTATTACATGCCTCACTAGAGGTTTAGAAGAATAAATATAGTTGAGAAAACCTCAACACAGACTTCTCTACAGAGGGGTCTAGGACCCCATTTGTAGAGGCAGCTGGTGGGCTTGTAGTGTGCTTGACCAGATGACTGTAGCACCTACTATGTGCTGGAGTAAGAGAAAATCTTAAGTTTGCAGACAACTTAATGAAACAATAGTTTATATTTATGTTCTCAAAGTGAGATAAATTATGTAATAGCTTGATATTTTTTGCTAGATCTTTTTAATTTAGTAAGTGAAGTGTTTCMAAAGTCTCACCTTCTTTGGAGTCCCTAATACTTGGCAAATTTTGAAGATTTCATCTACTTCACTTGTCCCTGGGAAAAGCGGTCTTAGTGTGTATAGTTCTGCCATTATGCTGCCAACTGCCCATATATCAATAGGAGAACTATAAACTGAGGATCTGAGCAACACTTCAGGAGCACGGTACCTATGGAAATGGAAAGAAATTATAGGTAAAATCAAAAGGGGAAGCACTGAAAGGTAACTACTTAAGATCACCTAGGACACCATAATACACTTACCACCTGGTGGAAACATAATCTGTATATGGTGGCTGAGATCTTAGCTCTCTAGCCAGACCAAAATCAGCTATTTTCACAAGTTCTGGACCCATACATAGAAGGTTTTCAGGCTTCATATCTCTATGAAAAAATCCTATAGAAGAAGAAAAGAATGACAAATAATTGTTATCACTTCTCAATCAGCCATCTCTTAACAGCACCATTCAAATCTTACTTCGAGATAGTTTGCAAGATTATAGCTTAGTATTTTATCCATTCTTATTTAAAATAAAAGAATGGCAAAACAACAAAACATATTTTCCTCTCCAATAATTATTAATATATTTTATCATAAAAATGGAAACTGTCATTAAAGGTTAAGGAAAATAAATTAGCTATTGTAGTAGTTATCAAGTAACTAACTTCAGAATGAAATCTTCAACAAAAACTATAATTGTTTCAGCAGCTTTATATAATGGAAATTGGAATATCTGGCACCATTTTCTAGTTCATAAAATTCCTTGAAGAATTTAAACTAATTTGCTTATCATTATGAGAGCAATTTGCACATAGAAGCATTTAAAGGAGTTTAAAATTCTACTCTGGAATGCTAATACCAGTACTGTGGAAACAAAATTTCTTTAACATTTACTGTTTGCTTTAGCACGTATATATCTAGAGGTCTTAATTTTAAAACCATCTTCAGAGGTTAGATCACTGAGAAAGTCAATTCTGTTGTTTAATTAGAAAATAATCTTTGTTATAAATCAATTTAAAATTCACTCACTACAATAAAACATTTGATTTCTGCATGCAGAGACTCACAACTGCAAGCAATCAGCTGAAATTATTACAGTAAAAATATCATTTTAATCAAATTTATCATACCTGTCATTCCCAACTGTAATTTAGAAATGACAGATTTTCCTAAGTTTTAATTTTATCATCTATTTTATGCAAAAAAAGAGAAGAGAAAAGAAGATGCTAGTAATCAGAGAACAGTATATGATCTTGATCAGAAAGACACAAACCACTATAATTAGTATTGGGCAACACTAGATAACAGAACCAGTCATTCATGTGAACCCATCAACAGGCATGATCAACAGGCATAGTATATGAAAACTAACCATAAATCACTGTGATCATTGCTTCTTATTCATTCCTGGTGAATGTTTTATTCTTTATGAAAAGTTTTAGAGATAAAAATGTGAAGAGAAAGACAAGCACAAAACGCAYGATTTAACAGAAAGCAAAACAATCCTTTTTTAAAGTAAAGGAGTTTAATACTAGCATTTCAGAAGGCAGTTTACAGATACATTGAATATGTGAATTTTAAGTTTTGTAAATGCTATGAAATTTTGTTGCCCACAGCACCTTCTTCATAACAAGCTGATGGTGGTTGTAATTGCTAAAAAAGACTCACATCTTAAAATGTTTGTATCCATACCCTTTTTTGATAGGGAGACTGAATTTTCTTAGTGAGCAAATTATTTTAATGTTTTTGTCGACTTATGGCACCATATTAGTTATACTAATTCAAGATAGAAGAAACTGCCAACTGTAAAGTATCAATGCTCCTTAAAGAGATCCTTTGCTAGGAGACAGAGAGAAATACACAGTATAGCAAGCATGCAGGCATTATTTAGTTTGTTTATTCATCTGGCATCTAAGGGAGAAAAAGTGCTAAACACTTTATTTGAAATGTTGAGCTCCAATGCTTTCAAAACTAAATTGGGAACATCCGATGATACAAAAAGCAAGGTAATAATTTCAGGTATTGTTTAAAAAATGCACTACACTTGAAGTAGACAAAAATAATTTTTATTAGAGATTATTAATAGACTTGACCAGACTTTTTTTAATCCCTAGTCTGTTATAATTGTGCATTACTGTCTTTTGTTTTAGCAAAATGCAACATTGTTAACTCTACTCAAAAACCTACCGTGTTTATGGATAAATGCCAGCCCTTGTAATATCTGATACATAATGTTTCTGATGACTGACTCAGGGAACAACTTGGTTCTGTGAAGAAACAGATAAACAACTTTATGTAATTTAAAAAATATATAAAAATATGTATATATTCCTATAGGGCTATATATATATATATATTTTTCATTTTGCACACTACTACATGAACAAATGAAAACAGATCTGCCAAGTCTTGCACACAAAGCAAGACAGACACAGCTAGTTCTCTCCAAACTCCCTTGCTGACAGGCTTTAATCTTCCTCTTTTTCAGTGCTGCACAGGGACTTCTCTGCAGAAAGGTCCATGACCTGACATGTAGATGCAGCCTGACCTTGACCAGCACACATGATACTACAGCAAACAAGGGACTGCACAGCTTAGTACGCTGGTGTATGCTATATCCTCGGAGGAGTCCTATTTGAGAGAAATGTCTCTCAGCTGCAGCACAGCACTGCGCTGGCACTAACAGCTATCCCAGGATGTGAAGCTCAGAGGATTAGGCACAGGCTGAAGACAAATGTTAGTAGTAAAAGAATTTAGGAAAGAAAAAAAAATATTAGCAACAAGGCAGGTCCTATTGCAAAGTCCACGTTGGGAACCTTGCTATTTACAGTTCATCCAAGACTGCAACATCAGACAGGCCATGAGGCAGTCCAGGTCCTTCTCACCAGCATGCTGGCACATATATGCAGGTGGCCACTTTCACCTTACACCAAATCCACAGGCAAAATGGTATGAACAGGATTTTATCTAGCCCTTCACAAATTAAAATGAAGGCCCAAAATAATGATATTTAGAATTTTGCTCGTGGCTGAATACACAGTGAAAGAATGCAATCTATTGCCTAACAACTGAACAAAGTATTATTACCAAGAGTATTTTAAATTAAGCAATGCCGAATACTACCCTCTGCATGCAGGAACTGCAGCTCCTGTTCATATCAGGAGAGAGGGACTACGATATGAGCCTAAAACAAAAATTCTAACACGTTCCTCAAGAGAGCATAAAAGACATAAAACAAAACACCATAGCACACTGTCTGTTCTATGAAAAAAAMCATACCTGTCCTTCATTAACTGGTAGAGATTTTCTTTCATGTATTCAAACACAAAATAAAGGTGGTCATTTTCTCGGATGACTTCTTTCAGCTTTATTACATTGGCATGATTCAGCTTCTTCAGAGACTGCAACAGAGCAAAAAATGGTTTCAAAAAATTTTACAGCGAGTTTGGCCCCCTATCACAGCTAAATTCTTATCTATGAAAGTTCCTAGCTGAGTTGATGAGTAACACACAAAAAGGTATAGGTGCCTACAATGAAAAAAAAATCCTGAATTTGTACCAGCTCTTGCTTACAGAATTGAATATGAAAACAGCAATTTTTTAAGATATACTTTTCTTGTTACAAAATTCTCGTGAACAAGGAATCTTTCTTAAACACTTTCTTTTTGCGGATGCTGATTACATCCTACGTTCAATAATTTAAACCTAATATATGGACACTCACCTCATCTGATGGCAGTTTTGTATATACAGAATATAAGACACCTGAAACATAGGCTGACTTCAAGTCCAGATTTTCAAGTGTTAGGCCTGGTCCTTAGCTAGACAATACTTCCAGTGCCTTCTAAGAATGCCTCAAATATAAGATATGAGAACTGGATATATCTCTAATAAGCTACTAATAATAAAAGTACAGGCTGTTAAAACACTTCAAAAGAGTGGTTATAATTTTTATTATCCTCTGTCAATTATGGGGTGTTTGCTACAGGACATGGATGGCCACTGCTTGAGGATGAGGGATATTCTGCAATCCATGAGCTACTCTAGAAATGCCAGCAGCCCACGGTGGTCATGGAACCTATCACCCTGGTTCAAAGACTTCTGCTCAAGTTTGAGCTTATGCTTATATACAGTAGATGACTTTTCCCTTCATGCAAACCTAATTATATATTTTCTTAAACAGCGTAGGCGTAGGTTTTACCTTGACTTCTCTCAAATTCATACACTCATCCCATGAATAGAATTTTCTTTTCATTCTGAAATAGAAGTCCATAACAAAGCATACAGAATGATATTAGAATAAAACCCAAGCATGCTATTTTTCAAGTGTAGCACTAGACAAATTTTGAACTAAATTTCAAAACATACACACACTGCAAATATATTTTTATAGACATAATTAGTCAGACAACCTATGATACTAAAATATATTTTCACAGACATTAGGGACACAATATCCTGTTGCATCATTTGAATGGTGCCCTTGATTGCAAGGGAAACAACACTGTCACATTGCATAAAATGTGGATATTTGAAACAAGAAAAATAATCTATTTGTGCCTTAGTTGCATATTTTATGAAAACAAGATTAATTACATTTTGAAATCTGAAGAATACTTTAAGTGCTGAACTCTTTAGTTAGCCATCTGACCGGATCAGTCACTTTTACAAACCTTAATAGAAAATAAAAATGTACTTATTCTTCCAAGGAATATGCAAACATACATATAAATAAAATCTTTAAATTAACCTCTATGTGTATGAGCATAGCACATTTGTGTCTATGTAAGACTGACAAATAAACAGATATTAGATGTTGCTCAGACCTTGGGATTCGGTTGTGAATTTCATGTTTTTAATGAGTTTCTGAAAAAAATTTGTCTCCTGGAGTGATTGTATTTAAAACTGAGATTTTCTTTTAAAATAAATATTTTAAAATTTTTAAATATTTTAAAATATTTTAAAAWTATTTTAAATATTTTAAAAATACTACCTCAATTGCCCCCCCCAAAACTCCAAATTTAAAATCACACAAAAACATTGCAAACCCTGAAATCACAAAATTGAAAAACTAGGAAAAAAAAAGCAACTCTCCACAAAATGCAATTCCTTTTGCATATAATTATTTGCATAGATATAGGATTTTATCTGCTTTTTACAATTCATATAAATATTATGAGAAAACAAAATCTGCCTAATCTATCAACTATACATTCAATTTTGATTTTCCATTGGCATTAGCTCACCATCATTTTAGAAGGAAGCACTTTTAAAAAGAACTAAAGCAGTATGTAATTTTATGAGTCAAAAGCATCAGTAACTTATGCAAACTGATGGCTCTCACTGTCAGGCTAGCCAAGATCCCCCTAGCTAGAAGCTTGATGCAAGATCACTTAGTTAAGCATCTTAATAGAAAAAAATACATATTTCCATTCCATGAATTTGATTGGGAAGCAAACAAGTTGTCCTTTGTTCCTGTACACAGAGGGGAGACAACAACATCATAAAGTTTTACAGGTTAACACATACCTTTTGATAGCCACAAGTTCTCCTGACTCGTTGCTCTTCCCCATCAACACACTGCCATAGGTGCCATCGCCTAGTTGTTTTATTGTTGTGTAACGGTTCATTTTGTAAGCCCAGAATAGTCAAAAGCTTTGGAAATACTAAATACTTTCTGTTCTATCTGTATTCTGCACTCTTATTTTCTTAAAGAAATTTTCTTTTTCCACGCTGCTTTACATTAATGAATGTCTTCTCATAATTAAACAGAATATTCACTGGTCTGCTCCAAATTATAGCTATTCTGAGATCCAGATATAAAGTTCAAGAAAGAAGACACGGTCATTCTCATATAGCTCCTACAAAAAAAAAAAAAAAAAAAAAAAAAAAAAAAAAAAAAAAAAAAAAGATAAAACTGTAATTTTACAATACTTCTAGGTAAAAGACACTGTACATTTATTTTAAATCCTTCAAACCACAGTAGGTGCCTGGTCTAGGATTAGAGCAAGCAGCGGCTGGAGTCACAATTACTGTCATAATTCCCTACAGCTGGAGAGGTGCATTTAAGGCTCAGATGAGACTTTGGCAGAATTCCTTAGTCTGAGTTTGCAGACAGCAGTTAAGTTCCTAATCTGCAATAAAGGCAGGCATGAGCTTTGGTGTAACAGACAGAAGAAGGCAAAGTGCTGGAAGACATGCTGAGGACACGCTAGGGCTGGGCCTATGTTTCAAACTGGCAGCACAAGCAGGTGTGTTACCCTTAAAAGCTTGTGAGGGAGGAAGGTGATGCAGAAAGAGTGCCTCTTCTCCAGGGTAAATCCCTGTGTTCTTCTCAAATAAACTTATTTGGAGATCCAACTCTGAAGTTCACATGGTTCTCAATCTACAGCCACAGTTAGGATTAGACAGTCATGGCTGATGAGTAAAGTTTACTGTTAAATTTTAAAAGGCCAATTAGAGATAAGGCTCATGTGCATTTATCTGGGAAGTCTTAATCTGAATTTTCACCTAGACGAAAGTGCTCATTAAAAAAATGCTGGCTTTTCATCTTCTATTTATCTCAACTACAGTTTGAATCCTAATCCAAACTCGAGCCTTCACTCTGACTATATATTATCTGTCATCAAAATTTCAAGTATTGCATAATTGCCTATTATTAAACTCACTATATTCATCCACCTAAATATGTAGGTCTAGGAAAAGTTAACAATCAGTCACAGCATAATTCATTCACCATAATGCAAGTACTTAAACACAGATGAGTCATCTACTGCTAACCTAATACCAGCAGTCTGCAGATTCAGACTAATGCTTAAATTAGCTGACATCTACCCTCACCTMCTAGTACCGAAGATGCAAAATTCAGCTATAAATATGACTGTAGTTCTTATCACCATGCCGGAGTCAGCTACAGACTGTTAAGACTGTCCAAACAGAATGAGACCCTCAAATTCAGATGGTAACAAAGCTCAGTTCACTTATATAGACCTGGTAAAACTCAAGAACAATGTTGTCCCTTTTCTACTGTGAACACAAAATCAACGAGCAGGCTAGTCTGCTATGTAAAAACAAAACAAACACCCAAATATCTGCCTAGACAACACACTTGGCATTTCCAAGCTATTATTACTTGAAATGCTGCTGCTTTAGAGAAGTAGCACCTCTTTACTCACCATTGCTCCTTTTACCCATGAGGAATCTTTTACCTGTCAAGAATCCTGCAATAAATTACTCACTGCACATTCTCAGTTTATATTCTTTGCACAAGACAAAAAATATTTTGGCAATGAAAAACATACAAAACTTTTTATCTATTCATGAAAAAGCCATCTCTACAGTAAAATAAGATCACTTTTTAATAGTGTATTCTATAATATCCTTACAAAGCAGATTAAACAAAAAATAGAAATCATATGCAACTAAAACAAGTTAAATCTTATTTTGGAATTTCTGATATTTACATTTTCTGTCATCAGCTTTCTCAGAACTCAACTTCATATCTTACTCTCAAAAATGCCGGCATACATACTGGTATTTACTGTCTTGGATGATGACATTTCTCCAATGAGACTTCTTGTAATCGTAATAAACTGATGTTCCTTTCAAGCTAAAATACAGGCTAACTAGTCCTATCTTGTTGCTTACTAATTGTAAGTGGTAGTGAAAAAAAAATCCCACTTGATGGAGGTATTCTAGAATACATTATAAAACACAGCATCTATAGCATAAGCAATAATATGCATGCACGTTTTATGAATAGACGACCACATTTTCATGTAATACACAGTAAAATTAAACATAACAGGATTTGAGTGTCTATACTGCTCTGCTTCAACAAACCAAATTTCTGCTTCACAACAGAAATATCTGAAAAATTAATATGTTTCTGGAAATGAGTAAACAGATGTCTTTATAGCAATGATAAGGCATGCAGCAGTGCTTAAGAAACACTGAAGGTTGACAGAACTTTCCTGACCAAAAAGTATAGCGCTGGATCCTGGCAGACTCTGACCACCATCATTCATTGATATTTGAATAAACGAAACTGCTAAATATCCATTTTTAATCAGGCTACTATGATATCAGGATCAGAGGCTTCTTTTGCTCTGTTGAAATTACAGAATATAATGATTTAGAATATGAACAAATACCYGAGAGCTGCATTCACCACACATACCGGTCCTCTGTTCAAAAACTGACATTCAGGTTTCTCTTGTACCAACCTTGAGAGAACAAGGGTGCAGTCTAGCTTTTCTCGGTAATGCAGGCCTCTGAAGTGGCCTTTGCCATCATATGAGAGTATATCCCAAGCTATGTGCAGCTCTAGCATGTAAATATGCCATCATAGTCTTGGCTACCAAACTGAAAAGAGAAATCCTATTGTAAACAACAGCTTGTTTTATACTCTTAGTGACATACTGCCAATAATCCCTTCACATAGGATTAAGGAAGGATTAAAGCAGGGGACAAATAGAGGGCAAAATGCAGTAACTCAGAATAATATAACACTTTGTAGAAACTTAGAGAATCTGAGCAACTATTAAATATTTTAAGAAAATGTTCACATTTAAAACATTACTGGTGTTGTTTTTATAAACAATAGCAATAATCCTAACTGATTTTAAAATGTCTGGATTACAGTTTCAAATGTAATTAATAACAGCAAATAATTTGCTTCTCTACTGCACATTTATAAGGCATTACCAAGGAAAATGTTTTACAGCTGAATGTTGAAGAAAAATAATCTACCCACCTATTAAAATACAGACTAGAATACTTTCCCCAGTAACACCCTAAAACAACAACAACAAAAATCATAGCAATGCTGGTTTCAGTGAGCAATACCTGGGTATTTTCCAAGTCTTCTACTTCCAAAGGGGCTCAGAAAGGACACAACACCAATTTTCAAAGTCTCCAGACCTACTCCAGATCACTATAAATTTGAATGTATGTCCATTTTCCCTCAGCAAGCATCATTTCCATGACAATGCCAGTTTCATCTAATGACTTTTTGTTATCTCTTAAGTGCAGTTACCTCCCTTTATATATGCTACCCTGGGAAAGGGGAATGCAACTGCCCTCTCACTTGTTCAAGACCTGAAACTTGAGATTTCTTGGCCAGGGAGTTTCACCTTGGTTCTCATTAATAGAAATTAGCTTTGTCTCATCAATATTGAGCACTTCAGAACACGAAGGCTTTGTCCTGTCTCACTGGAGCCCGAGGGGGCAGAATTTGTGTCCCCACACACAATACCTTTGATCTATAAACAAAGCTGCTGCTTTTACACCCAGCACTAGGATCACAGGTCAATTTCGAGGAGATGCAAAGACAAGTCATCCCAACTCGGTTCATCTACGAGAAGGGTAAGGGTAGAAGGACAGACACAACCGCAGTACTTCAGGGTGGTACCTCAGGCCAGCCCCCCATTCCCAACCCTGGCACAGCCCCTTCGAGGGGTTAGTCCCGGGGCTCCCTCCTTCCCTCCAACCCCCGGCCCCGCTCCGCCCCACGGCCGCCCACTCACTGAGGCGCTCCGGGCGGTGCCAGCCAGGCGGCCGCCCCCGCCGCCGGCTCCCCGGCCGCCCCGGCGCATCCCACCGCCAACGGCCACCGCCAACGGCCACTGCCAACCGCCACCGCGCGCGCCAGGCCGCCGCGACTCGTCGCCCGGGCGACGGCGCGGGGGCGGGGCCTGGCCCCAGGCACGCCCCATGAGGGGCGTGGCCATGTGACGTAACGGTGGGCGGGGTGCTTTTCGGGTGGAAGGGTGGGAGGTGTGTCCGTTTTAAGGAATATTGTGGGAATAGGAAGAATGAGAAGGGTCCTGAGAATGCGTGAGGAAAGAGGTTTATAATTTTAAAAAATGATCAGGGAATTAAGTAATGCCGGTAGCTTCTTGTTTTGGGGAAAAAAAAAAAGAAGTGGGAATTAGGTAATGTTGCATCTGAGTGCGATGACGTTCTTGGTGGCCTCCTGTGACCTGCCGTGCGCGTAASCTAAGAGCTGGTATAACAGCACAGGGCTCTGAGAAAAGGGGTTGCACTGCCAGTCAAAACGCAGTGTGGCAGCTAGGGGCTCTTCCCCCTCCGCTTTTCGTGTAGCAATAAATGCCTTTGCAACGGGTCAGCCGCTTTCACTCGTGTTTGTGGTGAATAAAAGCTTCCTTAGAAGGCGACTGAAGCAGGGTCTGACTTGAGGTGCTCCGAGTCACCTCCAGAGGGAGGGCAGAAAAAGTAGAACACCCTGTTTCCTCTGATTGTGATGGACACTTTAGTGAGCCAGGACTGCGATAATAATAGGGGAGGATTTTGAATACTGAAGACAGTGAGAGAAACATCTTGGGAAGCAGTGAGAGTCCACGGGAAACCGAGCACTGCACAGAAAAGCCCTGCCTGAAGACCCAGAGCCGCGCGAGGCGTCTCCTGAAGGTGGCACCAGAAGACGTGAGATCGTCTTGGGAGCGCCTGCCAGCARGGCTGTTAACGGCGGTGATTCCCCACGGAATGAAGCCGCTTGCTCAGGCACTGCCCGCTTAGGATTTGCCYCCCAAAGGGCGTGTCTGTTAGGAATTCCGAGGAAAAATTTCTAGYATTATTCTTATATTATTTATTGCAAGCAATTTGTTAAATTGACTATTGTTAATATTGATGAGGGAGAAGTCTTGTTTTAGGTGCTACATCTTCTAAAATATGTATTTTTCTATTATAAAAATAATCATGAAGCTTCTTCCCATTTCTTTGTAAACAAATTATCCCCAGTATGTATAGAGGGCATGGTTAATAAAATGCATATTTAGGATATGAGCCAGAGAATGATGTTGACAGTGAAGCTCTCTCTTGAGGTTTCATATTGAATAGTTATATGAACTATGTATTATTTTCAGTATTTTTGAGAGTGAGGGTCAAGAAAAAGATCTTTTCAACATTTGCTAGTGGTACCATGGAGGGGAAGGCTTAAAATTATTCTGGAAATTCAGGTTCATATCTGCTTAAGAAAGCTGACAGCTCAGGCACAGTGAGCTAAAATGGGAAGCTGTTTAATAGCTCCTTCTTTTTCTTTTTTTTTTTTTACCTGTTTGTCATTTTTTAAACCTTGTTGACAGATTAATTGCTTCTACCTCAAGTCAACTGTGTGGAACATGAAGCTATGGGAATCGGTTTTCTGGAATCCAAAGGATTCAACCATTCACAAACATTTTTACTGAAATGAAAGTACAAGAAAACAACATCTTTCTCTTCCGAAATAGAATATATCCGTTTTCTTTATTGAAACAAAAACATCGGAGGTGCCTCCCAGGTAAAACAAAGTTCAAAAGTGGGACTTGAGAAGTGAGAAGGCACCATTACCAACACAGTCCACCTGAGGAGAATGCAGTGGTTCATTAAAAGTTGATCATATTTAGCAAAGAATTTAACTGTGTATTTACCTGTAAAGATGTGTAYTGGCCTAGATAGGGTATAAGCATGTTCATGTGGTTAATGCCATACTATCCTGACTGGAAAAGAGGCTCTGGATGTCCACAAGAGCTAAAACCTCGCATCACCTTCAGCATAGGTTGGTCCCTATAGGTAGGGGAGGACCCTTTGCTTTAGCGAGCTTTTAAAGACTAAGATTAAATGATGCTTTGCAGTTTGAAGGCGGTGGTCAATTCTTTTAAGCTTTTATGAGATATTCTGCTGTGCTGTGCTCACCTCTACATCAACAGTGATGTGAATTCTCAAAATTAATCTAGGGGTGAAAAGAATGCAGTTTTTACTCTGCTTGTAATCGGTAAAACAGGGTGTCCAATGATGAGAYGTTGCTCTAGGCAGACAGTGCTGGGAAATGGGTAAAAAGCAGTGCCAGTTTCACAAATGGACAGGCTGCTCTTGCACACTTACCCTACTCATGTGAACGGGCTTTGTGTTTTCCCAGTGGTGCTGTACAATTGGTGCCCAACACACTTGATAGCTGTAATGTATTGCTAAAGACAAAGCAAAGACTTCCCTGTCAGTGTTTTTCTGATGTTTTGGAAAGACTCCAAGGCAAAAAGAAGCTGCATGCAAGAGGTGACCTTGAAGTTCTTTTCCAAACTGGTGTATCGCAACGATAGCTCCTTGACTCTTTGCTGTGTGATACTGCCCYGTATTCCTCACTGACTCTGCAGACTTGGATTGCAGTGCTGCTCAACCCTGACCCCATGCTAGACACATTGTGTTTGTCCTGGTTGTTCGTTGTGGGAAGTTCCTCTTGTTTCTTTTGCTTGATTAGACACCTAACAAATACAAAGGAGCCAGAGCTGTTGTGAGTCTTCAGACTTCATCCAGACATGGTCCCCATTTCTGCAGGCAGCCACGAGCTCTTAGGCTAGGAGCATTGTGGCATTCCCTGCTCTCTGTTATGCGCACAGAAATGCCTCCTTGTCCTCCTGTTGTGTTGCCTCATGGTTTCCACAGATCCCTCTTGCTGCTTTCCTTTCAGAGCCATGGCCCTTGCTGTGCTTGAGCRTGTGAGTGCTCAGCAGCCTGTCGAGTATGCCTTATGAAACCATCATCACTCCTCCAGAGAGATTAGATCATGGGAGAGAAGAAGRTGACAACTGCTCTAATTCGCTGTGCCTGGGAAGTGCCTAAAACGGTGGGTTTTGGTTGATTTTGGAGTGCTTGTGATCTAAATCTAGTAATTTATAAAAGACCTGGCACAAGCAAGTGGTATGATATTTAAATAATTTCAATATTAGTTTTACAGAGGTACAGCAATTATAAGGCTAAATTCTATTACAAGTGTCTTATTTCTGTTAATTTTTGTTACTTTTCTATGCGTTTCCCCAATATTCCACATTCATGAAGAGAGAAAAGGCAGCATTGCCAGTATTAATGCCAAACTGCAAGATGCTATGAAACTGTAGGACCAGTGCTGCAAGCCAGTCAGTTAACACCTCACTTTGTCATGAAGACATAACAGAGGTGCTGGCCTTTGTGCTAGCTGTGAACCAGGAAACTGTAGGAAAACAACGGGCTGGAACAAAGAGACCCAGGAGCAGCAGCAAAGTTTGTAAATCTTGCAAAAGGACCTCCAAGATCACCTTTGTGCACCTGCTTCCCTACTTGTTTTACACAACATCACTCCTAATTTTCTGTTGAAAGAATCCTCTTTGCCTGTGCTCATTAAAGTTAATGATGCTTTGCACGAACACCAGGCTAAGTACCAGAAACCAGCCTYTCACAAACCACATTCTGCAACAAGTGGCAGTAGCTATGCTGAAGTTAATATGGGTTGTGTAGACTTGATTTGGTTTCTGCTTGTTTGAATGAGTTTGGTCCAAGTGATAKTTATTCACTGCATGATTATTTATTCACTTGGGTATCATCCGGCTGATCTTTGTGTTGCATGTAGTCTCTTGCAAGCCCGTGGAAGTACCGGGTTGACAGTCATGCTCTGTTTTACATAATCTTAAGCACAGCACTGTATATACACAGAAGGTGCTTCASCCTCCCTTTGCTCACATGTGACAGGCAGATAATTACTTTATGTGTTTAGAAATTTGGAGGCAGTTACCCAGACCAGCACAGTACACTGTTCTCACTCATTCTCAAGCAGATCGGRTCTAACAGGGTTTTTCACCCTGCCTGTTAGGAATCAATATGTCAACTCTAAAGTTCCTGTTTCTTCTCTTTCTGTTTGCGTGTGGCTGTACTGATAATGATGAGGGCTACATAAGCATTCCCAAATGGATAATTCCCAATCGCAAGGCAACCAGCCCTCTGGAAGACCTGCTGCGTCTCCAGATGTACTTGTTGTGTGCTCTTAAATAGAAATAGTGCCATTCGACAAGTTAGATTCATTTTCATGCACAGGAATACCTCAGTTCTGATAAATAGTTTCTCCCCAGAAGATACAAAGAAATATCCAGGAACAGGCTCAGAAGTCCCATTCTGCTCTACTGCATGATCAATGTGCACTAAATAGCTTGGCTTCTACCAGCAGAGCTCAGAGGAAAATTTCCCTCGGTGTTTAAAGAAGATATTTTATATTTTATACTTTGGAATTGGCAACTCTGAGCTCATTAGGCCCAGACCAGCCAAGTGTGTGAGCACATTTTAGCATTCAGCATGTTTAAAAAGCTGGAGAGGACTCTCTTACACAAGAGGAACGAGCTCTCAGCTAACTGCCCAGGCTGTGATCCCCCCTCCCCAAAGATGCCGTGAGCTGCCTGTCTTCCCAAAAGGGAGCTCCTCCCTGGCCATCAYGAGCAGTAGATGAGCCTGCAGGGCCATGTCCCCACGTGCTGGCAGCAGTCGGGTATGTGACATTGCCACCGTAGGTCTGGCAGGTACGTGTGTTTAAAAACAATCACAAGTTGCCTCTTGTCTGAGGGAGGGATCCATTCAACACTCAGGCTTTTAAACTGGGTTTGTTAGGAGGCTGCTTTTTCCATGTTACCTGCCTGGGTATGCGGAATATGGGGACAAATGGCACTTCATCTCCACAAGGCCCTTGTAGTTCATGTGAAGCTGGAGCCACAGGTGGCTGAGCTTTGAAAGTGCCTTCTTCCCCTCGGTGGTTTTGCCGTAATAACTGGAATTTGCTGGAGGAAGACGTGTGCGGCAGGGCACGACGTGGGCTCAGGAGGCAGCCCTCTCATGTCCTTGAGGCAGGACCAGAAACTCCGCTTTAATGGAATGATTAATGGCAAAGAAGCTACTTACCTAAGGAGCAGAGAGAGTTTATCTTTTTTTTTAGGATACTACTTTGCTTGAGAAACATGCTTTTAAAGATAGTTCTGCTATATAAGACCCGAAGGAGACATTTGATTTCAGCTTTCTGTTATAGAAGCCAGAATTGCGCTTACATTCATTCATTTTGGAAAGAAAGCCATATGCAAGACCAGGCTTTCTCCATCTGATGCTTTATCCAGAAAGGCAACACACAGGTATCTTGAGCGTGACACTCATGCATAAAAGGGAACAAAGTGGAGAAAGGCTGCAATAACCTTCAGAGTGTTTTTATTTGTTCTAGTGCTACAGATGATGTGGTAGAGTAATTGCCACTATATCTTTTCACCGTGCTTAAACAAGCATCATATTTATCAGAAATAAGTCCATACCTAAAAAAAAAAAAGTAGTATCTTTACAAAACTAGCTGCATTTTCTCCACTGGCATACGAAGTTCTGCTTAAAAGGTTGTGTCTCAAGAGCACAGCTTAATAGTTAAAGCATACACCTACAATCACAGTTTTTGTACCAATATATTAACAACGCAACCCTTCCCTCCTCTGTTCATCCTATGTCTTAACATATACAAAGCTCCAATGGCAGTGATGTAATTTCTCTAGAATTGATATACAATGAAGCAACTTATATCTTTGTTTAAAATATTCTTTTATGATTTGGAAAGTGCTGTGAATCTCTTTCTAGATATTTTGCTTTGACTTATATTTTTTCACCTTCCCCCGATAAATTCCGTTTTCTTTTTTGTTTGTTTGTTTTCTTTCTTTAACTTAGAAGGACCTAACTCTTTGAGTTTTATTCTACACCACAAATGGCTCTATGCATTGAAGTCAAAATTAGAAAAAAACAGTTCTGCAGACTTGTAGTGCGTATTTTTAAACTCTTTAAACTTTGGATCAGTCTTTCCAGATAGCATCTTGTTGTTTTCCTAGGTTGGGATATGGGTTAATTTGCCAAACTATATTGCCTCTCTGAACTTGTTCTTTTCTGTAATCTAAATTACCTGGTAGAAGAATTGCCATAGAAATATAGGAGGAGGCAAGAGAGTTAGACAGCAAGTACACTGACATTGAGTGTAAGGTTGATGCTGAATTCACTTAGCCCTTCTGTAAATTCCAGCTTTAGGTTGCTTGATTTTTTTTTTAAAGTGCTGAACAATCCACACGTTAAATTGAGTTTCTGTGAATTTAGCTGTGGGGCTCAACTTCAAAAACAGACCATCTGCATTGTTTCTATAGAAATATGAAAGGAAAAACAAAATGGGACAGAAATACTCTAAGAATAGGATGTTTGTGCACTTTTAATCATAGCATTACCAGGGCCTGTATTGAAGCCTGCTAGCCCATTTACGCATTGGTCTGTTTTTGACTGTTAGTTCATGTCTACTAAAAGCACGTGGTAATTTTGAGTAACATGCTACTACTCAAAACTTGGCAGAAATATACAAAAAGGTGTTTTCTCTCATTTTTTTAAACATTCAGAAAGTTAAAGATGCTTGTTAATTGAATAACAGCAGTGATAAATATCCTGCCAGTGTGACCAAAACACTCTGCATATCCTTCTGGCTAGGCTGTGTGGTTCAGGAATGAATTCCCCTTCATAGCACTAGACCAATTTCAAAACATTTAATTAAAACAATCTGCCTTTAATTATTTTTCTTCCCATCCAGCTGGAAAATCAGTTCAATTAGCTTATGGAATTCGGGTATTTATGTCTTTATATTTTCTTTATTTAGCTTGGGAGTCTTTGAAACTTCTGTGTTCTGAACGCCTGCTTTGTTGGCTTGTCACTTCCAAGAGAACACGCTGCCTGGTGCGCTTCTGGGGAGTCTAAAATGCAGCCGAAGCCCGGAGGGCTGGACGGGAAGCCCTCCTCTTGGCAACTGTGTTGTGTTCCCTCCAAGTAAGACATTGCAAGGAGTAGTTCCTGACATCACTGGCTCTATATCTAATCTTCTTGCACTGAAAGACCAGGCGATCTGTACACTTGACACAGGAACTCAAAAAGCAGAATGAAATTACAAACTAGACATTTCTCACTTTAGAGAAGCCCAGTTAGTGACATATAGAAGGCAGCCTGTGGTGTAAGTTGTTCTGATGCACTGTTTCCTCACTTCTCCTCAACTTCTAGGCTGGGCACATGCACGGTCAGTACGAGCGTGTCTTCTCCAGACTGATTTAGCTGCTCTGTTGCCATTTAGGCAACATTTACTCAGTATGCAGCACTGTCAAGCCTTAAGGCCTGCCCTTCATGCTCCACATAGCTGTTCACGGGCAGCTGTCCGTACCGATAGCTCTCCATGATCTCCGCTGGCTCAGGCTTTGCGGGGACTGGGTCATGCTGGTAGAGCAAAGCTGACTTTATCATCCCAAAGTCTTCCTGGATCTTCATCCCYGAGTAGATAGTGCCCGAGACGTTCTCTGCCATGTGGGTATAACTCTGAAGGTTTTTCACGTCGCAGAGGTTGTCACTGTATTTCACCACGGACGGCTTGTAGGCCTGGTAGGACACTTTGGTGGTGGTGGTGATGACGGTTTGTAGTGGTGGCGCGAGGGGAGAGGTGCTGCTGCTGTACCTGCAGGGATACTCCCCGCTGTAGAAAGGACTGGGGTTGGCTTGGACCTGCCCGAAGTCACTCCTGTCTCCACCACCAGCTTTCCCCCAAACTGGCTTCAGTCCATGATGTCTACCAGCGTGATCGAAGCTCTTATCCTGAGCAGTCACAGGGGGACACTGTGATCCATTCAGGCTCATGGGGTCGGTGTCGATGGCAGAGCTGGTCACGTCTTTGTAAAACGTTGGGTAGGAGCTGGAGCTGATGAAGGCAGGAACTCCAAACTCGTAGCTGCAGGGCCGAGGCACATAGATCCTCGGGTTAGGACACTTCTGGTACGGCGGCAGCTGGTCCTCTTGGAAGCCAGTTGAGTCACAAGAAGCTTTGTAGAGGTCAGTGCTTTGCAGGGAGGGATAAGACTGAGCTGGACCTGGAAAGCTGGTGTCAGCAATGATACCTACCCTGTCTGGGCCTTCCAGGCAAGACAGATTCTGCGTGTTACCGATATAACCACTGCTGTCATGGCATCTTCCCGCCTGGAAAGGGGAAGAAAACAGATCTCTGAGGTTTGGGAACAGGTGCTGCTCCCACACTTCTTCCCAGTTGTATTATTGCACATTTCAGTCTTCTCCTGCCTTTATCCATGTGAGCATGAACTGGATGAACAGACAAAGAAAGTGCCAGAAGGCTTTGTTTTGCTCTGTGACTCCTGGCACATGCTTCTACCACCTTTGTAACTAACTGAAAATCTTCTCTTACCTCCGAGTTTAGAGGTCTCCTTTTCTGGGAATGGTGAGATGGGGACACTTGCTTCTTCACTGCACTTCTTCTTGCCTCTGCCTCCAGCTTGCTCTCCGGCCTGGGGTGGTCATGCACCCCTTTAGCCTAAATTAAGATTAGCAAAGAATCCTTTGCTTATCTAAAGACACATGTAAGCTTATAACCAAACTTCAGTGTTTGCGCTATAATATTTTATAGATCTCTCAAGATTATAAGGAGCTAGATTCACTTTGTCGTAATTCAGGGATTGATTTCTGTAAAATATGAGTAAAATGAGCAGTGGCCGCAGCATGGGCCGTGGCTGAGCACAAGTGCATTGTACAACACAGGGATTATTTAAATTAAAAAAAAAAAAAAAAAAACCATGACTTGTAGGTATGTAGGAGTAGAAAGTGAAGGAGAAGTCAATGGAGAATGCAGAGCTGTGAGCTTAGGGGATGAAGGAGAAAATATGTTATTTCCTGCTGTGATGTACAGCTGATCAAAATAAAGAAAAAAAAGGAATATGAATTCAATTTGGTCAGTTCTCCACAGAGAACTTATCTAAGACGTAAGATCTCACTTTTCCAGGAAAACAGCATAAATACACACTACCAGATGCCAATTATTCTGTACACCAATAACTGGCTGTTGAAGATGACTGAAACATATAGCTGGAAAGCCATCCAAAGATGCTCTCCTATTGAAAGATCTATAGGTATATGTATGTGAAATTTTGGTGAGGTTTGATAAAATACTGTATGCTACATTAACTTAGTCATTACAGCTATGAGTGGACTTGAGTATAGTTCTCAATGCAAAGTAGGAAACTTAGCATTGCTTTTAAAAATGCTCTCATTTCCTCAGAAATTAACTTTTAAATGAGTGTTATTCCTCCTGGATTTGATTTAAAACACAATGACATTAGAAAATGGTTATCCCTCAAGCATAGCATTAAAAAGAGGATGGCATTTGCTGTTTTTTAAAATTTATTATTTCCACTGTTGTAACACAGGGGAATCTGGTCATGGATCAGAATTCCAGCACTCTGTGTTTCACAAAGTTTCGGGGAGAGGGAGGGAGGCAGAAAAAAAGTGCTTTTTTTACCTGGAAAAATATCGCTTTGCCGTCCAGCCTCCAGAAGTTGGTGACCGGGTATCCGCTGTGTCCTCGGCAAGGAATGAGCTCCAGGGCCGCGCTGCAGTTGGGACAGGCTTTCTCTGCAAGCACAGGTAGAACAATAGCCCTGGCTGGAGGCAAAAGCGTTACGCGAGGGGAGCGTTACCTGAGCTCGGGGGCAATACGGTCATTGAAACCTAGCTAAAAACGCCGTGCTCAAGTGYGACGTAGGCCACGACGATAGCAATGAGACGGACCAGAGCCAAGGGCTGAAAGGCTCGTGGGGCTACCTAAGAGAGGTGTTTAGGAGGGATGTGGGCGCAATGTGGGGGCTAAGCTCGTTCATCACGGCCATGGCGCGGTCGCCGTTGGAGAGGGAGCGCGCATGGGGAGCAGCGCCGGGGCGGGTGGGCGCGTTGGTGGCGCGTGCGGGCRCCGCTCACTCTGCTGCTTCTGGCGCGCCTTGTCGCAGATGGCGGGGCGCAGGTGGAGGCGGGCGCCGCCGGGCAGCGCGCAGCGCCCCGCGCACACCACCACGCCCAGGCAGGACTTCTTGAGCACGTGGCAGTTGTGGTTGTTGGTGTTGCGCATGGCCCAGCCGCTGAGGTGCCGCTGCGCGCTCTTCTCCTCRCGCCGGTACACGAGGCGCACGTAGCCGTCGGGCCATTCCTGGAAGCCGTCGAAGTGCCTGGGCTCCTGCGGCGACGGGAACGCAGCGTGAACACACACAGCAGGATTGTGCGAATCTAACCTTACTTCTGAACAAATACCTATATATATATATATAAAGTTATAAAGTTATTTGGAAATTTCTGCAGAAGAGCCTCTGCAACTCGAGACAGCCGCAACCCTTTCCACTTGCGCATCACGGCAGTGGGTAATAACACAGTCCCTCGTCACCACCAATGCCTTTCTTGGCTGCTGCCCCACTCGTGCTGGCTGTTAAACACTCTTCACAATGCACCTGCAGGCTCAGGAGTAGAAGCTTTAGCTAAGGAACACTTTAATGCACTTATTAAGACTTGAATTAGCCTTTTGCCAAATAAATAAAGTCATTGCAAGTACTCTATATAAACAAGGATGTTAAGAGAAGGACTTTTTCGATTTTGAGCGTTATCTCTGGCTTACTGGAGTTCCTTAGCCGAGCAAAGGAGAAATGACTGACATTGTAGACTCCCTAGGATGCTATATGTGTATWTAATGCATGTGCATGTACACACACAAACAATCCCAATGGCATTTATGGAATCAAGCTATTGTGCAAGTGYTCCATCTCTGGATAATTCAATAATAAACTCTAAGATAAAAAAAAAAGGCAAGCTAAATAAAAAATGCATTTAGGGGTCACCTAAAAATCAGCACAATGTTTGCTGGCAATACAAAGTATTAATCAGGCACAGCAGCAAACTGATGAAATAGGTAGATGGCTAGAAATAAGTATATAAGCAACAAAACAGCCAAACCACGCTGCTTTTGGCATTTCTTTGGAGGGAGAGCAAGAGAGAAAGAAACCAGCCAAACACTGGTGTTGAAGATTGTTTTCAGAAGTTCATACASAGCTGGCCAAAGCTGCCTATTAAATCCATATTTTTATAAAAAGTTGTTCTATGGGAATTACTGAACAGCCCAAAGATTTCAGCAATTATGTTTAGAAGGTAAGGGAGTTTGAAAGGCAAGAGCCGAGCTTTGCAGCAAGCGGGGCTGAGACTGCAGATCCCRGAGCACTCACACAGCTGTGAAAGGAAAGGCAGACCAGCCACCAGCAGCCASCCCCTTCACAGGTGAGGTGTGGGTTTTTTTCCCATTTCTTTCCCTCCCTCCTCCTGCTTTAAACTGGAACACCTGCAGCCCGTAACAGTTTCCCGCAGGAGCAGCGGCAGAGCCGGCTGCCCGGAGAGCCGATCCCGGGAAGAAGGGAGCGCGCGGGGGACATCGCCCCCCGTGCCCGCTGCAGCGGGGGCAGAGGCGCGCGGGGGGCCGCTCCGGCCGGGGGACGAGCCCCCGAACCGCGTGTCCCTGGGGCAGCCCCGCGGCCACCCCCGCGCCGGTACCTGCGGCAGCTGCGGGTCGTTGATGTCCCACGTGAGCTTCATGCCGGGCACCGCASGGGCCGCGGCCGCCACCCGCTTTTATGCGCGTGTCGCGCGTGGGGCGAGGGGGACACGGCTGCAAAGGCGCCGCCTCCCGCGCGAACTCGGGCCAGCCCCAAGGCAGCGCTCGGGCTTTGGGGGAGCCGTTTGAGGCGCTAAAATCAAGAGTTGGAGCGCCCGGCCCTCCCTGGTTTGGAGGGTTTTCTCCCCTACCTGCTGTGCCGAACGCGTTAAAAACGCTAAAAAGATAGACAAGAGCCACTGTCGTGTTAGTGATCAGTATGTCCTTTCACCGAAAACTAACGGRTTTGTAGGAAAAGAGCTGGCCTGTCCTCCCGAAAGGTGGGGAGGGAGGGTTAAAAAGTTAGCTCTTAGAACAATAACAACAAAAATAAGTAAAATGCTGGAGTATGATAGAGCTGGAGCCACCAAGGACCCCGAGCTCCGGCAAGCTTGAGAGGAGCTCCCCTGCCTTCTCCGCTCGGAACTCTTCCCAAACCTTTATCCTGTTGAAAAAGTAGCTCTCTTTATGCCTTTATTTGCAAAAGAAATAATTTTTTAAAAAAGGTTAAAAAAAAAAAAGGGGGAGGAGGGGGAAGGGGAAAACAAGCCGCCCCTGCAGAAAGAGGAGGCAGCGGCCGGGTGGGAGCAGGGAAGGGCCCCCGCGAGGTGCGGGCTCCTCTTCCCCAGCGCTCGGCGCTGCCGGGGCGGGAAGCGGCGGCACCTGGGCCCGGGGGGCAGCTGGGACCTTCTCGCCCATTTTCTGCTGCGGGGTCGGGAGCCGCAGCCCGGGATCCTCCTCTGCAGCCGCGAGGTAGCGTCGCCTGCTCCGCTATTCCCGTAAAACAAAAAAAAAAAAAAAAGAAAGGAGCGGGAACTTAATAAGCTTTTTAAGCCGATGTGTAACATACGGAAAATTCATTATTATATGTACTTTAATTATTTGGGAGCTGCCGGTTTGTTTCTACCGCTAGCGCGGTGCCCCGTGTGTTTCCGCTCCCGCCGGTGCTGGTGATTCCCGGGAGAGCCGGTGTTTTCCCGGCGGGATGGGGCGGCGCCGGGCCCCGGGAAGGCAGCGCGGGGCCGGATGGGCCCGTGGGCTCCGCGGAACCCCGCGGGGTGACAAGAGGCTTTTGAGCGGGAAAAAAGCCTCTGCTCGTGTTTCCCGCCTTGTGTTTGCTCCTTTCAAGGGAGGAAGAAAGGGAAGAATGGAAGAGGGAGGCAAATGAGGCCATGGCTACCAGAGCAGAAGGCTACGTAAATATTTCTTTAATAATAATATTATTCTTCAGGTTTAGCTTTGTCTCGTAAATATCTGATGTGTGAACACAAAAGGATCTATTTCTACCGTGGCATCAAAGAGCTAATGCATTTGGTATAATGGTATGGAGCAATCGACTTAAGGGTTAGGTCTGCAGCTGTGTGTTTTCTTTAAAGCACATGTCTTTAAGAGTTATGTTCTTAAAAAGAAACTGTGTGGTTTAGAATTTTTAGTATTTGAATATAATATTTTAAGTAGAAAACTTTTTTTTTTTCCTTGGAAACATAGAGAAATGGTTGTGGGAGTTGAGGGGCAGGATAAGAATTTAAAAAAATCTCCTTTGATCTTGATGGTTTAGGKTTTTTTTTAATCAAATGTGAAATAATCTAAAGGATTCTGAAGTCCTTGTTAATTATCAGCCTCTTTTTGGGATTTAGACCAGTGCTTCAGCTTCAGATACAATAGAAAAACAAGTGAGAGCAAAAAAAAAAAAAACCTTAATCTCTGGTGCGATTGCTCTAACACTTGTTTGCTCCCCTCCCCACAGCTTGAATCACTTCTCACTGACGCTTTTAAGGGGAAGGGATTTCAGAAAATCGATGAACTGCTTCAAGGGAAAGAAATTGAACCTCCCCAAAAGTACAGCGCGTCTCTCCTCAACCAGCTGGATAAAGCGCTGAGAAAGGCGAGTACCCTGATCTACTGCAGCCGTCTCGGTGCCCGCGGGTGATAACGTGTGTGTCGGGCAGCCCTGCTAACGAAGTGAGGGAAAAYACGTTTTTGCAGGAGTTGGACAAGAACGAATTCCGGAATGTCTCGCTGCTGTTGAAGTGCATTCAGATCTACTTTAAAAGTGATCTCCAGGAAGGAGAAAGCTTGTTTATTGAGCAAGGACTAGTGCAAAAGATGAGTATGATACAGCATTTGAGTTACTGATGTAATTTAAAGGTTACCTATATCGAGAAAAAAAAACAAAAAAAAAAAAACAAACAAAAAAAACAAAACAAACAAAAAAAAACCACCAAAAGGACGGAGCACTGGAGTGCTCAAAATCACTTTTTCTTTTTACTGTATGTCATGAGCTTAGTGGACAAAAMCTTTATTTTCAGTGCATTGCTTTTAGTGTAAAATCTAAGAGCACGATTGCACTTAGCATTGACTTAATGTTTGTGGGTTTTTTAAGCTCCCGAAGGAAGCAAGCAGAGGGTGRATTTAACTGAGTCCGATCTGTGAAACAGCATAAGTTTTTTATATGTGTTTTAAGTGCTGTGGCAAAAAATACCAAATTTCTCGTGAATGTTATTACTATATTAGTGTGCTTTTGCAATTCTGTAGGGTAACATAACCCTTCTGAGGGTCTCTCCTTAGACACGCAGTACGACAAATACATTTTATCTGCAGAGGTATTCTATCTTCTCACTGTCACTCTGCTGGTTTCTGCTGGTAGTGGTTGTAGTGGAGAAACGCACTTGTGTCTAAGATAAGGATAGTACCTGGGTCTAACCAAGGCAGGAGGGTGAGCATGGGCTCTGTCAGCAGCCCTGTACCGGCGATGATGCCCCTTGCACCAAAGAGGTTCTGGGTGCTCAAGAGCAGGGAAGAGGAGGAGGAAGAGGAGGAAGGGCTGCTGCCTGGGTGCAGGGTTGGGGGCTTTGCCCCAACTGGCAGCCCCTTTGAGCCCTATAACACCTTCAGCAGATCTGGTACTGCCCAAGGTGGGGACTGAAAAACCTCATGTGTCTGCATGAGGTTTGCTGAGGGTATATTTATTTTCAGGATTATTAGCACTTCCTGGCAAATTTTTAACCAATTCTTTCAATTTTCACATGGTATCGTGGTTTGAAAGAGCAAGAACTTCCGTAATCCTCAAAGACCCAAATGAAAACAAGGTTCTGATGATGCTTCTTGAAGACTTCTTTGATTGTGCCTTGGTACGTACATGTGTGGAAAAGAAAAGAATTGTCTTTATTGTATGTTCACAAGCGACTGTTTAAAAACCCAAATAAGATGAGCCRCTGTTTTGGAGGCTGGATAACAGCTTATGTGCAAATCCTCCTGCTGAGGTGGCTCCGAGTATTTGTTCCTACATTGTTCAAACCCACTAATTAACTCCTAAAGAACGATCCAAAAAGCTTATATTTTTCCTTAAGGCTTCTTTTTGAAATATGGGATGCCCAGTGACAGCAGATTTGCAATAGGAAGGAAAATTTTAATTTTTTTACTCCATGCTACTAAGAAATATAATTGTCCACRGTGCTTTCTCGGATGTCAGTATGTTGTCTAGTACCATCGCGTGTGAAAGAAAATGACAMGTACTTTTACATAGGCCCATATGTGTACTAAAAATAATGAAAAGGTGCCACGATGGGGGTTTCTGAGGAACCTGAGGGCACTCTGCTCTGCTGCTGCTGAAATCCTGGCGGGGGGAAGTGGGTGCTTCGCTCCTTTTGTGCTCCCTGCCCAGGGACAGCCTGTATGAGGGGTCACTGTATGCAGTGTACCTGTTGCTGCCACCCGTGCCTTGGTGCCTTGCTGGTTCGGTCTCAGCACGGTGTGATGCTGGGGCATAATCACGGCAGCACGTTGACTGCTCCTGTGTCGGGGTTGTTCTGCTGACAAAGACTTCATTTACCTTTTCCTTCAGGTGATTTGCAAATGCAGTGATGAAGGTCAGTGTGTTTTTTCTGTATTTATTTATATTTTTTAAAAAATCCCCAAATAGCCTAAATTTCGCTATCGGGAGAAATTTCTTAATTCTGCATGAACTCTGTTCCTGTTTTCTCCCTTTCCTGCTCCCCAAATCCTCTTTCTCCCTCCAGTACATGTTGCTGYTGTTTTTCCTTTTTGCTTGCTTGGTTTAGATGTGCTGGAGATTCCTATCTCCAATACCCTTCCCGTGCTGCCAGCATCATCAGGCTTGCCACTCGCAGTAAGCGGTGCCCCCAAAAGGGTCTCGGACGCAGGCAGTGTGCTCTTGCACATCTCCCTGTTGTGCCTTCAAATACTATTCTCTTGCTAAAGGCAGCCACCTCCACGGAGTAACCCATAATCTATCATGGAGCCGTCAAGGCTCATCAAGGTCTTTCCAGCTAACGTGGCTATGACTTAAGCTAACCTGATGTCGGGATCTGCCTGCAGGAACTTGTTGTACTAGAGATGCTGCTGCCTTGYAGCACATGCTGCATGGCAAGGAGGGCTGTGACTTGTGTGGCCCCCCATCAAGTTCCCCTTTCTTTATAGGATCAGACTGTTGGAGTTTTGTCTGAATACATGGTTGGGGTGTTTTCACAAAGTGTTGGTGCTTCAGCAGTTGTCTTTTACACATGGACAAGTTCATCTCTAGCTGTCAACTTTCTAAACTGTTCCCCTAGGGAAGAAAGAGCTGGTGAATTTATTTCTACCTGAACTAGGGCAACTTGTGACAGAAGCAAATATTTGCTGCGCCCTGCGGCAGGAGGTAAGAGTTAGGGCAGGGAAAGAAAATGCACCCTTTTGTGCACATGTATGTTTGTATAAATAAAACAAAATAATAAGAAAGAAAAATATGTTATTGATTTGTTTGCCTTCCCATTCTGTCCCTTTTCTCCGTGTGTGTGTGTGCGGGCACTGGGGGTGATTGAAGGCTTTGAGGACTCTCAACTCCATCCTGGACAGCGTGCCSCGGGAGGAGAGGAAGCGGTTTCCCCTCTCGGAGGAGATGTGCTTGCTCACGTGAGTGTCCCTGCGGCGCTCGCCCCCTCCCCGGCGCGGTGCCCGCTCGCCCGGGCGGCGCGGCGCGGGCACGGGCCACGCGCGGGCCCGTGGGCTCGGGCYCTACCCGTCACCGTCGGCGCGAGCGCTCACGTCCGCCTCGGTAACGCGAGCGGCTCCGGGGGTCCGGCTCCGCTTTGACTCTTTGCGTTGTGTTCTTCCAGGAAAGATCTTGCCAAAACTATTCTGGATGTTGGTGGTAAGCAGTGCTCCGTGGTTGGGTTTAGGAAGGCAGCGGTCTCTACCAATGTTTTGTTTGCTTGTTTATTATAGATGAATTATAATTGTTTAGATGCTTGATTTCTCYGGGAAGAAAATTGGATAATGTTTTAAGAGTCTGCATTAAAAATGGTTAGGTATAACAACATGTTAATTCCTTCCTTTTAGTATCAAACATTAATAAATAYGAAAAACTCAACTGCAATATGAATAGAAAGCTAGTTAGCTAATGATATCAGCATTATGTATACGCTTAAAATGAACAGCAAGCATACTTTTTTAAACTAAACCTTACTTGATGGAGGTAAACTGCAGTCAGTAGGGCTTTATTGCCTTTTCAGGCAAATGTTAGGGGATTTTTTGATTTGTTTTTCCTACCCTCTCCGAGAAAGAACACTTCCTGGCTAGTTATATCGTGATACATGAAAAATGACTTAATCTGAGTGAGAAACTCTTGAGTAAGGGAAAGCTGTGTCAACTACCTCTCCTCCAATGGCTGGAATAAACACTGGGCTATTACCCTTTGCTATAGCACGGTGTTATTTTCCTAGGTGAAGTGGAGGAGTTCCCTTTTTATCCATTTTATTCTTTTCTCATGTTTGCCATGCAGATTATGACCTTCAGGTTGCCCTTTCTGAAGCGCTTTGTAGGTTAATGACAAAAAAATGGAGGGATGACCTTGTTCACCACTGGTTTGAAGATAATTATCTTGCTGAAGCTTTCAAAGAGATCAAGGATAGAGAATTTGAGACGGTGAGGGTCTTTATTTTGATAACAACATGCTCGACCACGTCGCATAGGGGTTGGTGCTGTTTGAGTTCAGCCAGGATGTCYTTGCAAGAAGTTCCTAGAAAACTGATTTTATAGATGCAAGAAGTTTRTTTGAAGGTGGCAGGGGGATTTTTTTTAACCTAGCAAATCTAAGTTGGCATATAGTTAAAATAGCTSTTATTTCTAAAATATTCTACTTCTAAAGCATGTGTACATATGTATGTGTGTGTTTGTGTGACATTTTTGGGACCTCTGTTTGGATTGCCTTTGGCATTGTACTAACTTTAAAGCTTATAACTGGAGTGGCGATGTGCCTCCAGTAAAATGAATGTATGCAAAGGATATGTGAACTGATTTTTTGATAAGATGTAATTTGTCTTGAAGGACTGCAGAAAATTTCTTAATCAACTAAATGAAAGGCTTGGGAATGAAAGAAGGTAAGTTGTGAACYAAGAATCTATGTTAATGCTGTCATTACCAAACAGAAACAGAGGGAAAACTAGGACTCTAACTGGGGTCATATGTACCACAAAATAATTTACATCCTGTGTGTGAACAGTTCTTTTAAATATTTAATGGGGATTCTTTGGCAGAAAAAAATAACAAATCAAGTAAAATTATCAAAACCAAAGCATCACTAAATGACTGAAACAACATGTTGCATGAGCTTCCTTAAGGCTAGTTTACCTCTAGAAAATTGTTAACTTTTTGAACAGTGAGGTTAGTAACCTATGTTCAGGATTTTAGCTTTCATACGTTCAACATCAGAGTCTGAATTTATCACGTGCAAGTTTGCTTTTCTTTCAGAGTCTATTCCTTTCCTTGCATATCTGCTTTTGCTGACATGAATGAGGTAATATTTGTTACTGCTGTGGCACACCCCTTACAGCGTTACCACTGCTCATGTGGTTGATTGGTGTGGTGTATTGGTCCTTTTCCTCCTCCTTCTTTCCCTTTTCATAAAAGGGTTTGCTTGGGTGTGAATATCACTTTCTGTTCTAGTTTGAAAGCTTGCTTTGCAGTGAAAAAACTGCTGTCGATTTTCCTTTTTTATTGGCCAAACAGTAGAAGCAGACGTGCTCTTAGTGGTAAAGGAAGCAGGGAGGAGGAACTCTGATTCCTCTGGAAGGGCTGCTCACAGGCTGTCCGAGAACAAGACGTGCTGGGGGTTGCTAATCATTTCACAGCTTTTGAAGTAAATGTTGCATTCGTGGCACCCTGTTTCTGACGGCTGTTTCCAACGCCGTGACACCCGAGAGCTTTGCTGCAAGCTGGTTCCAGCGCTGCCGCTTAGGAGAAGCGCTCTCAAGCACCAAGGGCTCTGAAGAGTCTTCCCTGAGCCAACATAAAGCCTTTGCTTGAATTATTTTCTCTCTGTGACTGATGCACAGTAATGTTCTCACTCAGCTGGTGTAGCTGGACATCACGCTGTTTATTTCTATGTAGATTGCATGGGGAAACTTGTTGCAGCTTAATGCTATGAAGAAGATGGGGAATGAGRGAGCAGCTCCCAGGTAAGTTTTTTCCTGGAAGTGGCATCGTTGGCTGTTGTGTTCCCAGGTGAAGAAGCCCTCGGATGAGAAGCTGGAGGAGTTCTGGATAGATTTCAACATTGGCAGCCACAGTGTGACCTTCTACGTGGACAGTAGCGAGGTAGGAGCAAAGTCCAGAAGGCYTCTGGTTAGACCAATGCAGCTGGTGCTAGCTCAGCCCTTCTGCCGTGGTTACCTTCTTTTCGTAGGGTGCTCTGTGGGACTCCGTGAGGCTGTCGAAAGAAGAAGTCAGTAGTTACAGCCTGAAGGGTAAGGTGATGCAGCTGGTGTTGCCCCCTGTTCAGTTCCAGTTTCACGTGGTGCAGTGAAACGGTTACAAAAAGCACCGTCACTGAGAAGCTCCTGGGCAGCTTCCCTTCTGCCAGCCACGTGCTCCTGATGTTCACCCCGTGCCAGCTCCTCTTGCTGGACGGGCCTCCCTATGGTCCCGTGCAGCGCGCTAGCCCGGGCAGAAAGTGGCTGCTGCGCCACGGAGCTGGAGGTGCTTGGGTCTGGCCGAGGCCACGGGTGGGATGAAGGCACCAGCAGCACTGGAGGAAAGCGGAAGGGTGGCAGGAGGCGCCAGCATGCCAGTGCTGCCCTTTAGCAACAAATGGATTGGCTTAGCTTGAGAAACTGCAGCCTCCGCAGCCCCAAGAAGAGGGTCAGTCTCATCTCCAGCTGAACTCAACAGTCCATCACGGCAGCTGCTGAGCACAGTCGTTTTYGATGCACTGAGCTCAACAGCGTGACATAACTCCCAGCACTCGTGCCAGTTCAGCTTCGTGCAATGTGATATAGATCARTGTGCTGACAGAAATGGCACCATTTTTGCAGCAACAAGTGAGTGATCTTAAYGACCAGCTGTCCTTGTATCAGTCTGGCAGGCACCTGTGCTGAAAACKACTTCAGTGATGGCCTCTCATGCTGCTTGAGCAGTGGCCTCAGAGTATTGCAAGGGAAAACCCACATTAGCTGTTTTGGGTCCTACAGAGATTTCCTTCCTGGGTGCTGTCCTAGGAGCGGTGTCAGTGCTTGAAAGCTGAAGARCAACCAAAAAACAACTGAATATGTGTTGGGCTGAAAAAGCGATGAATGCTTTTGGGACACCATCAGGCTTCTGGGCACGTGGGTGACTTTCTTTCCATATCGCATCCTGTGATTGGGGGAAACACGAGGAAGAAAGACCTGGATGTGTTGTGGAAAGCACAGGAAATCTGCACGCCACGGACTCCCCTCCCACAGAGAGGGGCTGCCGTCCTTAAGGACCCTCTTTATCAGGGCAAGTTCAGGATTTAGGTTATGGATGGGCTATCAGTATAATCACCTAAACCTAACAAGGAAGAAATGGATGACCCGAGTAACTAGAAATGTAAAAGAGGYTCTCTTCAAGTCTAAAACCAACACCCTACCCAAACCTTTCTGGGGTAACGGGCTGACTACCTTGAACTAAAAGTGATTAAACTGTGTTTTCTTTTCTAACCCAGAGGAGGATGGAACAAAGACTGTTAAAATTTACATGAAGATTCCTACTGTTATCAACAAAAATGAAGTAACAAAAATCAGAATATCCTTTAGTGCCAAGTTTGAAATCTTAGATGTGCTCAAAAAAGTACTAGGAAATGAGAAAATGATGGTAAGATCTTGGCATGAGTTTATCTTTTATAAGACATATTTTAAGTAATACACAGTGGGGCAAAACCAATCAGTGGATTTTTATTTTTATATTTATGCTGTGTTCGTTAGGTGCTCATTTTCCCCTTGCGGGTTTTGTGATTCTTTGTATCGAAGCTCTTAGCTTTGGCCTGACATAGAGGAAAGTCTTGGCTTTAGAGAAAAAGTTTCAGTGGACTCAAGGGTTTTGGAGCTGTAAGAGTGAGACTGTTTTGTTAATTAGTTTAATTGGAGTGATTATTTTTCAATTCAAAAAGTCAGTGAAAGTAAAACCTACGAACTGCAAAACCTGAACTGAAAGTAGCTTGTGCTGCTACCTCGTATTGGACGAGCAAACTGACATGAGCTAACGGAAAAACACAAGATGCTTATGGATTTTGTTCCTGTTGTCGCTGTGATTCATCCCCAGGCCATGGGTTTTGCAGAAAACCGTACATGGGAGTAGTCACAGCATGGCTCATTTACCCTTGCAGGAGCCAAGAGATTTCCAAATGGTTGACTAGCATCCCATGGTTTGTGGTGGGTGGTTTTGGAGACGTTAGTTGTGCCAGTAAGAAGCTGGCTTGGCTGGATAAAAAATTCTGCTCTTTGAAGGTTGTTTTCACATGAGATCACCTTACACCAACAGATAAGTGTGGCTGAAGAGGAGCCTGTCCATGCTGGGGAGCAAACCAAGCAGAATGAAGCAGGTGATGTTTGGTTTTGTATGGAATTTAAATTGCTCATATTTAAAATGGGTGCCTTCACTCTTAGGCAGCAGTTTGCCGTGAGCCATATTGAAAGGGGGACAGGGSAAAAAAGCAGAGGAAAACACACAAAAAATCCAAGTTGCTCCTCGGCCTTCGGCTGTCTTGGACACCTTGCGTGTCCCTGCCCCAGCAAGGCCGGCTCTCGGCTGTGGGGTGACACAGCCAGGAGCCCCTCTCGGGAAGGGGTCGGCTCTGATCCGACGAGGCGGATCTTGACCCCTGGCTGCCYGCTCAAACAAGTGTGCAGAGGTTTCCCACCTGCAGTTGCTGTGTGTCCCCTTGCTTCCGCCTGCCCTGCCCATCACGTAGGGGTGCTGTGGGGCAGCCTGTGGGAGACTCGCAGAGGGAGGTGATGCTTCGCCCCACCGTGCCCGTGGCAGCRGTCTTGCAAAGCACACCAGTCCTCCGGTGGACCAACACTTGCATTTGCAACTGTGATGGCAATCCTCTGGATTCGGGGAGCTCGGGAGAGAGTAGGAAAGGGAGGAGCTCTGCCTCATCCATGCTAGGGAAGCACTTGTAGGGGCACAAGACCGCACTGCTACCCGGAGCAGTCCTGGAGGGCGAATGGTTGGAAGGCCGTGTGTTGCCAATGAAACACTTCTTGGAGYGCCCAGCTGGGATGCAGTCTAGGGACCCAGAGGCGGTGGAAGGTCCCACCGCTCCTTTGATTTAGTCAGGCGTAAATGACTGTTCCATGTCTTCTGGAGCAAAGAGCTGAGGTAACAACACAATGATAAATTTATGCATTTTCATACATTGTGTGGGACTTCTAAAGGAGTRTCTTCAAGATGCCATTTATCTAGCGTTGCAATTCTGAACTAGGTAGCCTGGAGATATTTTATGTTTTTCATTTTATTGAATACGATTGTGAGATGCTTGACCCTATTAGGTCTTCTGCTTTGCTTCTATGCATGTGCTTAAGAACGAGCGATTGCAGAGAGATTCTCATTAGGGTTGTTATTGCACAGTAATACCCGAGTCCAGTAATCTCCAGAAGAAGAGGAATCCTTCCAGCTCCGAACACACAGACTCCATCTCGGACATCCCAGCCTCTCAGCACAGCGAGCAGTTCACAGACACTCTGACAGTACGTGTTTTGTGTGCAGTGAAACAGAAGTTTTGTGCTTCCGTTCCCTCCCTGTTCTGCTTTTTAAAATAGGTATAGCTAAAACCTTCTTTAAAAAATGATTTGTGGCCAGCTCTGACCCAGCCTTCTCGGTCAGAGAGAAGTCAGCTTCCCAGATACTTGCTCCCAGAGCTACAAATCTTGCAAAATGGTTTTAAAGAAGGGGGGGAAAAACACGTCCTTCATCAGAGTGAGAAGCTGATAGTGTATAAATAGACATGTATATATGTGTACATGTGTATGTGGGTGTGTATACATAGGTATGCACACATGTATATACTTACCTATGTATGCACAGCTAATGAAAGAGATGTGGTCCAGCTTTTGCCAGAGGCCAGCTCTGGAAGCCTCTCTCCGTGTTGCTAACCTGGTTTTGGTGGTGGCATGCATGCTCTGTGTACGGCTTCATGTCTCCCAGCAGAAGGCGGTCGCCCCAGTCGCTATGATTGCCGTGAGCCAGCAGACTGACATGGAGGATACCAACCCCGGCCCAGGTCAGCCCCGCGCCCGCCGGTTCCTTAAGCCTGACCTGCTTAAGCGCTCCCTGCCTGGAGCTCTGGGAAGGCTCTGCTTTTGKGGACCTTCCAAGGAAAGCAGGCAAAGAGGTTGATAAGAGCTCCAGAAGGTGAAGCTGTCATTTCCTTGCCTCCCTCAGCAGAGAAACCCAAAGCTCCATCTCCAAGGATGAAAGCTAAGCCCAGGTAAAGGTCTCAAAGACAAAAAATTGCACCTCCTTCTTTCCATTCCCTCCCAATCCCCTCCATGCCTTCCCCACAAAGTGTTTTAATGTATGTGACTTTGAGGATTTCCCTATCAATTACTAAATAATAACAAAAAAGCCCACTCCATTTTGCTGCGCTGATTTGTAAGGAGCTTGACTGATATTTCAGCACTTCAGAGTTACACAGAAGTCACTCATATTTACAGGTTGAACTGTCAACTTGGTGTGACCTGACCTTTTGTCCACCATTTATTCCCTGTAAAAGATGAAGCTATTACAGAGTATAATTTCAGCAGTGGACTTGGAGCTCCCCTAATCTGTGGCTGTTTGTAAATGACAGTCCTGATTTTTGTTTACTCTTGTGTAAATTTGGGTCCATCTTGGCATTAGTTGTATCATTTTTCAGAGCTACGTGGGATGCCAGTTCCTTTAGTTAACTAAGCTGGGTCTGCGTAGAGATGCTTGCTGGCTTTATGTACCTCTTAAGCTGCCACTTTGATGCCACTAGGCTTGCTAGTGCAAGTCCTTTCCCTCTTAATACTTCATCAATTGCCTACCTGGGCCTGTGCTCATCTAATGTGGCTGGTTATCTCTAGTGAGAAACCTCTAGAGGAAGACCCCATAGAGGTGTCAACACCAAAGGTACGTGGTCGGTATGGTGTTGGGGCCATCTGGGGGAAGGGGTCTGGTGCAGGGGGTCGGTGTCTTCATGGTGTGGCAGGAATTGGCTGTGCTGCATTGATGGTGGTACCTGCACAGTGGTGGTCTGAGCAAATGTAACGAGCTCCAGAGCAATGACTACAGTCCATCTATGGTCCAGTGGGGCCAAAGCTAGTAATTCACATGCGGTTGTATTTGGTCAGTATATAATCTGTGTTGTGCATGGGACACAGGAGTGTAATGTGTAGGTAACCAGCACAGCTTTGTACATGACAAGCTTGGGTGTTGCAAGGAGTTGCTTCCCGAAGAAAAGCAAGTCTTGGAATACCCAGCTCTGCTGATTTTTTTTTTTTGCCCTGAGCTCTGATGATCCTCCAAGACTGAATGCTCCTGACGTCGGACCTTGCAACTTAGATAAACCACCATTTATGTATATCACTTAGCATGTCTTAGCTTGAGATCTAGGAACATCTTTCTCCCTTTGAAGGATGATGCCAGAAAAAAGAGAAACAGGAAAAACAGAAAAGCAAGTTCAGTCAAGGAGAAGACGACTGAAGTCAGGTATGATATAAAAGGCTTCAGTGTGTGTGAGGTTTGGTGCACTAAGGTGTGTTTTGGTTTTGGGTTTTTTTTTTCTTTCCACCTCTTCTCTCTAGCATGAGTGTGGAGGGATGGAAAAGTGCTCATGGTGTGTGCTGTCTGAGCACAACAACTATAGCCAACTGCTGGATGTTTTGACAAAGTTCCTACCTTGTCTTGCTTGACTGACTTGAGGAGAAGCGAATGCCAGTCTGCCCAAATGCCTTTGCCTCTGTGATYCTATGTCCTGTTAGCGTTTTTATCTTCCTTCGCCCTCCAGAAGATGAGAGAACCATGGCTATGGACAGCTGTGAGTCACAGACATCTCTCCTGATACTGCTTCAGCCCTTTGGTGTTGTGTCCTAGGCTTCCAGGCTGGTCTCCTTCTCCATCCTTTGCTCCCCTCTACCTGTCTCTAACAGTCTGCTCACACTTTAAAGTTGGTGCCAGCGAGGACAGAGGTGTTCAAGAGCTTGGGGAGAGGTTTACACCAGCCCTGGGGCTGGAAACCCTCCCAGCCCCAGGTGACAGTGGCATCTTCCAGACRCGGCTGTTGTCTTGCAACCTGCATCCTTCTCAGACACATTGATTCTTGAGGCTGCGCCTTTGGCAACCTCAGCCGTGCAATCAGAACCCACATTAACCTGAAGCTGTGGGGAGCTTGYGTGGGGAAGAGGAAATGCTTTTCAGGCAGTAAGGCTCAAGCTACTTGTCATGAAATAAATTAATTTTAGTAGTTGGTTTCCAAAAGTTTCCAAAAGTTCTGGATATGAKCTTGCAAGATGCATCTATTGTCTGAACTCAGTTTTGAATATCTTGTTGTTTTACCGGGGGATCCTGGTTTACTCTATTGATTCTTCTCTTTAAAAAGAGAAACAAAGTTCACATTATTTTTTGGATTGGTCATGGATGAGAACAGAAGATTTGTGTAGAATATCATTACTACAAGCTTTGTGCCGCCAGGTCGAATAACTCATGCACTTGCTGGGAAACAGGAGTGGTGGAGTAGAGGTTAGAGATGGAGAAGGGTGTTTTAGCTCGATCATTCTGCTCCCTCTAGCGTCTTATCTAAAAATGTGTGTTTCTTCTTTGCTTTAGAAAGCYTTAATGAGAAAGGAGTCTAGTTCTTTTTGTTTCTTCTCCTAATAAGATAAGGAGAGCATAAAGAGTGTTTGTAGTATTTTTAAAATAATTGGCAATTGGAGAAAGAAATAGGAATAACTTTTTTTAACGATTTGAAAGGCATGAAAACGAAGTTCAATTGCAGACAGAGAACTGAGAGCATTCAATGGTTGCTCTCTAATAACTTTCAGAAGTGAATTAAATGGAGATGGAATGAATGGAATGGAATTTTTTCCTCTTAAAGGCTTCTGAAGTTATCTTCCAAGGGGTTTATGACTCCTTCCTATCACAGCCTGTTATTACTGATTTGTATGCTATGTAATCTTTCATAAGCTGGCTTGGTTGTATCTTTTAAATGTCTGCTTGAAAATAAAAAGTTACGACTAAAATACAATGTGAGAATGAAGATAACAGAGTCTAAGCAGGAAAGTAACAAGTATTTGGGTAAGTTGCTGTTTTTTCAGTTTAAGCTGTAGGTATATAATTTCTCTAAGTGCTCACTGTATAACAAAGTTTATAAATACTAAAAGCAGTATTTCACCCATTCCCTTTGAGTGTTCTCAGTGAAGTTCTGTGGACTGCCTGTGCTGACAGACCGCGCTCTCATGTTTCCTCCCTGCAGGAAGGATTCCTACGACTTTGAGAACTCRGACTCTGCGAGTCATGAAAAGGTAACGTTGAGACAGAACTTGTCCTGAGCAGTGTTAAGGAGCGGGTTATGTTGCTTACTGCAGAAATGCTGTAGCAAAACTCGGCCTGATCACTGGTAATCTGAAGCTGCATGTGTATACAGATAGTTTTCCCAGGAAAAAACGTTGGTAACTTCTTGAGTTTTGTGATGGATGTGGTAGGATAAAGCCCATAGCATTCAGAATTTGAGACTTTCAGCCCCTTTCTAGTACTGGGGCAACTGGTGATTCCTCTTAAATAAGCGACAGTAGGTGCTGAACCAGCCCTCCCGAATTGCTGCTACCGAGCTGAGCACCCCCAGGCCTCAGTGCTGCCACTGGGTGTGAGCACGAACCCTGCTCCGCGTTGTGCTCGGTGGGGTCTGGACAGACCTGTCCCACGTCTGCCCATGGCTGGCACTGCTTGTCTACAGTGTGCTAGCACAAGTGCCACTATCACTGCTTAAATGAGGAGTCTCTTGAGCGTTGCCCAATAAAAATAGAGGAGGAGGGCGAAGTAAACTGTTTAGGAAGACAAATGTTTGTCACCTGTCACTTCCGACACAGTTTCAATCAACAAATCCCTTTGATTACAAAGGAAATCAGGCTGTTTGTAATCCACTCCTYCTAGCCCTTCCTCACAGGTTTTAATTTTGTAGGTTGCTTTCTCGAGTCGTTGAATTTCAAGGAAAAAAATGTGCTTCTGTTTCAGGTTGCGGAAGCAAAGGAAAAGATCCTTGGACAGAAATTTTCCTCACAGAAGCAGAGGTACAGAATCATATTGTTTCTGAATCCCTTGACCTGACTCAAGAATCCATTATCTTAGTTATCCTTTTTGCTCTTAACTTAAAATAGTTGGTGATGCTTCTAATAAAATAGTTCCTGGCTTAGCATACTAAAGTTGCACCTGAGAAGGTGACAGCTGCTAGGGAGGAAAATCACTTTGACTCTAGTAAGACTTGACTTCCAAAAATACCTACATTGAAATATATATATACACACACACACGCATATATATATATATAATATAGATAGATATTAACTTTTTTAATGCCTATACAGTTCATTCACTGATTTAACTTTTGCAAAATGCTCCAATACTCTGCATTTCCTTTGCCTTTTCCAGTTACAATAAAGTTGCCAGGAATTTGTCACTTGTAAGTAGGTAGCCCCATCTGTTGTTGTTGCTAAACTTCAGATATTCCTGGATTGTTATTTTTCAAGCCAGTCAAAGAAAGGCTTGGCTGACTGCTGCATGGTAACGACTTGGACGTGCTGTTGAGGCCTCTCTCGAAGGCCCCTTGTACTGCTCTTTGCCTGCATCTCTCGTGCCACTGCCAGAGGCTTTTAGGTATTCTGTAAAACTGTGATGAATTATCAGACCTTCCTCTAGTCAAACTTATGTCTCGATGGGTTACTTTGCAGGGGTCATGAAACAGAAGACAAGAGTCAGGACTCGAGCAAGCTCCAGAGACAGGGGGTAGGTGGTGTGTCCCTTTCCATCCCTAGAGCATGTGGCCTCCACGCACAGCCTCGGATTTCATCTTATTCCGTGTGGGCTGGAATCTGTGCTGGTCACTGCTCTCTYGAGCTGCGCACGTGCTTGTGGGATGTCCCCAGACCCACGTGAAGGCATTGGTGTGCAAAGTGGCARCACACGTTCAGCACTGGTGGGAAGCCTTCCTCGGGGTGAGTGGGGTGGCAGGGGGCAAATGACACTTTAAATAAATTGGGAGCCATTTAAAGGATCTGGGCCCGCTCCCAAGTCTGAAAATGCCATTGGAAGTAGTGTTTGGGGAACACTGAGACTGCCAGAGCAGAGCATGAAGGTCTGGTACATCTGCTTCCTCCTCCTGGCTGTTCTGTTGGTTGCATTTTAGTGTGTGTGTGTTTTCCTTTGTGCTGAAAGGTCTTTTATACAGAGCAGGAGGGAGGGAGAGATGAGGAAGGAAGACACTGGGCAAGCGCCCAGCACTTACTGGTTTTACCCTTCTGGTTTCAAGGTTCTGGTTTCAACTGTTCAGYTGCTGTTTTAGCAGATTTGATGACTTGAAATGCTTTGGGTTTCATACTGTGGGGAGGRAGAAAGGGAACCATTTGCTAGCAAAGTGAGGGAAGAGCCTGGCGGGTTTCTGGGGTTGGAGGGGGGAAGTGACTGACTGAGCCGGACTCACTCTTAATATAGTGTCTTTAGTCCAGTTACAGGAAACATCTTTTCTCTGAAAGCAACAGTGAGAACCCAAGCACTGGCACAAGCGAGAAAAGCTGGATCCTGGACTCGCAGAAACGGTCACTGCCAAGGTCCCTCGACTACAGCCGGAAAAGGCCTCGCGTCAGAAGCAAGCTGAAAGGTAAGGCCAGCCGGCAGCGTGCAGCGTGGCAGGGGTGCCAAAGGGCAGGCCAGGGCCATAAATCCCCCGAAGCTCTGCAACCTGCTGACCAAGGCGGCCCCTCCGCCTGTCGGGGCTCTGGTGGAGGCTCGTGCTCCTGGGCTTTGAAAACCAGCCGTGGGGACGGGCGAGAGCTCATCCTGCTCCGAGCTGGCCCCCGCTGCGAGCTGGAGGGACCTGAAGGAGTGGGGAGCTCTCCCCGTCTCATGTGGAGGAAGGGCCTTGCTGGTGGGCGCCCGCTGGGGTGCAAAGGCAAAGCGAGGCAGAAATCACGCTGTATGGCAGGCTCTGCGGCCGGGTGGGCTGCCGTGCCTGCGTTCTGGGGGAGCTGCTCTCACTACGGTGATTCTTAGCACTGCTCAGCTTGCATCGTTGGGGAGCTCTGTGTGGAGGAAGGAACTCTTGGRGGTCAGCCCACAAGCTGTGGAGTCATCCTTGCAAATGCACAGAAAATCAAACGTAAAAATAAAGCTTCTCCTTGCCATGGTGCAATCTCTTTGGTGGATGAGGAACACAACTGCACTGTCAGTAACCAGRAAACCTTTTCTCCTTGCAGTACTGCCAGTGTCTTCGGCAAGTAGCGGCAGTGATTACCAGGCAAAGAACGTAAGGACCTGTRATGTTTACTGTGCTTTAGAATTCAAAGCATTGCATATGCAAACCAGACACGTACGAATGATCTGAAACTAAATAAACTGGTGTTGTCTTTCCTACCAAATATTTTAAGCAACTAAGTGTTTGATWCTTGGCCTCTTTACCAGAAAACTCTTACCTGGCTTCTTCCCTCTTGTGTTTTCCAGCCAAGTACCAGCCAGTGTCTTGGGATGCTGCCTTTTCTGTCCTGGTGGCAATTTTTGTCTTGTATTGTCAGAGTCCTTTGCTCGTGCTATGAGGTTCTCTGCTTCTCAAAAGCTAACCATGGATTAGGGGGGGAAATAAGTGACCTGTTCATTGATGAAAGAGAAATAGTTTAACAATGCCAAACCTTCCAAGTGTCCAAGCTGTAAGCCCTGTATGTTGTATGCCATGAAGCATTTATCACACTAAAGTCTGGGAAATCATTGTAGACCTGGCAGCTGTACTGAAAGCTTTTCCCCTAARAACCTTTTATTTCCTGATCAAAATATTTGTGTCTTGTTTCAGAGAAGATATCTCCTTCGGTATTGGAGATGGCCACTTATATGTGATAATAATCCTTAAAAAAAGTCTTAGCATTTTTATATATATATATTTAAAATTATTTTTATATATTTAAATATATATTTAAATTAAAAAAAATCTTTAAATAAAACTCACACTTCACCTTTCAGGTGGGAGTTTCAAGGCCAGGAGCTGAGGAGGAAACSCTAAAGAAAAAGGGCACATCTGATGACAAGGGAGACGATTTACCTACGGAGAAAGTCGCTGGTATTTCTCTTTGATTCTTGTTCAAACAATTAGAAAAGTTGTTTTGTTTCCATCACACCGTTTTGGTAAACGTTCTGCTCAGTGACCGTCTTGTGGTGGCTGTGGGGCTGGGTCGTGTTAGCGGATGAAGCATCATGAAGAGAGGGCATYAGCTGGGCATGAGGGCAGTCTGGTGCCTAGACCGTGCAGCCACGTGGGAAAGGGTGCCTTGTGCCCGGCCTGGGGCTTCCTTGCGTTCACGCTCATGTCACCTCTCCCGTCACCTCTCCCGGCCAGGCTAATCTGCCGTCTGCACCCRAAGCTCCAGCTTTGGTGCCTTGGTAAGAACCAGACCCCTCCGAGTRCTAGTGTGTGTGTTTATTTGATGCAGGTCTGTGCTTTGGTTGAACTTGCTTAAAAAGACTTTTCTCTCCATTTTGCAATGTTAATAGTCACTTTTTTAATAGTGTGTCTAAAGCTGCAGTGTGAGCAGCAACGTGGGTAGTATTGACACTATTAAAAACTCCCTCAGCAYGACCTGTGCGTCCTCAGCCTGTCGGAAGCCACACAAACCTGTTGCGAGTGATGCTGTGAAAATAACACATCCTAACATATTACATACGTTAATGCCTGGGCTGGGAATTGTGATATAAGTTGGATAGGAAAAGCCACAAAGCTTATTATACCAACTATTAAGTGGCTTTTTTTTTGTTTTTTCTTCTCCGTGCCCTGGTGTGGATTTTTACTCTGAGTTGGTTTATTTTTTTCTTTTAAATTCCTGGGCGTCACATTACTCTGAAATATCTTGTTGTAGCATTCTATTTTCTCTGCTCCCATTTCTTCTGGGAACAAGTCTGCTTCAATAAAATATCTTTAAATGCAATGTGACACAAACTTAAATATTGCAGCAGCTATGGGAAGTGAATGAAAGATCCTAAAGGACAGACAGAAATAAAACAGGCTTTGGATTGAGTTTGAAGTGCTGTCTTCTCCTTTATAGGTGTGCAGAGACAAAAAAGATGCTGCTTTTTCCTTTTTTTTTTTTCTTTTCTCTTCTTCTCAGTATTTAGTTAAACTCAATCTGTTAGTATTTTAATAGATACAGTGTTTAAAATCTAATGGCCGCTCCGTTTGGCTGATCTCTTGTGCAGATGAAGCACACTCAGACCTGGAAAGGAATCCAGTATTGAACCATGCTTCTGCCGTGGACTACTCTGATGTCGAAGASAGGCCAACACAGGTTAGTATGCACTGCTCCAAAGCCTTTCTGACCAAACACCTCTCATCTGAAAATCAGGAGCAGGGCATCGTGTTACTCTAGAGGGGCTCTGTATAAGCTGTCAAGGGGTTACTTCTTTTGTTGCCCCCTCTCCTCCCCTCCTTCTTCTCTCCTTTCTCCTTAGAAGTTTCCTGATAAATCTGGCAAGTCGTCAAGAGAGGACGATCCGTTCAAGCGGAAGGACTCGGGTACGTTGGTCTCGTAACACAGAAGAGATGTTAATAAGGCAGAAAGTGATGTTTAAATATAAAGAAATTCTGAAAGTTGCTGCCTTTGTTTTGGAGAATATATAGAGAGACTGTCACGTAAGCATGCGGTAAAAGGCAGTGGGCACTGATGCTTTTTGTGCCTGGAATAACCTGAGCTTCACAGAAGCCAAGCTGGGCTCTTTGGGACTTGTGTTCTCATTAATATTCTTCCTCCTAATCTGGCTCTAGGAGAGGCTGTTTTAAAGCTGTTACTGTGCATGGAGTTACTAAAGCCCTGGGCTCAGCCCGAAGCATCTCCTTTCTTGTGAGGTGGCTACATCCATGTTCCAGATAAGGGGTCTCATCCATCAAGCRTTTGCAGAGTGCTTCACGTACAAGCTCTTTGGATTGATTTTGAGGGGAAAAGAAAAACCTGTAACTTTATCAGTTTATTGCTGTTTTCTGGACAATGTTGCAGTTGGAGAGGAGTTGAAGGAGGAATTAAGGTTGTGTTCAGAAGTTTAGATGTAGGTAATGATGCATTTGAATGCTTGCCCTGTGAACCCTAAATTTGTGAGTTTCCTTGGGTGCTGCTCCAGGGTGCTTGTCGTGGTCCAGCTGTGCCTCTGTGTCCTGAGCTCTGCCACCTCCCCATGTCCTGCCCCCTTCCAGTGCTTGGAGGGCAGCTCTTCAAGTACAGCTCCTTGCTGAATTCATGCAAGTGAACAGTGGGGCCCGAGGGGGATTTTTTTTTTTTTTTTTCCAAATTTTCTTTAAATATGGGATTCTGTCTCCTGCTCTGAAGAGGGTGAATTTTTGGTGGTGGAAAGGCTTTGCCTCCGCTCTGACCAAAACACGGTTGGGTTTGACTCCCTGTAGTTAGACAGGGTGAAGTCAGGTTGGAGGAGGCRCAGAGGACAGCATGGGAGGTGACTGAACTTCCTTACAAGGTCCTGAGAACACGATGCTRTGGGACCGTGTCTGCGCCCCTGTGCGTGCCTTCCACAGCGGACCTTTGTGCGCTGCTCTGTGGTGGCTGGGAAATTCGGGAAAATAAAGTAAAATACCAAAATCCGTCAAGTAAGCAGCACAGACACGGAAGGAAAACAGATGTGGCTGGGTGAAAAACCATTGTATGGCAACCTTAGTGAAGCTGGAAAAAAAGTCATTAGGGATGATTAGTTTTTCTTCTGATATATTTTTGCAAAGATTGTATGTTACATAGCTGMAATTAGCTCAGGAACAAATGACCAGAAACAGGGTGTGAAGCTTGGACTGGAAAACACAAGAAGGAAGAAGCYGGGTAAGTGTTTCCTGGTGAGAAAAGGAAGCCAGGTAACAAATTGTCTTTAAGCTGGAGATAGGATGGCTTCCCYGTCATGGGCGCAGTACTAGGACACACAACAGCCTGCCCTTGCAAGGAGAGAGACTTGCTGGTCCTCTGGTTGGAAAAGACCTTTGGGGTGGAGTCCAACTGTAAACCCATGACCACCCTGCCTGCTAAACTGCCCCTAAGTGCCCCGTCTGCACGTTTCTTGCAYGCTGCCAGGGACAGGGACCCCACCGCTTCCTCGGGCAGCCTGTTCCAATGTACGGCCACTCCTGGCAGATAATGCCACGCACCTCATTCGAAAAACAAACACAACCAGATGTGTTCTGGAACRTCTTTTGTCTTTTTAGATACGTTAACGGGCACTGTCTTGAAAAGGCCTAAACTTTCCAGCTGGGAAACAAGTCACTTGTCCTCAGACACTCCCTATAAACCAAGGAGACTTTTTAATTCAATAGAGAAGGAAAAGGAACCTGGAGCAGGTAAGGTGAGGCTGGCAGTTAAGGTGAAGTACTTAAATATCTTGGGTTTTATTTTCTTTGGCTGACAAAAAACATAGTCTAGATTGCAAACAGATACCCCTGCAGGGTATTGTCTCCAAAACCCTAAATGTGATTTTAAAAAATCAACAAACAAAAACCAACCAAACAATGTGTGTGGTGCTGTCATTGGAAGAAATGCACTTGGGAACATTTAGGCACCTTGACTACAGGTGCACTCAGGAAGCTGCTAAACACTGCTGGTACTTTCTGGTCTTCCTGAGCAGTGGTTTTTCTGGACAGACAAGGGGTCTGCAAGATGCTGCGTGCTCAGAACAAAGCAGGCGAGGCTGGCTTCATGCCAAACAGCAGTCAGAGGACAGAGGGAGAAAGAAAGGGGAGATTTGGCCTGATTTGGCTGCGTGTTCCTGCCCCTCACTATGTGTAAATACATTGCACTTGCTGCTTGCTTGGTCATGTCTGTTCTTCTATGCTGCTTTCCAACAAGCCTTTCTAACAAGCCATTCCCGTGAGGYCTAGAAGAGCAATACTCAAATCCCAGCTCTACAGCAAATGTTGCTAMTTGCATCTTGCTTTAATAGTATGTGTTTTCATATTTTGATAAATCATCCAATGAGATACTAATTGGTTTTGTGCTTTCTTATAGGCCAGGAAATGGATGAAATGGATGACGCCTTTTTTTCCAAGCTAATGAGCGAAGATGTCAGTGATTCAGGGGTTATTACTGCATTTGAAAGCTTTACCAACCAACTAAAGAAACACTTCTGGGTAATGTGCTTAGTGTGCGGCCTTTTCTCATACAAAAGGATATTACCATTTAATCAGCAGGAGAAGTTAGTGTAAATCTATATTTAATGCCCAAGAGTGCAGAGTTCTGACTGCACTATCTGTTAGCCTGGAGGTGTCTCAAGTGTTTCAAAAATCCATGTGTTCCCTCAAGTGYTACAGAAAAGGCAAGGAATGACTTGTAAGTGAAGTTTAATTAGGTTCTTCCTTTTTCTTCCTTTCTGCCTGGATCTTATTTATATGTTGGGAATTCAGATTTGTATAGGCATTTTAAATGCCTATTTAAATGCCAGCTTACAAATATTTATTCCCATCGGAGGGAAGGGCTCAAAGCAGCACAGAATATATGCTGCTTTTGGAACATAAGCAGCATAGTGCTAGCAAGCCTAAACTGGGGACCTGTTTGGAAGACCCAGCAGAACAGGTTTATGCGGGTTCAGCAACATCATGCGAGTGTGGTGGTGGTGGTGGCTGCTGTTGTTTATTTTTGTGTTTTTTAAGTTGGTGTTAGATGTTCATGGTAAGTTTGGCTTTGATCCTCGAGTCACAGCTGGAGGTGGTTGTATTTACAGTGGCGATCAGTTATGATTAAAGTGCACCCGGCTTGCATTGATGCTGCTCTGAAGGGGTGCTGATAGAGACCTGGTTTTTGTGCAGTTGTTACGTGTGCCGGAGTAGAGCAGACGCTCATTCTTAGCTCATTGGGATTACTTGGTCCTGACTCCAACCCTCACAGCCTGTGCAAAGGTCTGTTTTTATAACCAACGTCGCTTAGGCAGTTTTAGCTGAAGTGAAAGGCCTGGTGGGGGAGAGGGGAATGTTTGGGGGAGCCTTTCGCAAACCGGGTTTTTAGGCTGGGCCGTTGCCCTCCCTGACCACGCGTCCTGTGGTTAGTTCAGGTACAAGAGGATGGAGACCTGCGCGCAGAACGCGCTGAGGACCTCYGAGACGAACGTCCTGACCTTGCTGAACCAGATCCACGAGTGCAGGTGAGCTCTGTGCTGCTCGCTGAAAGCGCCTCCAGCTTCATGTGCCTTCCTGAGTACTGTGTAAATTGCTGTGCTTACCGTGGTCTGTAAGGCARAATAGCTTCCGTGCATCCCTTTCCATAGCAAGGGTTTTGGAAGCAGCACGCCTGTGATTTATCCTGCTTTTCCTGTGCAGAGAGAAGGAATGGGCTAGTGCAAAACAAGCTTGCATTAAGCGTGGATGCTGAAGCAGTCCTTCRACTCTCTTCTGACAGCTACCAGTGTTCCTCAGTCTGTTAGAAATCCTCTTGCTATACTTGATATCTTCCTTTACTATATATTTTAGAGAATAAAAAGGAAATCCTGTTCTGTTTTACTTGATGGAAAGGGGAAGGAAAGAAACGTAAGGGGTGTTGTTGATGTTTCAAACTTTGCTATAGATCTGTTTCAAGCTCTGTTACGTACCCRTTTCTGCAGCCTGTTTCATTTGGGCATTAAATGTCAGCTAGTGGACTTCACAGGCACTGATCTTGTGGAGCGTCTTCCCTTAACACATCCTCTYGCTTTATGGGTTGTCAGATTGCTGTGTGAGGAGCTAAATAAATGGATACAGGAACAGGGTTCTCTGTCCTAGGCCTTGGTTACTGGCTGCTATTTGAGAAAGGGTATTTAGCTTCCGATAGCGCTCAGTTTAGCGCAGGTATTCTTATGCTCGATGGAAAGCGTGAACAGATCTTCCCGATGCGGCTCAGCAGAGATGTCGGCTTCCCTACGGAGGCAGGTTCGGGGCCGGAGGTGGAGCGCAGGGCTGTCAGCTGCCTGGGGCCCTCGCGTCGTAAATGCCAGACTCGTTTCTGTTTCTCATCGTCAGGCTGAATAAGCTGGAAACCTTCCAGAGGATTGTTGCTGAAGAGCTTGCCAGCCTCGAGAAGGAAACTCAAGTCTTRGCAAACATGGAGAAGGATGCAGTGGTGAGTACGACTTCCTGGGATAACCCCTGCAGGTTGCCCTTCCAAAGTCATGGTGGGATTTGGGCTGTCTTTGTTTTCATCTAGGACTTCTGGAACGCACAGGCTCTCAAACTGGATTCTTTCTGCAACCAGCAAAAGCAGCGGTATGTGTCTGCCAGATGTCTGGCACACTCACAAACGCTCTAATGGTAGAGCAGTGCCTTAATTATACTAATTGCACTCGTATTTGTATGTGTGAAGCATTATTCAAGAACCGTACTTGAGAACACTTGATGTGTTCTGATGCCACCCGGTGATTCTAATGAACTGTGTGTTCATTAGTGGAGCCTTTGTAGTCTCATTAAGGTTTTGAATTGAGACAGGGAAGCAATGATGGACTCCTATGTGGGGTAACTGCAGAATGAGTATGTACCTCAAGGGACCTGTGTCGTGGTTTGGAACAAGGTGCATCCTCTGGTTGTGTCTATATATCGTGAGGGAGAAGTTGAATAGATATTTCGCTATAGAAAGTAAAATGCTGGGTAAAGAGCAACTGAGCAGCAAAAAGGGGAATCCTCAGGCTCTTCTTTTTGTTAAAGCTCTCAATTTGCTTAAATTTGATCAGTAAGTATTAGTACTCTGAAGGCAAACCAGCTGAACTTCCCTTTCTTCCAGAATTCAATCTGTTGACTCAGCCCTGGGTGAAACAGCGAAGAGTTTTGTTGAAACTATCCAGAACACAACGGTACGTGTGGCGCACCAGCAGCTCTGGGCGGCCCTTCTGAGCTGTGGTGTGGCTGACGGGTTTTGGAAGTGAGATGGTGGCAACGGTAGCTCTGGACTCTCACCTGCGGCCTAAGGTCCATTGCTGCTAGCTGGGATGTAACCACAAGGGGCTCTTGTGTGTTGCTGCAGCATTTTGCATCATTGCCTAACCCGAGGGCTAGTTCATCATGAGGCACTCTCATCTTAACACAGCAAGAAAGAGGGGTTTATTCTGAAACAAGCCCCAGACTGGGGTGGTGTCACTGTCCCTTCTGCTCAGCGYTGAGGTGAGAGGAGCAGCTCAGCCCTTCCCATTTCTCTCCCCTCCGTATTCTTCTAACCCAGCATCAGCAAGAGCTGGAAACCCTCCGTGTGGCTCGTGGCACGTTCCTGGTGCTGTTCCCAGGCTCCCAAACGGGTCTCCCTCTGCAGTAAGAGCYGATGCCGGTGCACAAGTGCACCGAGTTAGTCAGGCTGCAGCCCTTCCAYCAGCTTTTTCTGAACTTGTTGCTGAGGTCCCTGCTGTGCTCCTCCCCGTACCTCTAGGTCTGCACCCTCCTCCTCCGAGGGACTGCCAGGCCGTGGGTGCTGCCAAACTGCAGCACCGGGAGGAGGGGATGAAGAGGGTGCTAAGCCCCGCTACTGTGGGGTCTGCTGTTGCTCCTACCCTGGGACCTTGGTGAGCAAAGCTCTGCTGGGCAGTGTCTGCTGCCTCTGGGAATGGCCACAGGGCCTCATTTTGTGCCCCCACAGATTCTGTGGCCCTTCTTTTTCATCTCCTTTTGTTATCGTCCATAAAATTTTGTTTCCTTGCCTGCTTTTTCTTATTTAGCACCAACTTCCACAGGGAAGGTTCTCTTAATATTTTTAGGAAAGGGATTGTTCAGGGAACCATCATGGAAAGCTGTCAAAAAGCAGATGCCTAAGGGAGAAGACAGGAATGAGAACCATCATTTAGTAATACTTCCCATCCCTCCTGAGTTTGCATCTTCAGGATTCCCTCATCTGGAGGCTGGCTTCTGTAGGTAGTGACCCTCTATGTAATTCTCCTGTCACTCGGTCCATTTTCCCTTGAAGTTTTGCAGTCATAACAAGTGTTTGGTTTCTATCTTGTCCACCCCACCACACACACGTGCGCATGTGTTTTTGCTACTGCTGCTCTTCCAGCCTTTATGCATAGACCTGGTGGGGTTGGGAAGCATGTCATTCCTGCAAAAGACCAGTAGGTTATTACGATTTGTGATGTGTCACATGYCTGTAGTGCAAGAAAAGCTGAAGAAAGTGTCAAAGGAACACTCATGTTTGCAGTCACTTAAGATGTGTAGATCAGGCCTGGAACTTTAAAAAAAAAAAAAAAAAGCTCCAAATAAAGACTCTCTTTCACTTCTATATTGGAGCTCAAATCCTGAGCCTCTCTATAGGAAATGATTTGAATTATGAGCACAGGACCACTCGGGAATATAGGCAACGCAGCACCCTTGCCATAGGTGCTGCTGGAATGCACSTCTAAGGCCCAGAGGTCTGAGGAAGCAGRAATTGCGTCCTGGGAGCTGCTCATYCTGCAGCCCCCTGTTCCCGGCTTGGTAGCTGAAAATTAGTACCTGAATCCAGGTGTGTTTCTAGGCTCTCTGCAGTTTCTTCCTTTATGAAAAAGAAGCATTTGCATTAAGTTTTGAAACGTTGGTTACCTCTTTTTCYTCCCCTACAGTATGAACTCCCAGGGAAGAAGGCACCAGACAGCGCCGTGTTCGTYGTTTCTTCTGACTAACGAACCCCTGAATCCATAAAGGCTCCTAGTGGCRTTTCAGCTTCTTCTGGAGCAYGGAAAAGAATCTTGGGTCCTGTGGAGGATATGCTAATGTATTTGAAAGGGAAAGAAAATTGGTGGGGAAATGCCTTAAGCTGCCTCTGTTGTTTAAAAAAGAACAAAACACTTGCTGGCAGAGTGGTCCAGTTTTGACCACCCTGAGCTTTCCTGCAACATAATTGCAAGATAGATATAATATTTTTAAGAAAAGAGCGTGTGTGTGTGTTGGTGGGGGGGACGGACACGACCATAAATATGGTTTAGCAAACACATGAGTTCTTTCTTAGGCACCTTTATCAAATGTAAAAGCACCGACTGATTGAGTGCAAGTAAAATACTGTTTGCACAGGCTGACAAGGTCCTTGTCTTTGGAGTCACTGTACGTTGCAAGCCCCTGCAATGTATAGCTGGGCTGGGCTGGGCTGCTGTGTGCGGGCAGCCTGGGAACTGCTGTTCTGAGGTCTCGGCCACGCTATGGTGCGCTGCAGAAATCAAAGCACAAGCAGAGGGAGCTGCTGCCCATCAGTGGGTCTGCCCAAAACGGGTGCCCGGTGCCAAACAGCAGAGAGGGCCGGGGAGGGCGAGAAGCTGGGAGCACCACAGAGAAAACTGCAGGTGAGGTCGGATAAGTCATTTTGGAAGCCGGTGGCTGTTGGCTTCAAGGAGAGCTCAAAGTGCAGTGAACAATGTTAGGGTTAGATCAGCATCAAAGGTCCCTTGAAAATGAATAGAAGGTAAACACTGCTATTTAATATCAACATCTGTTAACTATAATTTAGAGGATGCTGTTTTGTTTCTCACAGACCATCTTTAATCCTGTGGCTTACCATGTTCCAGTGCATCTTAATGAATTTGTGGGGATATGGCATGCTTCCACACACTGTTTTTATCCACTTACAAAACAGACCTCAGCTTAGCACGCAGATTGGAATCAAAGGCATCATTCCCTGTACACAGCGTGCTTCCATAACAAGAGTCCARTTTTGCTAGTGCTTATTTTCCCCTAGAATATTTTTTGAGGAGCAKAAACTGTTTCTGCTGGCTGATAAGTTTTCAGCATACATCGTGTCCCAGGGGTATGGTATGACCAGTGATAAGCAAGAGCTTTAATAAAAGTAGGCATCAGTCTGGGTTGGGTGATCTGAGCATCTCTTCACATTGCCTGTCTCTACGAGGTCCAAAATTCATAACCATGTGAGGCTTTTACCACCCAAGTCCTAGTGGCAGCCCCTGCTGTGGTAAGGGCTTGACCTGCTGTTGYTGCTGCTTGTAACTCAGAGCTCACACTAGGGAATGGAGGAGGGTGTTTTGTGCAGGCTCCCAGCCCTAAGYGCTAGGACCTGCCTCCCAAAAGCTCCTGGGCAAACCCCACAACCTCTGTATGAGTGTGTATACAGCCATTCTCCCACCAGCTGACCAAGCACAACAGRCGCAACCACGTGAACCACGGTGCTTGACATGAAGCTGACAAGAGCAGGAAGGGCGATTCCCACGTGGCAGCTCCTCTTGCAGGCTGAGTGCTGCCAGGCTGCTGCCGACGGCGTGTTTCTAGCGGGGCACACGCCAGCAGAGCACGTGCGGAGCTGTGATGGCTCGCGGCTTGCTCACCTGCATCCCCAACAGCTTCTTGCTGCAAAGGAAAGGGCTGAAATGGCGGGTGAACCACGGCAGCCCTCTCTGCTTTAGTGAACCGCCTCCTTGGTCCAAGTTTTTACTTCAGTAAGGTAGCTGCAATGGCTGATGTTTCCTAGGGCTGTGTTTCCAGGGAATCCTTTTATTTCTTTTCCTCTTTCCAAGGTGCTGCTTGATGCCTTTACCATTCTCTAAGCTAAGGAGCTCAGACATTTATGTTTTGTTAGCCCAAGGGAGTAGGTATTTATGCTACATTTCCTGATCATTATCAGTGTCAACAGGATGCTCTTTTGCATCTCCTGTGACAGTGCAAGCGTGGGGACATTTTTCACTACGTAAAATATCTTTCAATGCATCTTGGCCAAAGAATTTAGAGAAACAAAGCCGATGCAYGCTTCGTCCGTTGTTCTTGGATCTGTGTGTAATCTGTCACTGCAAAACTTGGAAAGCAAATGTAGAACACATCAGRAAAGTTGAGCAAAGGAGAGATTAATATCTCAAACTCTTATAAAAGATCTCCATCCTCTACGTGCTCACACTTGCTGGTAACCCTCATGTTGGAAAGATCTGAACCCTGCACGGCTGGTTTTTCATGGTGGTGTGGGACGGGTTGTGGACGGGCAGTCTTTTATCGCAGCTGCGCCRCTGGGTCAGCTCAGCATGTTTGAGCTGAAATCCTTTGAGCAGCTAAAGTCCACTTGGCTTCTGCAATTGATTTTTTTTTTTTCTGGCAACATGGTGCTGCACTAGGTTACACTGACATTTCCCTTTGGAAGGCAATTAGTTGAATTTGGCATCTTTTCTGAGCAGGTTTCCTTATCTACCTGCTGAGGCTCTGCTGTGTGATACTTTCTTCATTTCAGTGTAAACAGACAAAGCTCAATTTTCAACCTATTCTTTTGATCCAGAAYGACAAAGAGGATGCGGGTGCTTAAGACCTTGAGAGTGAAAAGAATGCACTGGTATCTGGAAAAACAAATATGAATTATGAAGCGCAAGTTAAGGATAATTGCTTCATACTTCAAAAGCTTTTTACCAGTTCAATATTRAATTTTGTTATATCCCCAGGTATCTTTGCACCATATTCCTTTCAGATGATGAAGCTGTTCCAAGCAGTTGTTCACGCACGTGTTCTGTGCAACCTCMGTGATGTGCACGGGCTCAGAGAGCTGCTGTTCTCAGGGGCAAGGCCACCTGAAGGCTGCCTGTGCTGGCCCATGAAGGTCCTTCAGAGGAGGACAAGGCAGAGTGACCAGAGKAGTCCTGTGTGTTTGTCCTGGTCTTGGGTCAGCCAGTCCTGCTGACCCAAGTAAGGCATGGGACACATCCTGCTTCTCCAAATTAGATAACCCCTCTTTCAGGAAGGGTTATCTCCCTTAAAATGGTGCCCTGAGACATAGGTGCAATTTTTGGGAGCAATCGGGAGCTGTCGTATCTGGGAACCCAACAGAATAACAGAGCATTTCCTGATCCAACGCAGCAGACTGGCTTTCGTTCGTCATGAGTAAGAGCTGAGAAAACCTTACTTGCTACCAGACAGTGAGAGAAACTGTGAAGCTGAGCACACTTCAGCAGTCCGAGTTCTCAATAGCCAGTGATCTCTTCAAACCCAGCATATCAGACTCAATAACTTTGCTCTGCTCCCCTCCCACACCTATGCACGCCCTTTGCTAAGCACAGATCAGCAAAGCCTAATGTTTGCACATCTCCCCTCTGTCTGAATCTGAAATAAGTTATRCCTTTGAGGTTGCTTTCAGCTGGGACCTGCTGGTGGAAAACTGGAGGCGGAGGAGGGGATGAATCTGAGAGTCAGAGGATGATTCCTGATGGACAAATCCTAGTTCTGAACAAACAAGTCACTGCAACAGTAGCTTGCGGGAATTGCATCTGAACACAGCACAAAGAGTTTATACGTACGGAAGAGAGGGGATCAACTCTTTAAGGACAGGCAATCTCTGCAAAGAAGTCAAATGGAGAGACTTTGCCACTTKTCCTGAATGTGTCTCCAAGCGCCCCGGGAATGTCCACCTGCCAGAACCGATAGTAAGTCTAGATATGGRTGTGAGCAGCTGCTAGACTGAATCCTCTCCGTGACCGTTGTTTTTTACAGCTCTTGCCTCTTTCCAAGAACAACACCTACTCTTTTTCACCTGTGATGGATGCACCACCTCTGCAAGGTAACACCAAGGACAGGCACTTGTGGCACCCAGGACTCCTTTGCATGCAACTTGACTGACCAGCGACTACTGGCAAGTTGGGGTTGAACAGTTCACAAACGGGTTTTCAGTTGRATTTCTTCAAAGAGGAAAGGATATTGCATGACTTTTACAATTCTTTTTTCTCTTTTTCTCATTTCCAAGTGACTAGACCACTTGTGGCATATTCGCAGACTGTTTAAAAACATYCTGTTAGCTTATTACAGACACTAATTTGTGTGTGTGTGTGAGAGAGAGATGCAGAAATGTCACCTGTTTAGTTACAGCTGTAGCTTTAGCTGGAAACTGATGAGGAAGGCAGAGAACAGCCAATGGTTGTACTAAAACACGCAGGAGTTTTACTTCACTGGCAYGGTGGAGGATGTTGCTTCCCAATCCGAGACGAAAGTCCTAAAAGCTTTTAAAAACAATTTCAGACCAAAGGAATTCTTCAGTAGCCATTTCCCAGAAATTTTATACCTTAAATAAAARGGGGATGAAGAAACCCCTGATAGTAAAATTTGTTTATTTACAGTGTTATGTATTACAGGAAAATCAGTTTAAAAAGTCAATGCCGCCTTCTCTTCAAAGTTGCAGCATTTAAGGTGTTAAGACAGATTTGCAGAATTTAAAACATACCTGCTCCCAGACTTGCTGGTGGCCTGGGTCTGCAAGGCGAGACCATCTCATACTTTTGTTGTTGTCATATTTTTTTTTCTTAGGTTTCTTTTTGCTCTTTTTTTTGTTTGTTTTATTTTGTTTTGTTTTTTTTTAACAGCCCTTTGAGCTTCAAGTAAGGCATTTTTTTTTTCTTTTTAAATTAGGTTTCAACAAAACAAAAGAAAAACAATTCCTGTGGGTTTGGCGGCCGTGGCAAACTTTACCACTCGGCCTGTTGACATCGTCTGCGTTGACGGACAACGGGACGCTTGGCCCCCGGAGGGTTAAGGACTCCRTTCAGACTAAACCCGTGCTCGGCCGTGCAGTCGTTCTGGTGCTTGCCCTGGGTGAACGATGCGGCCACGCGTGCTGCCGGCTCTGCTGCTGTCTGTCCCGATTCCCTCTGCCTTCACCCCTTCTGTGGTGGTGTCTCCTACCAAGCGCACATCTGCAGGGGCTCTGAGGCCCTCCCGTTTATGCAGGATCATGTGCAGCACCTTCACTAAAACCCACAAGGTGCTCAGAATTCCTGGGTTTTGTGTATCAACCAGCTAGACTTTCAAGAAGGTTTCTGGAAGGGCCAGTGAGAATCAGTGTAAGTGCAAAGAGTACAGGCTTCGTCGCTGTATTTTTCTTTTTTGGTTGCCATTCTCTCTCCTTTTTCAAATTTTAAAAGCAATGCAAAATGAGGCCCTTCGCTGTGGTCACTTCGCGAGGAGCGAGCAAACACGAAGAGAGCAAAATGCAGCAGCTGGATGAATGTTGGTGGCTTGCTGTGCTTCAGTGCTGCTGTTATTCTGGTCACCCAGGTTATGATGGGGCGGTTCAGCAGCCTGGCTGCTTAAGCATTCCGTACACACCACAGTTTTAAGAGGATTTCAGTTTTCGGATGGAGCTGGCTGTTCACATAGTAACTGAGCAGTAGCTGGAATTGGTTCAAATCATTCCCTGACAGAATCTCTTTGGTTTGGGAGATCTGTTGGTCTGGGATGACTCTGGAAAGTGCTTTTGTTACGAGTGTTTCTGTTAATCTCAGAGCGTACTCATATTTGGCATTTCGTGCTTCAAGTTGGCAGTGCTTGCATGGGGTTAGTTTTCATTCATGCACCTTTGTGATCAAAGGATTTATCTTCATTAAGTTGGTGAGCTCCCCTTTCTTCCAGAAGCCACTTAGTTAGGACTCCTATTAACTTAGCACATTCAAAGTGACCTGCCTTGCTCTGACCGGAGCTCAGAAAGCCCATATTGCTCTTCAATATTGTGTCACCTAAACCCTACGTCATGCAGCTCACTGGTGCTACCAGCGACCTGAAACAAGAAGCTCCCCCCAGCCTCAGGCCGGGATCTCAGTGTGCAAAGCAAGCAAGCATGGGGCATGTCTGTCCCCCTGCAACCCCTGTCCTTGTGCCTGGGATCTTCCCTCTGCCGCATCCCTCCGGAGCGATCCTGGGAATGTGGCGAAGGCTGGACCCAGCTGGTGGAAGCAGCAGGGAGGTGTGGTGAGGGAAGCACTATGATTCTCCTGTCTTTTTCCCCCTGTTCATTTCTTCTTTTTTGAATTTGACCATGATTTAGCTGCACTTGTTGCAAACCCCTGGCTCAAGGCTTCTCAGCCTGTTAGTCTGAACAGAGTCCCAACCTTCTGAAGGCTTCGCTGGATTTCTCCATGAAGTACTTGGTAAGGCTTTTTTAATTATGTCAGAATTAGAAATCTGAAGGTTTTTATTTTCTTTTGCATAAGAGAAAGATGATATTTCTCTTGGCCTTATTGCTCTGATGGTGGTCTTTGACAGAGCAAGTAAATTTACTTGTTTTGTTAAAACCTAAATAGCAGTACATTAGTGACTGGTACAAAGAAATGATAAATGTAATCAAATGGGGTTTAAGCTACAGCTTGTAATTCAGTCTTTTTTTTAATGCCTTTTTTTAGAAAAAAATAAAAAAGGGAAATACTACACCGTAGTATTGAGTTACTTATTGGGCTTTCTTATTGTTCAGGAATCCATTGGCAGTCGCAAAGTAATCCTTATGGAAACCGTTCTTGATCTCTGTTGTGAGAGCGGTTTCCTTTAGAGCCGTTCTTGAAGACGTTTTCCGGTACGTCTACAAAAGTGAAACCCAAACTCGTCTTTGTTTAGTGCCCCAAAAACACTGTTTATGGTTAACTGTGGTAAACACACACACACACACACGTATATATACACACACAGACACAATATTTTGTCTCCTGACACTTGTTCTGCATTTAAGTTCATCAAGCTCACTAAGCAAAAAGTCCCATTCCATCCCGCCCGCCTTTGTCATCTCGGGAAGACTCCTTACCTTAACATAAAAGTTTATGAAGAGAACAACCAGTGTGGCCATATAGGACGACTGGAACATGAGGCAGCCAAATGGAAACCCGCATGGCTTCACGGCCGCGCTGAGTGTGTGCACAATAGTGAGCAGAAACTGGATCTGCAGGAGAAAGATCACACATGAGTGTTCCCTGAGTTAAGCCAAGACACATCAGTGTAAGCTAGTGCTGCTCTGAAATTTGAGGCATTCCTGAAATTTCCTTTAGGAGCCTGTGAGCAGTTTGCAAGGGCTGAGATGGCAGGAGGAATTGCAGAAGGGTGTCAGCCTTCTGGGCCTCCAACTGCAGCCCGTGCTGCTGCCTCTGAACCGCCCCAGCAGCCGAGGCGCCCCGGCTCCACTGGCTCCATCGCGCTGGAGGCGCGCTTGGACGGGAACTCGCCAACACCAGCCCCGCCACGAGAGGAGACACTTTCTAACGGGGGTTCTACAAGGGCATTTCCAAGCCTACTGCAGACATCTGAACTCCCAGATAAGACAAAGCAGCCACAGAGCGCACACGCACACGAAAGAGAGTTTCTGTCATAACAAGCCTTTTATCTTGAGAGAAGCTTTTGGTGCGAGTTTGTTCTGTGTACGGCAATTGTGGCACAGACTTTTCTACGTCAGGCGCTTTCTGTCTTGTTGCCTAACAGCCCGTCTGTTGGCAACACCTGGCAATCTGTACTTGCAGCGCGGGGGCACTTCTGGACTCTCTGATTTTGCTTCACTAGGTAAGAGAGAGTTTTACACACTGTAAGACCATATAAGAAGTGCACTGCAGATTTTAACGTCCTACATAATTGATGGATTTTATAACTTTTTAATCAAGCGTCCATTGACTGTGATTAAATAGTGTCCATTTTCTATTTAATAGGCCATAAATGATGGGGCTTTATGGGCTGTAGAGTTTCTACTTGATAGCAGAAAATAGAGCATCATTTCTCTTATTAAATTAGTACTTGTAGTAGTATTTGACCATACTACTGAATTGTTTTGTGCAATTTGAATTACTTTAAATTACTGTCTTAGTTCTGCAAATGATACTATGCACCCATCATTCTTTTTGCCCTCTTTGACGTTTTGAAGGATTTCTGGTAGTTAAAAATGAGAGAGCAGAAGAGAGACATACCAGTTGTGCCTGAGTGAGGTACTTCTTCCACCACAGATACTTGCGCATGGAAGGGATGACTGACAGCCCATAATAGGAATACATRAGCACATGGATAAAGCTATTCAAAGTAGGTCCAAAGAAACCTATAACAATCCAACAAGGAAAACATTTTGTATACCAACTGTTGAAAGTTCAGAGAAGATATTGTTAAATCCTTCATCTACGCTTCTCCCTGTAAGTACTTTACTTCGACTTTGTACTGCTCAGAATAAGTGCAACTGAGGCCAACGGTACCTTCTGTTTTGAAAGGCCCCTGTAACAAATTGCTTTGCAAAATATAAGGAGACAAATGSAAGTGAGCAGCCTGTTGCACTGCACATCTCCCTCAGTGCAGCWGAGAAGTTGCAGTATCCTGTTGGGAGTGGTCTAGTGAGTAGTGTTGTGAAATACACTGGCCCAGGGTTTAATGACCTAAAGGTGGCYTCTATTTCTGCCATTTCAATGCAAAAATGCAAGATTGTACTGGTTAGACCCGGCTATCATGTTCAGAGATCAAGCAGCATCTTTGTTTGTGCTGTAGGCTTGCTTGGAAGCAGTACTGAGCTTGACCTGCTGCCTCTACATGTGCTCATGCCAGCTCTACTGCAAACATAAAAGTGTCTATGGGTTTTATAAACTTAGGCAACTTTTAAGGGTCTCTACTGCATACTAATGTGTGCTAATGGCTAAAACATTCCCTGATTTTACTAGAGTCATGGTTTCATTCCACCCCTGCTTTTGGAGTATATCTTGCATGTACTCTCTCTTTTGCATWCTGCTCAGTAGTTTTATCCTGTCCAAAACTGGTTTGGAGAAAAGCAAGTATGAGAGACTGTGGCAGCTCAGTGATAATCTAGGGCCTAGCATTCAGAGCTAATTTTGCCCTGAACTTTTACCCATGCTGYTATCCTTATAGAGATCTGCAAGGGTTTAGCAGTTCTGAAAGATACGCCTTGACCCAAGAAATCACATAGCAAATTAATGCACTTGCCCTGCATGGTGATGTGACTCCCATCCAGCACAAGGTGATCTACACCCCAGGTAATGAAGTAAAGACTTACTTTGACCACAGGGTATCCAATTCAGAACACACCACCAAATGTTAAACATAGTGGCATGGTGATACACATGGAGGAAGGTGATCTGGCTGCTTTTCTTTCTCAGGACAAAGAAGATAGTGTCCATGAATTCAATTACTTTGGAAAAATAATACCACCACAGCACCTTGGCTACCTGTAAGAACAGAGGAACAGGAGATCAATATCTGTATATGAAAGCCCTTAAATGCTGCTGTTCTTCATCAGTCTTTAGACACAACTGCCCACCAAAGTATCTGTAGCCTTTTGAGGAAGGAGCACAAGTTCTGACTTCAACTTTTTTCTCTTTAAGAATGAGGCAATTTAGAGAAAAATCTTTCTTTTTTTTTTTTTGGTGACTGTGTATGATTTAGGATTGAGCTATGATTTAGGAAATGTAATATAAAATTTGTGGAAGACTCTTCTAACTACTCTAACAATTTATTATGAAACAGACAGCCTCTTAAAGGTGCTGCCATACACAGATCCTTGTCACTGACGACATTATGCTGGAAACTTCCTGCTTTTGAACAATTCAGTTCTGAGACTTAACGCAGTGGAATAAGCCATCATGCCTCTGTTGAGCTGAAACAGTTTAGCAGAGCTCAGAATATGTCCTTGGGCATTACAGTTTTGCAGAGCCCTAAGTGTTACACAGAGCATCGTAATGCGCATCTGCTGAGCTGGAAGCAAATGATACTTGCTCTGCCAGCACTGCAGTAGCTTAGCCCAAGGGCAGCACGAGCGCAGAGCCGCCTGGACAGAGCCTGTAGCCACCCTGGTGATGCAGAACACTAAGACGATGAGGAGCTGGAGGTTTAAGGACCGTTAGTTACAACAGAAAGGTGGAAAGCATCTTGCTGACAGGAAAATGCAGTTAAGTGACTGTTTATGTGCCAAAACACAGGCAAATTTGGTAGGGGTGGCGTTAGAGGAAACAATATGAGTTATCTAGTCCTTCTGCCCAAGCTCCAGCTTTACCTGGGGAGTTAGCCCAGAGCCGGGAACAACAGACGGYTAATGCACAGAATTGTGAGGTTGGAATAAAGTTTGGAATGAAAATGAGCCAAGGCAGCAAAATGGCTCGTTTCACAGCTTGTTTCCAGAATTCGGAATTGGGCTTGAATCCATTTACAGCTACAGCTCAACAGATGTTACATTTTACATGATTTTTCTCAAAAATTCTTGGATGACTCKTATTTTCTGGTCTAACAGCCATGGAGCACTGTTTTGATCACAGATGTTGATATACAGCCTTCAGAACTACTCCTTGCTAGGCTTTTCTGTAGAAAAAAAGGTGCATCCGCACCTGTATTGATTAAAAAAAAAAAAAACACCACCGCCAACAAAAAAACCCCAACCCCCAGACAATTTCCCATTGGCCGTGAGCAATCAGGCAGCCCCTTAATGCGCTCGTGCTAGAGCTGTTCCTCCTCGCTGGCGTGCGCCCAGGCGCGGCGCGCGGCCCCGCTCCGGCGGCAGGGGCTGAGCTCTGCCGCGGCTCACCCGGACGTCGGCCTCCCCSGCGCTGTGCAGGTTCTGGCACTGCAGGTTGTAGCCTCCTTCCCACGTGGCGAGGATGAGCTGCAACAGAAACCAGGGCAGTTACATCGCTGAACACGCGCGGGGGGCTCTCCGTGTGCCCTGCAGCCGTTCTGCGGTTTTGGAACGAGCAGCACGGGGGTACGGGAGGTGCCAGTTCATCACATGAAATGATGCTGCTAAACCAGACAGCGTGCAGCTATCTCTTCTGTTCTGAAATGGAAAAGGCATCAGGTTGTGATGGAAATACACAGGCCACACAGGCAAACCCAAGGCAACCCCAAAGCACGGAATGGGAGAAGTATTTCCCATATCCCTTAGCAGGGCTCTGGTGGTGCCTCCCAGCAGCCCGTCGTGATGCGCTGCAGCACAAGCGCACGTCAAGCTGGAGAGCGGCYGAGGCAGCGCAACGTCGGCTGCAGCCCCGTGCCGAAGCTGAAGGCTTCGGGAAAGCYGTGTGCTSGTGCCTCGATATGGGATATTTGTAYGGGAATGATCACCTCAGCCATCGGCAGCCCCTTTGGAATAGGGAATGTAATCCGTTATCCATAYGTGGCATGAAGTGAAGCATTGGTTTACTTAAGAAGGTCTCGCTTACTTCTGAATATGTGAACTGTGTTTCTCAGGGCTCAGTCAAGGAGTTCATAGTTTGGGGTCCCTCTCCGCAGAGGATGCAGGTTCTGCAGTGAGCAGAAGCACATTTCAGGCCTGTGCTGTAAGCAGAGCTGCCAGCACTTGTGAGACGTGGGTTGCTTCCAGCTGGGGCACTACATTAATGAGGAAGATGCACACCAGGGTCTGTACAAACAGAKCTCCTGTCTGCTTCAGCCTGTCAGTCCCCTGTCTGTGATGCGTGGTCCCAAACAAGCCAGCTGCGTGTCTGGCACAGGASCCGGTACCTTGGCAAGAACATCCCCATCCAAGGTCTCTTTTTCTCYGAGAGCAAAGTTATTTGTTACATCAATTATTTTAACTATCCTCCCTTCCACACATTGAGCACCTTCCCAGTTCTGCAGAGCTGATAGTATTGTTAAGCATGCAAAGACTGTGCAAGTGTGGGTGTAAAAAGGCAATTAGAAGACCTTAAATAAGCTGTAGTCTGGCAAGACTCTACACTACATAAGGAAATGGTTGGGGACAGATGATTCAACCTAAGATYGAGGATAGGGGATTCCAGGAGCCTTCTCCCAACCTTGCCGATTAGTCAGTGCCTCAATTTCCCCAGCTGTACCATTAGTTAGTACTGATGGCATACCAGAGAGCTGCTGCACAGGAAATAATGCTTCACAAGATTTGTCACATAAAAAATATTTGGTTGGCCCTCTCCATGAAGCAGCCAAGACATTTTCTTGGGGACAGAAATGCAACAAGAATGCTTCTCCTAGGTGAGGCTCTTCATTTCTCCTGTCAGCCTAGTTAGAGGTCCAATAATTAACTGCTTGGTGGGGCAGATAAAATATTTGCTGTTTCTGTTATACACTGGTTGAGGATCGATATCCTGATAGGAATACATACAGCTGGATCCATGCTAGGCCTCTCTTAGGCTGACCAGGTATCCTAACTAGATGGATAGTGTATTTTGCAGGAGGAGAAAGAAGAATCATGTTTTCTCATTATTTTGAGGCCAAGAAGTCCATATAATAGTGTCAAAAATAAGAACACCTTCTTAGCAGAATTTTGACRTGGAAATTTTTCTTTCTGTCAATGAAAACTTCTTCAAAAGGCAACATATGTTGCTGAGAAACTTCCAGCCAGTTCTTTTCAATGCTGGTTAAGTGGAGATGGTGGCGTTTTGCTGTTTAGGTCTTCTTTTCTCACTGCTCCTTTCCCCCAGATGATAGAATAGTGTACCCGATTGCTTCTGTTCTCCCACTTCAATCTTCTCTCACCCCCAAAGATTTCTGCTACTTTAAATGAAGCCTTTACTTAAGCATCGGTCCTTATGGATCTAGTATTATTTTCTTTTTTTGCCTTTTTTTTTTTTTGTATTTTTTTTTT
>PTEX01000104.1:126165-145413 GCA_003342815.1 Eudromia elegans
CTATGGTTTGATATAGTGAAATTCCAGGACAGTTGCAAAAAAAACAGGACTAACATTTTCCCCACCTTTCACCCTCGCTTGTGCTGTTAAAACTTGACTTAACGTCAGCTTGACTTAACGTCCTCTACTTCCTTCCACTTGAGCAATATCCCTTTGGTATCTGCAGGCAGCACTGACTTTTGCTCCAAATGAAGGGATCTCGCATGCATGTCCGGAATGTCTAGGAAGCATTTGCTCCATTCAGGAGATAACATGAGAAAAGTTGTATCTTATAAAGAAAATCAAGATGAGAAAGACTGTTTCTATGGCTCATTTATAACAGAGATTAGAAGCCTGAATGTGAAATGGGAGAATGGAGGAATATGAGTGTTGTTACAAAGGTCTCTGATGAGGAATTAATCTTGACTCAAACTCCCTGGAGAAATCAACTGCTTTTACATATAAAATCAGTGAGCTACAGTTAACTCCTGTGCTAAAGAGCTTACAGTTGATAAAAGACAAAGAACAGGATCCAGAAAACAACAACAATAACAAAAAACATGAGACATTTTGAAATGTTGACTCATCACAACTTTACTCCCCAGTGAAAACTACTTTTGCTCGCCCGTCCTCGGCAGTGATGCACAGGGAACCTCAGGTGGGGCTGCAAGCCTCAACTTCCACTCTGCTCCTGAACAGAAACCAGGKAAATACCAACACCTACAGAGCTGCTGTTATGAAAGAGGGGCTTGGGGAGGGTGAAACCAGCCTGGTGGACAGCCCAGAACTGAGAGCACAATCTGAAAACACCCCAGCAGACAGAGCATCAAGCGCATCAGACTTTGTGTTTCCTGTGCTCCTGACAAATGCAAAATGTCACTTGTGCCCAGCAGCCTGCAGGGACAGAGCCAAGGGCTAATCTAAGGGCTTGCACAACTCAGCAATCACCAGCAGCAAAGCTAGACTCAGGAAACAGGAGTAAGGTAGGGGAAGAGGAGCTGACTCAACACGGTACCGAGAAGGACATGGAGATGGCTGAAACTTGTTAAGCCAGACCTGCTATTACTCTTTTTCTTTATTCATTTGCTTGCGAAAATCTGAATTGGGCTGCAAGGGGAAAAGAGAGTGTTATTATTATCATTATTTTTTTCATGCAATCAGCCCTTTGCTCTGATCCTTGCAACTGGAATTATCAGTTATCTTTATATCTTCGAACAGAATAGGGATTTTACCACCTTAGTGCTAACTTCAGGTCTGGAGCAGATCAGTAGAGAGTCGTGAAACCCTCCAGCAGCTGGGACTCTGCTTGTTCCTCCTTGGTCCTGAGTCTGAYCTTGCACCCTCCAGCACCCAGAGCACCGGCTGAAGCAGCTAGAGCTCTGGCCAGGGCGAAGCTCTGCGCAGCRCAGTCAGTCCTCGGCGAGAAGGCACAAAGCTAAACTGCTCCTTGGCCTGTTCACCAGGTCAGTCACCTGCTACTTAGCTCAAATTCATTTAAGACTTGAAATATTTGGTGTTCCATGTGGCTTCTTAGAGAAGCAAAATTTCTTGCCCTGCTGACAGAACAGTCTGATCAACTGATCAACTGCCAAACCTTCTCAGGAACTTATCTTGGTGTTAAGTCACTTTGCTGCTGCTGATAAATCCCACAGCAAGGCTATCTATTGCTAAGATAATTCTGTTAAAAACAGTATATAGTGCTATGCTTACCTCTATGAACATGTACAAGGAGAGCAGCGTGATCCCGAGGTTATATACAATGAGGAGAGCCCTGAGTGAGAAAGCCGGCCTGTTCTTCATGAACCGGTTGCCCAGCCATATGCAGAGCAGGTATGCTCCAGTGAGGAAAAACGTGGGAAGGTAGGAGTCCAGAAGGAACCATCCTCTAACCCTGGTATCTGGAAAGAAATACATGCAACTGGCAATTAAAAAGCTTTTGCCAAAGCGTTGCTTAAAGTAGGGCATGGTACATTGCAAAAAGAGCTGCCGAAAGCAAGAGAAAGAGCATGCCATGATTTGCACCCTCTAGGAACGATCAGCTGTATTGAACCCCCCAACTTGACATATTCATTTTGAATACRTGTAGTGAAAACCACATAAACTTTGCTAAATAATCTGAGATAWGCTTAACTATCTGTAATACAACAAAGAAAATTAAAAGGAGAAAAYATTCATATACTTTTTTTTCTTTAACCTAATATTTAATTAAATCATATCTATTAATATCACTAATTGGTGTTTTTCACTTTCAGGTTTGTCTAGTTTTTCAGAAAGGATACTATGAATACATCATATGTTACGAACTAAGTGAAGAAATCACTCAGTGAAAGGCTWTTGCACAGTCACAGTAGCTCCGTCTGATCTAAGAAGCTGTTCTAAATTATTTACTTTACTTTTTACAAAGACCAAGATTAGGTTGAAGAMTGTAACAGAAGATAAAGGTTTTCACAGCACATGAAAAACAACTTTACTGYTTCTACTAACTGAGTTAAATGTGGGAAGGGCTGGGTGATGGAGGATGCAGGAACAGGACTGTGAACTCCTGCATTCTTTATGATTTCAGCCTCCCTCTGCTTTCCAGCTTGTTTCCCAGTGTCTGGAACACTGTAAGAAAGAAGTAATTTCAGCAAGACTGCCATTTAAAGACGGGTCTCCCTACCTGAGATCAGGAAGGATTTCAACATTTGGTGCATAAAGGTCATTAGCACAAAGGCCAGTTGGCAGCCACAAGTAACAAAACAGTGTATTGCTCAAAGAGGGAAAGTAACTGGTCAAAACAAAACGACAAATTAAACAAAACAGCATTGAATGCTGCCCTGGTATGCCCCCAGAAAGCTAGTTTCCCCTTTGCCACGAGTGGGTAGAAGAATGTGGGATACAATAGCAGAACTCCTTGTGCTTGTTCAGCTCAGCATATTTAAAATGTATACTATTTCTGTTTCAAGCTCCAGCATAAACTATTAAAAGATATTTCCTTAGGGATCATTTTTCTGGMCATGAGCAGAAAATTTATCAAGAGTAATAGAGGTGTTAGTGAAGAGTGGTGTACAAATGGCAGCTTGAAGATCCACACTGCTTTGTTTCCATTTCCACTTACTCTTGGATCACACAAAGTAGTACATTTCTTATGTGGCAGAAAGAGATAGGAAAGGAAATGTACGTCAAAACAGAAAAAAGTTATCAGAGGGTGAAGAGAGATCARAAGTATGTCTGTTGACTGACAGTAGGTTATGCCATGTTCAAGCAAGATAAAAGGTCCATATCAATAGGATAAATTAATAATGGGAGAAAGCATAGGTTGTACAATGTACTGAACCCATACAGCATCTGAATTCARGGACAAAGCAGTGAATAAAGCTGCAGTGTGGAAGTGCTGGACCACAATCTGGGAAGATGCCCACAAGCTCTGAGGGCTTCTTGAATGAGCTCRTTCACCAGTCCTGGCCATCATGTGCCAGACCCTTGGGATCGAGCCTTGGCTCCCCTGAGATCAGTGGCAGGCCTCCCAGGCCTTTAAAGTACCAAGCTTTTATCAGAGAGGGTTAGAAACTTTCTGATTCAGGGTTTCTGGCCAGCTTTGGCCAGCTGGTGTTGAGTGAGATTCAGAACTTTCTAGGTGCTGAGGCTGAACAGTTTCGTACCAGTGCTGAGCAGAGATAGTTTATCATAGTTCTGTTGAAATGCATCTCTTCTCCACCACTTCTGTTTCTTCAACAGATAAAACAAGCAAGCAATTAGCTAGATTTCTTTACTGAAATTCCATGTTTCTTCTCAACCTCGCACAAAGCCGAAAAGCAGGTTGTGGAGCAGGAAAGSTCTGGAAAAATGCTCTTTCAGAGAACTTTGTCTTTTCCCCTTTAGTGCATGTTGTCTTGACTCTAGATAATGTCTTATCCAGGGTWACATGGACCAATATTAAATGAACTTTTAACTTTTTGTTACAAGATGAAACCAAYGGGCATGCACGTGGCCTCTATTACCTGGACCAAAAGACACGGTATGGTAGTTCAAAAGCCAAAGTTGTTGTAAATTTGAGTACGGAGCTTCGCTGGCAGTGACAGACAGGCCCAAAGCAGGCTTGTATCTAAATCGTGATCAAGTCTATGRTAGTATACCCCTTACTCCAGTAGTGCAGCACTGTAGCCTATGTTAACTTGGTAACTAGTAAGACGGTGAGAAACTGCCTCCAGGAACTGGCTATAACCACTTCTTTTTCCTTCCRTAGCATAAGCCACTATAACCAGTACAATGACAGTGTTATTTCAGCAGCTACCATGTAAGGCATAAACTGTACATGTGGGATGGTCTTTAAAAGAACCTTGGGCCAGCTCCTTCCATTTTAGGTCTCCTTGCTGATCAATGAAATGTGTAGATGGGATGAAAGTCAGGGGGAAGAAAGAAGGAGAATGATTCTGGCCTTTCTTCAAGGTTTGCAGGGCTATTCAAGAGGCTGGGCACACTGAATAATACATTAACTCACCCATTCCAGCATCAAGACTTCCTCAGGAGTTTGAAGTCTGCCTTCCTCCTTCAGCTGCTTTCTGTCCCCTAAGAATACTAATACTTGTAACACTAGCCCTGACTTTGGCAATCTGCCCTCAGCTTGCCATAGCCCTTCTCTTCCTTTTCCTGGGCCTACTTCAGTTCCCTTTTCCTTGGCTCTAAACYCCTCTGGCATGACTCTTGCTCTGCTTCAGTCCAAACGGAGCCTAGGCCATTGGTAAGCTCTGCTGCAGCATCACTGTAGGTGTGTGAGCAATTCCAGTCTGCAGGGTTTCACAAAGCAAGATTAAGGAAGGGGGAACTGTTGGCCCACCCGGCCTCTTGATTCACAGAGCATTTGCACATGGCCTTCCTGGATGCTGACGTCCCTTCTTTGCTGCCACACTGGGCATCCTTTGGGACTGTGCCATTTCCTAGGTTGCTGGAACACACAATAACTGCTTATTAATCAGAATAGTCCTGAAACAGAAATTCCGCTTTTAGGAAAAATTAGAATTTCAGGATTCAGTTTTATCTGCAGTAGGATGAAAAGCTGAAATTCTAAGAATATATTCAGAAATATAGGACTCGAAAATCTAGTGATTTTAAAATTTCAATTCTCATCAAACTTAAAAATTTAATGTAAAGCAGATATTAATAATCTTAAAAATGTCAACAGCTTCCAGGTATCATAGTGTTGTTCACTGTTAATTTGGACAGCATTTGTTTCCCAGGGCTGTTGCTGCAGTAACTTACCTCGAGGTCCAAACATATAGTCCACAAATTCATTTACTTCTCGGTCAAAAGTTTTCAGGTGCTCCTAAAACCAGACACATGACAGAGACATTATTACCTCATGGGTCACCCAGGCATCATGTCTGCTGAAAAAAACATCATTTAGGGCATATTGTGGTCTAGACAGTAATAGAGGCCTCATTCCTGGAAATAGTGCCAAAAGTTGGGCTTTTTAGGAAGGGAATCATGCTCAAGACAGAGGTTTTATAACTGAAATAAAAACAGCTATCACAGCAAAACCACATGCGATGGATATAATTTTCTCTTTAGATATGGTGCCTCTTTTCRTTTTGTTTTCTTCTGTTTTCGCAATTGAAATCACTATTTGTGGAAAGAACCTGGTGGTTCCTTTGATTAGCTTCACAAAACGGTCTCGTGGCAGTGCAATGAGCTGAACATGTTGATATACTGCTCTTAAAGAAGGAAACWTTTGGGGAAGAGATTGCCTGAGATTTCTCTAAATCAGGCAGATCTTTAAAAGAAAAAAGAATTTGTAAGTGGAATCTTGAACTTCCACTAATGCAGTTCAGGGCATTTAGCGAGGGAGGAAGAGGGGGCAGGAAGAGGAGGGATGAGTTACAGTGTCGTGTTCTGAAGCCAAAGTCAATGAAGCAGCACTGAATGCTGCTGGCAGGCGCAGCAAGTTTGTGACTGAGTTGGAAGCAGGCCCCTGACCAACACAATCCTCTCCTCAATCAGACATTATTATACCTGAGGGCTCAGCGTGCCTTTGAATGCCAGGTATCTCCACGCCAGCTGGTGTGAAGACTTGGGTCTGTGCTTCCCCAGCCAGTGTTGCCTTGTGGTCAGGGCAGCAAGGCGGCCCCGGAGCTCTCAAGACCCCTGTGTTCCTCCCCCTCTTATATTATGCTCCTCAGGAGACTCACAGTAACGATTCATTGCTGTGATTGCTATGAATCTCCTGAGGAGCTTCTCATGGCGAGGAAATTCACAGCCTTTGGGAAGTCGTCCTAGATGCTGGCCTTGGAGGGAAGTGCTACCAATTCCCTCAGCAACCTAAGGATGACTTCTGTTGTAGGAAATGACCACATTTCTGGATGCAGGATCTATGCAAAGGGCCTGCTTGCATTTTGGTTACATCCTTGAGCTACGCAGTTCTACTAACATTCTTTAATGTATTCATATGATTTGTAGAAATAAGTACACAAAGCTACTTGCTTCAATGTTTACATTATATAAGCRAATCTTATTTGTCAGGAATAATATAAGAAACCATATATATTAATTTTATATTAAAATGCTGTGGACAAATCTACTCGACACTGCATTTAAATGGAATTTAGGGATTGAATTAGATGCAGTTAGAAGGAGCAATCATAGAATTTAAAATAATTTATAAGAAGAAAGAGTGKAATGTACACTTAAAAATAGTAATAACAAGATTATTTTCTGCAYAGGCTCCTGTTTTCATTGATCTGCCATGTGACATTTCAAGTTCTTATGTCTGGCTGAGATGAAGAGRCTGCATATTGAATAGATGAGTGGGGTCTGAAACTAAATCCACCTCCTCGTGCATGTGCTTAAATGACATTTAAAATGAGAGTTGTAGCAATGTACTTAAATTTGCATGGGATTCCTGCAGTGTCTGATTTGCTTTTCATGGGTCCTTTCCAAGCAGGAATTTTGATAAGATGCAGAGCAGAGGAAATAAATATACTTCTTGATTATACCCCAACAGTTGTCTCCCTTCTAGCTATCTTGCAGTTTATCTTAGCTTACAGCAATGAATAAAAAAATGTTGTCTGTCTCGTAGATTTACAAGTTTATTAAATTCAATGCATTTATTTACATACCAAATACCCGTACTCATAGTTCAATCAAAAATAAAACCTCTTACTTCTTAATTTGACTAGTTTGTCACCTTCCTGTCAACACCTCTGCAAAAGGCCATAGCCAAAAGGCTGTATTTCTGGCTTTTAGAACAAATCTTTAATAATGCCTCTGGACAGCTTAAGTTCACATATATGCTCCAAATAATTTGCTGTATTTCTAAAGAAAAAAAAAGAAAAAAAAAGAAAAAAAAAACATGTTCAGAGAATTCCACTCTAGAAAATCAATGTGGTGTCCTTTATCAAACAAGGTACTTGGGCTACAAGGCTGAGGATTAATGTGTCTTTTATATTTTTGGTCTGTTGAGGAGGCGTCATTCTTGGCATTGACAGTGCTAGTAGTCTGACAGAATTTAGGGTCTTATTCTGTAAGATCTATTTACCTACGTCTACCAAAAATATATTAGCTCATCAGGCAATTCAACACACCCAAAAGGAAAGATCGGGAGGGAGAATAATGGTGAAGATGATAAAATAACATGGAGGTTTCTTATGAATTCCAATATTTTTGCAACTAAAATGTTAATAAGTAGCAAGGAGTGCATATAATGAATTATTGTTTTCATGCTGATTGAACTTAAAATGCTATTTCAAGGTCAGCTAGTATGGAAAGAAACACCTTTCTTCTCATACTGCTAGTGCAGGTCTCCTGGTAAAGACCAATGTCTGCTGGTTTCCTAATAGTTTTAGTAGAAGTATGCAGAAATAATGTATATGCTATCTGGACAGCATAGACATCAAAACACCTTTGATTAGGYAGTGTTCTCTGTGGGTGTCAGGACATCCAGAAGCTGATAATAAACTACTGCTTTACGTAATTTATGATTAATACGTGAAACCCACCACTCCAAGATTCCAGAAATTTAGAACAAACTGGAGGCAGCTCAAGAGAGAAACGGACACGAAGCTGCATGCTGGGACTGCTGCTAGCTCCAAGGGCTGCAGAGGAAGCACGCAGGGAAGCAACAAAACACCCAGAAGGGACCTCATCTGTTTCTTAGATCTTCTGTTTTAGCGTTTGAGATCAAACCCTGCTGGCTGAAGGGCTCTCGTGTAAGATGCATCTGTTGTGCAAAGAGGTTGGCAACACCCCCATTTCGCAGAAGGGGACCAAGGAGAGCTAATAGGAAGAGGTGCTGGTGGCCCTACCTCAAGATGTAGTTACCTTTGCAGAGTTGGAAGACCTGTACCTTTGGTTTGGCTATGCAAGCTGTGTAATATATATTAACTTAATGCAAAAACCTCTGCATGAAACTACAGTTTGGCACAAAACAAACAAACAAACAAATGAACACCAACCCCAAAGCAGATGGCTCTTCCAGCTTCAGTAACAAATTGAAAAATGATTAAAGTTCTTCTCTCTGCCCTGTTCCTTTCTGCTAAGGCCTTTCATAATAAAGTGTAAGCAAACCAGAAAAGGAAGATATTGTTATTCTGGTTTGCAAATTACTAAAAAATTTACTTTTAAAGAATATTTATTTTAAAATATTTTAAAATCTCTGTGTTGAAAGTAGCAAAGACTAGTGCTGCTGCATAACTGTGAAATATATAGTATTTCCTACAGGCTTCTGGAAAAGTCGTATTTTGTTTGAAATTTTTATTTAATTTGACCAGTTTAAATTTCTGTATTTTTCAAAGGTATGATATTTTATTTTCTCATACCATGCAGTCTAGCACAAATGACAAGTCCAGATCTTTGAAAAAAAATATAAAGGACAATTTCAATATGAAGGGAGAGCCGAGCTTGCTGCTGACGTAATAACAGCCCTTTTGCTTTTAGTCTTACACGGTCCACAGCCAGCTGAGGCTGCAGATGGGCTGGCTCTGCCTTCCCCAGCGGACACGGAGAACAGCTCCGTGAACAGCGTCTACAGGCAAAAGCAACACCTTCTCCCGGGCAGATTCAGCCACCATAGGGAAACGCACAATGATRCTGAATCAGGAAGTAGGAGGTTGCTTGGGGCAAGAGGACATGTTTAGGTTTTGCCTCTCTATTTGCTGGGGTTAGACTGCCTGCCAGTGAATGCCCTATTTTCAGTGGCTTTTTTAATAAGCACAGTGGTTTGTGATTTATGATACGAAAAACCAAAGCATGAATTCTGAAGTTACTCACTGTGGAAAGACACAGCTAAATGCAGCGCATGCATCYCTCCAACGTACCCTCTGCAATGCCAAAAGACTTCTTTGGGGGCGGAAGGACTAGGGGTTGGAGCTCCCATGTGCGTAAGCAGTGKCAGCCTTGAAATGTTCTTTCTTAGAGCACAGACAGGAGGGAGATCCCAAAAATACTCTGTCATGGMGCAGGGTGAGCTTCTTGAGTTAATTCCTGCCATGGGCTGTTCCCTGAACAGCACCTCAGAGGCGCCTTTTCTGTACAGTGTTCAATACTGGGACACAAAGCGGTCGCTGTCCTGTCGGAGTCCATGGTAATGGAGCAGTGGAAATTTATTTATTTTTCCAAGGTGCCCATGTCAGTGCGTTGACAAGTGAGTTTCCTTGTGGCATCCAAATATATCTGGTGCGTAACACCACCCATAAGCAACGTCATCTGTGCCAATGTTGTTTCTTTTCCTCCTAAACTGCGCTAGAATATTAGAGGAAGAGTGAGCTCGGAAGACATCCCTTCTCATTGCCCACTACAGAAATACAGCAAAGGCTCTCAAACTAACAGCTCCTAGGACCGTATTTAAAGGCTTCTCCTCTCCAAAAGCTGGAAGAGACTTGTGGTAGGTCAAAGAACTGCCCTGAATTAATTTCTATCTCCAGTAGAGCAGCTAGATTCTACATTGTTAGTGGCAGAAAACCCACCAAGTTGTCATCTCTTCTAGTGACTAATTACCTCACCTTTAAACAAACCTGCATGCTYTCTTTCTAGTGAGAACAGGCACTGGTAAGGGGCAAAGTGGGGTGGAAGAGACTGTCTCGAAGGTTGAAAATTTTCCATGTGCCCCTGTGTGGAGTGAGAGTTTGTGTGGCCTACATAAGAGTGGGAGGCACAAACCTCTTAACCCTGCTGCTTAGACATCTTATTTCTCTCGGGGTATTATTCACAGAGAGCATTAATAGCAGCCGTGGCCTACTAAACGCAGAGCCTCCGCTGCTCCTGCCCCTCGGGCCGGGGTAGCAACGCGAGGAGCTCTCCCGTGCCCCCCAAAACGACGTGTCCTCTGCAGGGTCTCCCATGGATGCCTGGGGACATGGGGAGCCCTCAGGCACTGGCAGTGAAACGAGTCTGAAGGCAATCTGTACAGCTGGGTACAGGTACAACCACAGCCAAGGCAGGCCAGCCAGCCTGAAGATTTGGCTGAGGGTCTGCAGAGGGGCCCCTTGAGGTTGGGGGCACTGCCCGCTGCAGAGGAGGCTCTTACAGTGGACCTGTTCAGAGGTGGAACCTTCCCTTCTCTGGGAATCACTATATAATGGCAGCGTTTTCTTTTTTTGGGTGAAGAGAGGGGCACCMAAGATGGTTTCATGGCCTATTTTATTTAAAAAATAAATTTAATTCTGTGTTGTTCCAACATTGATCTTCTCCCCAAACTTGTCACATAAAATGAAGATCAAACTAGAAGTATTTTTGCGCACATATGCAGTCTCTGTTCTTAACCAATAAAAATACCCCCAAAACATGGTTTTTTACTCCTCTCCAAAAAGACTAACTTTTACCACTTGGCACTACAAGGTTTCAGAAACCATTACAATTCTTACATCTTTCTGAAAATGCCAGTGTCTAATTGCAATGTGAAAAGTAGCAAGTCCTACCTAGGACCTCCAGCTTTGCGACAATACACGAGCAAGAAACAAAGACGCTGCATATCCCTTGAATGCAGCTAAATTGGCAAACGCRCTGTGTGGCGTTCTGCTTAGTGGCCCTCCTGCCACTCGATTCCCCAGCGCTGGGGGTTGCGATACGAGTGGGCACAGCGCAAGCACCTCCGCTCCACGTGAAAGGCCCCTAYGGGGAGGAGGCTCTGCAGGAACACTCCCCTCCGGATTTATCACTCATTTGCTGGTGCATAAGGCACTTGCACGAGAAGCGGAGTTCGAGCTCTTCAGCTGACTAGCAGCTGCACTCCAGGCTTTGCACTTCTGGAGAAASGGTGCTGATACACCGGCTCCTTCACTTGGCCATCCTATTAATGTTGGTTAATGAGAGGTCCCTTCCCACTCGCATTCGCAGTCCCACTTGGTGCTGCGCGTGCTCAGCCTGCGGACGGGAATGAGGGACTAGGCAGAGAAATACCTGGCTTTGCCTTCTGCCAGGACCCACAGYCAGGTGCAGCATGGGTGAAGTCAAAGAGGAGTAAATCTTCAGAAGCAGAACATTTTTTGTGTGTGCAAAACTCCCAAGAGCAAGTGGGGTACAAGATTGTGCCCTCAATACACTGATGAGCCATTTCAGACCTCAGTCTGCATCTAGTCTTTTCCGTGATTCCCGGCAGATTGAATATGTTGCACTAATTTCTTTCATGAGGTAAGTCAAGTCTGCCTATTGACTCTACCAGCAGTGTTCCTGTCAGGTCATATATCACTGCAAGGTAAATTGGTTTTACAAAATAAATCAGCTCTTTGATTACTCTTTAAGTGTGAGGAAAAATAATCTGCARGTTCTTTGCACCACCATTTCATGGGTTACTATGAAAGTGATTTAAGAACAAATTAAAACTAACTACAGTTTCCAAAATCTATATATAACTTAAATACTTGAAGGCATTCAGCCTATTAGCCACTATTCATTGTTTTGTCTTTTCAAAGATTGGCAGCATCATCTTTTGGATGGAAAAAACCCTTTCTAGGATCACTGCTTGAAGGATTTTCCTCTACAATTTCCATTTTTTTTGTTCTCTTTATTGTAATTATTTTATGTAATCACTAAATAAATCGTGGCAATCTCAGTGCTTAAACTAGAACCCATCTGATCTTAAAAGAAGAGGAGGCAGGTTGGGGACAGTAGCCGGTATGGCTGTTGTGTTRCAATATATGGCTGTCATATACATTTCCATGTCTTTGTAATCCATCCACTTGCTTATTATCAGAGTTGCAAAATGAAACTGTCACCAAAGCAGATCAGTGCAATCCTTTTAAAAGTAATCCTGCTCAATTCTACCTACWACACAGGGGAACATCAGCTTAACTTGTAATTAAAGAAGATTTCTCTAGGGAGACCTTAGATGTGGCCTGTCGGTTCCTAAGAAAATGGTGGCAATTACTGACCTCATTTTTTCTTTGCTCTAAGAATCAGATTTAAAATCACAGTGCATGCTGAGATGGAACATAATTCCTGTCAGCGATGACGTGACAAGACTGTCTCTACGACTGCGAGGGGATAAAGGAACACACACAAAAAAAGAGTCAAAAATGAAAGGGCAGATGAAAAATCTGCATTCTTCTATTAGCCTGAGTTAATAAGTTGCTTTCCCACAAAAAAACAACGGGCTTTTGGAACCAAGAAGTCCTGCCTTGAATAACAGAAAGTTCCCTCTGGTGAAGGAAGGTCCCTAAGCTACAAGCAAAGGACCACAATGAGGTTTTACAGAAAGGTTAGGTCTGTTACAGTATCTYAATTAGCCTGTTCAGCTCTTGGTTGATTTTCAGAAGGAGCTGGGTAGGCAGATCAATACCAGAATTCATTTTGCACCAGGGACACGAAAGSCCCCACAGTTTAACGTGCCTGCTTCCAAACAGCTAGCCTTAATTAACAATACTTAACTCCCAACTACTTAATGAAGAAGGAGTGCTCATCACTTCCTGTGATGTGAGAGCAAAACAGGCAATTACCCTCTGAGAGTATAGGATCATAGTAAGACAGGGTCACTGCCCTTTTCAAGTGAAAATACAATAGCAAGGGGGGTAATTACTCTTTTAAAACTTAAGATTAACCAGACTATTTGGCTCRAGCACAGCAAGGCGCCAAAACAATTCCTGATTCTTACAGCTTGTGCCCTGCCTATTACTTGTATGCTGCTGCACACTTTTGCTGCAAAAATCTTGCACCCTAAATCTAAACCCTTGCAATGATTAAACAAGAYGGGGACTGGTGGTAAGTGCAGTGGTAGGGAGGAGTTATAGCAATGCATTTACAAGCTGCATCAGTTCTCTGCATGTGCCATGCATATGCCATGTCCCCAAGCATTTGCAGAGAGAGAAGGATTTTGGCACCACTGAGCAGCGGAATTTGTAAGTTAGAATAATGCACGCAGAGCATTCTTTTTGTGCTTGGCATACACATTTAGGCATTTTTCTGGAGAAAGCAAGACAGACAACACACGGATTGTAGTTCTGTGAATATCTTTTCTCAATTTCCCACTGTAACAGACTTTAAGATCTAAGACGAATAGTAGAGTCTAAGCCTGTGCACAGGATCTCACGGCTTGCTGGACAATGAACCTTAAAAAATAAAGAAAAAAAAAGAAATCCCAAAGCGAGAGCTTTGGTTTTCCCATAATCCTGGCAGTGCAGGAAGACAAAGAGCACTCTATGCCTAAAAAGTAGGTTTCTTGGTTGCTATCCCAGACGTCTGTAATGTAACACTCTGTCCCCGCGGTGGGGACTAATGCGCAAGGGACTGCCCCTACTGCCTCTTCTGCTACAGGCAGTGAGGATCGTAAGGGATTTTCTACCATGTGTTTCCTGACCAGGGCTCTCCAGGACTAAAGAGTTTTGCCGGACTTCTTTGGCCAGCTGCTTCCAGTGCTGCCCAGGGCGTTTGTCTACCCGAGAGGGAGAAGAACGAGTGTGGGAGGAGAAGGAGACAAGACTACTTGAAAACCAACACAGTTAGAATTTCCAGTTTCTCTGGACAGACCTGAAAATAAACCCCTGGGCTCTCTCTTTAAAAATATATAAAGAAATAGAAATGTGCATCTTACATTCTCTGACAGGCAATTACCAGCAGGTCTTTAGGAACTTTAGTCCTTTAGTTAGAACCTCAGCTGCTAAGATATTCACTACCAAATTCCACAATAAAAATGCTATATAAGCAATTAACACGTTCCAATCCATATCACTAACTGAGTCACATGTCAGGGCATATGGAGTAAAATGGGCTTATAACAGTGCAGTCCATAAGAAAATGAATGGAATGGAGCACACTTTGTTTGCAGCACTTACCTATGTACTCCATATATAGTTCCAACTACTGAAACTCTCCTATTTATTTCATACTATTAAAATGTTTTTAAAGTGCTATAGCTACTATGTGCAGAAGAATACTTCATGAACACTTCTAAGAGYAAATAAACAAGGTCAGGATAGGATACCTTATTTCTTCAGGGAAAAAGTAATGGCCCTGAAAAGACTTTTATCCTCACGAGCAAACCCTTCTCCCTCTTACGCAGCCGCTGCTGCTCTGGGCACCACCCCAGCACAATGGCTGGGGAGTTYGGCTGAGGGGACCGTTCCACTGCAAGGGAGGAACTGCTCCCTAGGAACCGGGCTCACCCTGAGTGAAAGGAGCTACGGAGGCGTCGTGTGAGCAGCCCCGTGGGACGGTGGTGGGATGGTGCTGGGTGGTTAAGGGCAGTCATCTTCAGCAACAGACAGATGTCCACATGCTTGGTGAGCTTTTGTAGAATCTTCTACAGTATTAATCCCCCAAACTAAGGGCGTTCTGTCCTGATTTTGTACTAAGTTAAAACACTAGCTTCTTAATTTCATAGATAGATGTGCTTTAGAAGTCACATTTTTGAGTGCCACAGTAAAGTTAGAATATTTTAAAAGACTAATTGTGAACTAAGATTACTGACCTACATGCATTCAGAAAACCAAGAAAGAATCAGCTAGGGATCAAAGCCCACAAAAATATCTGCAGTAGTACCCAGGTGTTTGCTTTGCTTTCCAGACCCTTTAATAACATCTTATTTAAACCTTGTGTAGGGTTCCTGAGATGAAATCTGTGCACCTGTGAATTCTCTCTGTTTTAGCCAAAAAACTGCACTTATAAACATAAAGGAAGGCTGGGATAGCACTGTACCAAAGACACAATGCATCAAAATCCACCCCAATATAKACCCTCCCTGCTCAGGTTACTACACAAGGTATGAAATGGGACATATCTATCCCCTTCCCATATGGGAATAGACCCAGAAGAATCAGGACATCTAAGAGGGAGGGCCTTTTTTGGCATTATTATAGCCCGGCGCTAGTGGGTAAAAGCTGTGCTGAACRTCACCAAGGAGAGCAAAGCTGCCCACAGGAGCCCTGGGCCACAGTCGGGGGAGCCTCTAGACGTAGGGCCTTACTGCTTGAACTTCTCCCCAACGCTCAGAGTAGAGGAGCCCGAGGGGAGCAGCCGAGGGCTGCAGGTTTGCCTGGGGCCGTGTTTCCGAGGAAGGGCTCCAGTCGCTGCTCTGCAAGGAAGGGCAGAGYGCAGCCCGAGGTAAAAGGCCTGCCAGCCTTCTCCCGTACCCCAAGCATGGCCATAGGAAGGAGGAAGTACTTAAAAAATGCTGGGGAGAAGGAGGAAGAGTAAAAGGAGAATTGTTTTGTATTAGGGAAAAATAACACTTTTTTTTTTCAATTTTCCCCATTCAAAGACTGATGAAAGGGGTTATGTTGTAGCCTGCATTAGCCACATTCTTAATATTAACAGCATCCAATCTAAAGACTTTTTCTCTCTGTTTGGATGAAGCAAGTCTGGCTGGTATTTGCCTTCTAGAGGTACAGGCTGCTCCTGCTTTGCAGCTATTTGCTCAATCGTTTCTTGACAAGTTATCGCCCATGACATAGAGCCTCTCCTGAACTAGTTACAGGGGTGTAAACCAAAAAGGGGAAAGAAAAGAATGGAGTAGGAGGAGGTGTTTATAGGACGCTGCTGTGGATTACAGAGCACAGATCCAAGGGCCTAAGGTTTCAGCGTTAATCTTCCAGCACATGCAAAGCCTTTCAATTTCACYACTAGGTCACTACTCGAGTACAGAACAGTCTAACTTTTGTGCCAGGAAGAGAGCCACAATACTCGCTCCACTAAACTTATCAATTGCTTAGTTATGAGTATAATTTCCTCTGTCTGCACTAGRAGAGAATCCTGAAGGTTTAGGTCAAAAATTCTTAATAACTGAATTTTCTCCGTTTATCTGTCTATAAAAATGAAAAAACTTTCAATTAAACTGAAGATCAGACAGATTTCAAGTTTATGAGTTTTAGTAAACACTTCTATGTTACCAATTTAATTGTAGTTTTCATTTATTTTCATTTATAAACTTCAGTTATCTGTAACTGCTGACTTAAAGAAAAATTAAAGGCAGAATAATTTTATAGCCTGAGCATGTCACTGTAACTATTTTGAAAAGAAAGCTTGAGTGAAAGGTGCTCCCTGCATCAATGAGTAAGCTACAGAAATGGTCTTAATGATGTGSTTTTTAAGTTGTTTTCTCGATTATGTCCAGTACTAGAAGCTGCATGTCTGCTGTCTTGGTGGAGGCTTTTTACACAGCTTTCCTCATAACTCTGGGAGATCACCCSATATGGTCAGCCTAAGCCGACCTGTAAAACGCGTTGTCGCAAAGTCAGGAGTTTCCATGTGACTTAATGTCTACACGAGAGCTCTGCGCCACGGAGACTGTCCCACCCACTTGGATTGATTTAACCTCCCTGAAWGGACGATAATAATTAGAGCAAACATGTGGAAACAGACATTACCGAGAGAGATCACGTGGCAATATATTGATTCCCTCAACTGTTAGGTAWGGATGAGGTCCAGCAGTGCCCTGGCATGGACAGGTAGGTGACAGGAAGWCAACACTTGCTTGCAAGGTCAGCCTGACCTCTTTGCGACCTGATACACATCACGAGCAGCAGCCCAGTACCTGTTTCCAGAAAATAAATATCCTCACAAGCTCAAATTTCCAGCAAGTGAAGTAGATGCTCTGAGCCTCTTTAGATTTACTCTTGTTTCAAATAAAGATTAGCATCACTTCTTATTTTGCATTGAATGTATGTGGTTGGGAATGACTGTTTCTTACAGGTAAATGTAACAAACTTTGCAGTTTTTTCATTTTACTCAGCATGTTAAAAGCAGCTAGAGTATTGCCAGAGATATTCTTAAAAACAGGTTAAATGCGAAGGTGCCTATCCTAAAAAAAAAAAAAAAAAAAAAGGGGGAAGAAGAACAAGCTACCTAGCAAATCCGGAATAGCTATTGGCCACCAATATACATTGCCTCCAAAACATGGGGAAGATAATGACTATATTGGGAACTTAAGGGGTTTTGGAAAAAGGCAGCAGCAAACAACTTACATTTCCTCTTGAAAATTCCTCTTTAAAAGAAYTATACACCTCGCTGTAGTCTGTGGGAAGATGCTCTATTTTCTAAATGTTATAGGGGAGGAAATAAGTGATAGCGATGAGAGTTGAGTAAGCAGTAAAATAAAAGGGACTGCAAATATTCCTAGTTKCTGAAGAGAACCCATCTGGATGGAAGAATTTTTAGCAAGATCCTATAAGATAAGCTGGGAGGAGATATTTGAAGATGGCCTCTAGTATTTTTTCTAATACTAGGTCTAAGCACTCTGTTTTCTGGCAACCCTAATTTAATCTCACCCTTCTTCACTCTTACTGTACAATTTCTTCTTCATAATTTAGACTCAGCTGCCCATTGTATTTAACAGAAGATCAGATTGATTAACTGTTGATCAAAATGTATCCAAATTGGCTTATCGAGTCAGATGTAAGATAACTTCAGGTAATAAATTTTTGACTGTCTTCCAAGTCTCAGTCAGCGACTGAATTCCTTACAGCCGTCCAACGATGTCACTTTGTCTTTTTGTACAAAGATGCCAACGTTGCTGTGATTACTTTGGTATATACYGGCTCATTATTGTTAATTTGCACGGCTTAATGTTTTGGCAAGRTTCTACCCTCTCCACCCCAGCAATCACCTGTTGGGTTCAAAGAGAGATGCTGAGCAACAGATTTGCATCAATGTCTCTCARTGCCATCACCTTTRGAGACCTTCCAAACCCGCCTGGATGCCACYCCGTGCMWCRTGCTCTAGGTGTCCCTGCTGGAGCAGGGGRTTGGACGAGATGATCTCTAGAGGTCCCTTCCAAGCCCAACCATTCTGTGATTCTGTGATATCTGGAGAAGGAATGGTTAGAGGAAGAGGGGGGAAATCTATAAAAGAAACAAAAGAGCATAAGCACTCCCAAAGTTACTGAGGAATAGGAGACTGGTATGTGTTTGTTTTTTAAATTATCAAGATGTTCCTTATCTCCTGAATGTTCAAGATCTGTTGGGGTATTTTGCTTCTAAGTGCTTGCACCACATGTACTAAATATCAGTGAGGCCTAAGGCTTAATGAGCCAGGTCTTGAAATACTTTTAATCTTTAAACTTATGAAAACAAACCTGTAGAGTGGTAAAGTACAAGCTTCCCATGCTGTGCTGTTTTTCTTTCCCATCTCCAATCTCCTAGAAGCCTCTTTTGCACAGGTTTTAACTTCACGCCTTTCAATAAAAAACACTCTTCTGAGCAGAGTTCTACCTTGTCACAAAGGTGCTTGGCTGTAGAGTACCAAACAGAAGGGAATCATTTCCTCTTACTCACACCAGGCAAAAATGCTAATATTTTAAATCTTGTTCTTAAGAAAAAAAGAGATATGGACAAGACTTTGTTTTATTAGAGCTTGGATACATCATAAACAGAGTGTGCAGGATTTTTCTGAGTTTTTCCTTATCTCTTTCTGTAAGGAAAATAGCTCTCACCTATAGCTCTCACCTACTCTTTCATCTTTCAAGATCTTTGCAGATACTATCTGTACTTTAGATACTATGTCATGCATATAAATATATGTGTGTATATGCATATAAAATAAATACGGGGCAAACTTACAATGCTTCTTGCAGTAAGGCAGCTGCCTCAAAACAAAAGCTTCTCAATCTTCCTTTTCACTGAAATGCAGAGCTATCGGTACTGTGCAGAGGAAGGAGCCCAAATAGCACGTCTCCTGCTTGTTGCAAATTGCCTATTTTGGTGCCAATAGCAAGAAATCACAAGCTGCGTCTCAGTTTTCATGGGGAGTGTGAACATCCCATGATGCCTCTGACACATTTAAAGAAAAGAAAAGAAAAGAAAAGAAAAGAAAAGAAAAGAAAAGAAAAGAAAAGAAAAGAAAAGAAAAGAAAAGAAAAGAAAAGAAAAGAAAAGA
>PTEX01000104.1:145473-305754 GCA_003342815.1 Eudromia elegans
AAAAGAGAAAAAACTTTGAGAGGACAGACTTGAAACACTTCAGCTTGTGTGATTTCGGGCATATGTTGAGTTGATGCTATCATCTCATGATTTTTAACAGTCACACTTCCATATGAAGCTGATGTCTCCTGCATCTGGAGAGGCAAGGCCTCCAGGGGTGATTTTGAGAGTGGATCCAGAGTTTACTAATAGTTTTTTTCTTTTTTTCTTTTTTTTTTTTATGGAAGGACCTTCCATGAAATTTATTTCTGCAAGTCCTATGGAATAAGGGCTCCACTATTTGGAGGATGAGCAGAGCTGCTGAAACTGAACTTGCCTGAATACTGCCGTGTTGGAACTTGTCTTTTATTTCTGCTTCCTAAAACAGTAGAAGGTGAAAAGAAGAGATGAGCTTAGAAACACTTAATGAGCTTAAAAACCTCTCTTCCTCTCAAATCTGAAGACACTTGAAGTGATGAGTTCTTGTTTTGCTTCATTCATAGCTTTCTGCTATTATTAAAAGATGTAACTGCAAGGGACATTGATGAGCTCCCAGCTCTCCCGCTGGAGAAATCAAGTACTAATACTGAAGTCAAGACTCTTTAAGTAAGAAACACCCCTGGGGGTTTAAGCCTCATGGTAGCTTCTTGTGTAAGAGCASAGCAGTTCTGGAATGGCACCTCAAGAACATGCCTAAACCTTAGAGATGCACTCAGACTAGAAAGCAAGACAGATGTAGCTGCTCCTGTAAGCAGGGCACGGGATGCTCCTTCGTCTTTGAAGAGCTTCCAGATTTGCAGAAAAGGGTGGGTTTGAGTAGCCAGTCAGTACTGCAAATTGTTTAGACCGCATAAAGATATGGGGAAAAAAATAGATGGAGAAACTAGAAACCAGATTTAATGTTTATTCTCCCTGGACTCCTGACAAGCATGGACATTTGACAAACCTTCGGAGAAGATGAAACCGTGTMCATGCTAAAATAGCACATTTGTGCTCTGCCACAAATGCCAAYTTTCAGCAGATGCTGAGCTCACACGGCCCCAGAGCCGTCCTCTCCCCCTGCAAGAGAAGCAACTTGGCCGGCACAGAGAGTGGCTGCGGAGGGGGTTATTCAGAGCTGCCTCAGCTGCTGGAATTAAAGATGTACCAACTCCCTGACAAGGAAATGGCCCTTGGCAGCTTTGCCAGCCRTTCATTCCCTGCCAGTCTGAGGGCACCCTGCCTTTTGGAACGGTTTTGTCCGTGCTCACAACAAAGCGTAAGGAGAAAGCTGGCTGTGAAAATGCGTGTGTGATATAGGGAAAGGAGAAAACAGAATCCGATACGTGTTTTACAAAGTGTCACTTGAGAACACAAAGCACTGTCTGAAGAGGAAAATATCTTCTTGTTCGGTTAACTGGTCCCGGTCCTTACTTTTTTTTTCTCTTCTTCAATCTTTGATGAGAAAGACCTAGATTTCAAAGTTTAAGGTTGCCTCATATAAAATCTTAAAATATGTTTAAAGATAGTTGGGTTTCAAGTTTAAAAAAGAAACCAAAACTAAAGCATGGAAGTTCTGTTATGACCCTCTCCTCCTGCCTCCCAAAACACTGATCTAATTCTACCTCTTTTAAAACCTCAAGTCACGCTAATAAGCTCCAAGAATGCCTCTTCCTTAAAGCATTCAAAATCCTAATAACAGAGTGCAGTCTTCTGGCACTGGATGAGAGGGGGCAATTTCTCATTAGCATTAAGTCCAACAGGAGGTATCGTAGAGTTTAATCCACATATAGCTGGTATTTTAAAGTCCAAAACTCTGAAATCAGTTATACTATGGGAACGTATAAACTGCTTCCTCCTTGGAAAGAAAARCAACAATCCTAAAGACTGTGCTGCATGGTAACAAAAAATGTGCCGATGACATAAAATGTCTGTAAACTGCAAGAGTTATTGTCACCCAGGGAAAATAAAAGCAACTGAGTTTTCTTCATGTGCAAACTGTAGTGTCATGAATGATAATTAGTGATTAGCCTATGTTTGAGGGCTTTTAAGAACAGGAAAATTCTGATCTTTGTCATACTATACATTCAATTTTAGGATATCTAGTAAAAATCCCCAAATCATCTAATAATTAGGAATTAGAATTTAGTAGGTCAATATCCAAACTGCTTAGAAGGCTACTTTATGTCTCCCATAGATCTCCTATCCATAATGATTTTTTTTATGCCTCTACTTACAAATTGTCATACAGCCATTTCTTCCACAAGATGCTCTATTTCCTCCAGCTTTTCCTTTCATCTAGCCTTTATTGTTTTCTTCCTCAATCTAAGGTGAGGAAGTGCAAGGCTATCCATGTGCACTACCCATGCAGATAATGCACTTATAAGCTCAGCTGCTGTAATGCATCTACAAAGTGGTTACCAAATTTAATATGTTTGAAGCCTGACACGTGCCATGTATAATGTGGCTGAGTTGCAGAGCACAGGATCACAAGGCTTTTYGTCGTTATACATGGAGATCCTTCTTAGGTCCATCCAGTCCATCACCAGGCAGGCTCATGCCAACAGGTTTCCATATCAAAGGGACACACCACTTAGCCTCATCCTCCTAACTTCCCTCGCGTCTTCTTTACCTTCCTGTATTGCAGCCCAGGGTGTATCTGTGACAAGCGGTACTTTATAATTGACTATGCTCTTCAGACTCAAGTTATGTGAGATTTAGTAAATATTTTTCAGGTGTTTGGCAGTGTCTTGGCTTCTAAATCAGCCTTGTGGGCAGTAGTTAATGAATTTTATACAGCATGACATGAAAACCTTAGGCCAAATTCCTACCAATGATTTACACTGGAAAGTGGCTCGATTAGGGAATAAAACAGCCTACTACATTTATGTGAATATGGAGCTTATTAATATCCAAAGAAATATTGCAAAATACTAGAAATATTAGTATTTGTTTTGTTCTTTTTTGTTTATTGCTTTTTTTAACAACTATTAATTGAGTTGGAGATAGAATTTGAAGGGTTTGGAAGTGATTAGCTTTGTGATTTAATAAAATGAGGAGCAGCTGATAAACAACAGGAGTCTGTATCTTCTCACAGGTCAGAGCATTTGCAATGAAGATAATGAAGAGGCAATGATGGGTCCTAAAGAATCAGGGGATCCTCCTAGAGCTGAGAGGATCTCCCTGGAGCTGAAAGGAATCAACAGCCAGGCCAGCATGCAGGATTTCATAAGCAGGTATCTATAAATAGCGATGCAAATGAGACTCTTAGCTCCATGGCGTGCAGCATTTTGGAATTAAAGCATCGTTTCTTGGTCACTGGATCTCCAGAAAAGCTTTCAGCAAATCTTCTTGAGTTGCTGCACAAGTACTTATGCTCATCTCTATGCTCTAAATGCAATTCCTGAGCACATTTTCTCACTGTTTGCTAATCCTTTATCCACCAGCACTGCCTTGGCGTGCTGCCTTGGTTCTGGAGGGAAGGGCTGCTCCAATCTGCTACTGCATCAAACTGATGGAGCTGGGRGAACATCTTGGCACTGGACACCGTAGCTGTGGCTCTTGTGTCAGGCACAGATCTGTGCTGTGTCTTTGCAATGGCCTTTTTCTGAATGCTCTCGGGGCAATTAATAAATACTAAAGGATGATGAGGCAGGGTTTTCTATGGGCTCCWGTCCAAGTATAGAGATCTGTTATTACTGAGGTTCCTTTTTGCATGTCCTGTTATCAATGTATGTCTATCGGATAGTGTCCATGATGCTTATGAGTGCTTGGAAGGATTAGGTGTATTTTCCATTGAATTCCAAATTCAGTTGGTCAATGAATCTCTAAGAGAATTTAAAATATTTGTCTAGCTCCTGCCTGAGGACTCCTTTGTCCAGCTGGATTATTACAGAAGTGCATACACTTAAACGTATAGCTTTGTACCACTGTATGTGTGTGTGCTTGCATTCGTGTTACCTGGTCGCTTTGTAAACATTAGCTGCCGTGCACTGTGCAAGGCTGTGCACCTCTTACTCCATAAAAAGTGGGGTATGACCCCGTGGAGAGTACACTGACAAATCAAAATTTATAATCGGTTTAAAGTTCAAGGTTGAGGCCAAATCCCGAGCCAGCGTAATTTGACCTAGATCCACAGAACTAAGCAGAGCCGCAATGAACTGCATAAACAGAGCAGTCATCCCACTTCCATCGCCTTCCTAGCAGGAGGAGGGCAAGGAAATCTTTAAAGCCAGATGAAGATGGCATTTGCTGCTTCAACAAAATGAAATTTCCACAAAACAAACGTTCCTTATGCTACACTCCACAAATAATAGTGATTTAAGAYTTGTGATGCTGATGAAAGCTCATCTGAGCTGATGGGGCATTACTAACACACCTCTATCTATTTCTGTGCTGCTACAGAAGCGAGCAGTGCTCAAACACGGTTCCTGTTCATCGGTTATTTGCTTCTGATACCTGTGGTAGCATTTTTCCCCTTCCTAATAGAGCTTCAGGTCTAATTTATTAAATATCTAGGCCCCTGTGTGCTGCAACTCTTAATGCTGCATTAGTGTCATTGCAGCACTGTTCCCCTAAAGTTCAGGTGGGATCTTCAGTACCTAATGGCCTAGGGTCACACTTCCAAGCACTGAGAACCAAAGCAACCTGCAGCTTTTGCACCATTTTGAGGTTTTCCTCAAAATTCTCCATTCTCCCTGAAAACACCTATTGTTACGAGTACCAAAGTTTGCAAAATTCAATTAAATTTTCAATACTAGAGTCGCTGCAGATACAGAGGAGCAAAACTGTGACGATAGACACCCATGCATGGCTCTGAATGGGTGTCTCAACTATCATTTCCAGTAGTACAAATATGAAGTTGCCAATGTCTGTGTCGCCAGACACATTCTGCTTGATTTGCACCCCTATGACTGACCTCAAATCAATCCTAGAAGAGGCCAAAACGGCTAAAATGAGGTATTTTAACTGGTCCAGGCTGTTCAGCATCTGCGCACCTGGATGTTAACCGCACCAGGCATTGATGAGCAACACGCATTGACTTCTAAAATACTGGGGTTCTTCATATTGGCCTTTGCTACATAAGAAAGACATTATCAATGGCTGGTATTAACTTGGGCTTTGCAGTTATGTTAACTTGGTCCTGGGAAAAGAAGGATCCTGTTGCTAAATCACATAGGAGAAAAACGTTTCTCTTGTCAAACGTGTCGCAAGCTTCTGATATGACACCCCTCTCATCCCCAAGTCATTCAATCCCGTTGCACCTCAGACTTCAGGCTGCAAGGTACCTGTAGGGCTCTGTCCTGCTGGGTAGGGTCAGGGTGACACTTAATACACTGTTTATAAACAGGATGAGCTCCGTCGGGAAAGTTACTATGACTGCAACGACATAAGATGGTCCTGCCTGCTGAATAGATGACTGCATTATTCCACTTTAATTTGCTAGCTTAATGCTAGCCCAGAATCTAAACCGCTATTGTACATTCATTCCATGGGGAAAGAAAAAGAAGGAAGAAGCAGGCGTTGAGCGACAGGAGGGCTGCTATTAACGCCTGCGTTAAGCACTTTATGCAACGCGCTCAAACGTGCCTGGAGCACCTGCATGCCGGGGGTCCGCGCGCGGAGGCGGCTGCAAGGGGGGATCCCGCTCCCCTGGGGGCCCTGTGCAGAGCGGGAGGCCCGCCGGGAGGAGGGGAGGGGGGCACGTCCCYCCAAAAAGCGCATCCCGAGCCTGCGCTGGCCGCGGGAGGGGCACGCGCGGCACTCACCATGGCGCTGTCCAGGGTGTCGCGCCGCTCCCCTGYGCTCCGCTCCGCTGCGCCCAGCTACGCTCCGCGCGCGCCCGCGCGCCCCCGCGATCAGGCACCGCCCCCGCGCGCGCCCGGCTCCCCCCCGCGCGCCGCCGGGAGCGCGCGCGGCGCTGGGGGCGGGGCGAGGCTCCTTTTGCTGCCGGCACTGGGGATTTTGATCTGTATTTTTCCTCTGGGTTTAAAAAATCCTGGGAAGAATCAGCTCGGCGGGGTCTCCTGCCGCCCTGGGAGGCGATGGGGGCACCTGCCGGGCTCCTGTCACACACACCCAACCCGCAGTGCTCGTGTTTGCAGTTAAAGATCTCTGGCACCAGGGCCTAAATCTCCCTGTGCCCAGGGGCGAGTCACAGCCTGGCACCCCTGGAGATGCTGATCCACGGGCTGGGGCAGACTCACMGCCGGGGTGCGAGTCATTGATAACGTAACCTGTCTAAGAGACGGGGCCAAAATCACACGGCGCGCGTGCTACCACGGCTGGCGTGGCATGTGCCGTGACACACGATATAGGTCTCCCTGACACACTGCCAAACCAAGCAAGCGCAAACCCTCACCGCTGCAGGACTCCTCCGTGCTCCGAGTCGGAAGAATCCCATCTGCTGCAAAACATCTCCGCAAACTGTCTGGGCTTGCTGGAAACGGCTTGCTCTTCTCATTCTTAATAAAACAGATTTGGCAGTGTGAATCAGAATAGCCTTTCTTAAAATATCAAAGTTCTCCGTTTTGATTTTATAAGTGAGAAGTGGTCACAAGTGACACATTCATGCAGAGCTCCCCTTGCTTTTCTTCCCAGCCTGCTCAAAGAACACTCTTCCCTCTGGTTTCAGTGGAAAGGGCAGGACAGACRAGCTAAGGGGGCCCATGCTTGGTGCAGAACAGCTACTGCCCTCAGGAACCAGAGTGGGCTCGATGCCCACACGTTGTTCCAAGCCTCGGCTCTTCCTTTGCCAAAGGCTCTTTGCTCGCACAGCACTTCCACCCTCCCGGCTTTCCTTTCGATGTGGATACGGATGCGGAGACGGGCCGGGCGCCGGGAGGTGTCTGTGTCTCTCACCCACCCCGAGCCTCGTGTGGGAGCCGTCCCCATGTAACTTCTCAGCCGGGTTTATAAACTCCAACTTGCTTGCCTGAGCTCCCAAGATCTAGAGGGTTAGCCTGCTCTGAACTGCCTTAAGTCTTGCCGTTGACCTGCTAAGGTTTCCCATTACTCATCTGTATGTCGGGTCRTTCATTTAATTCTTTCTGTGTTTCCTGTGGCCAGCTTGAAACTCTGAAGAGAAATGGTTTTCCGTGACCACTCTGGCATCAGACAAGTGTTCACCTGGGCAGAAAATTGTCCCTCCTTGTCCTAGAAATTACAGGTACTGTAAAGCAAGGAGTAAACTGAAAATGGTCTGCGAGAGATCATGGGAATGACTCCACGCTTCACAATGCCTCTGCCTCAGAAAAATGTATTTCAGTTCCATTATACTTCAAATGGGCTGGACTTGGTGCTCTGAGTCAAACCCAACTCTAACAATATGGCAATAAAAGCATCTTTTCTTTACTCTTGTTTTTGTCTAAAGCAGAAAGAAATGGCTTGTTAAAAGCTAGCAAAATGTACAGTTTCTAATTTCTTGAGTCCCTTGTACTGAATATTTCATGCTAATACTAATTAATATAGTTTCCTTCCATCACAGCAATTTTATTTTTTATCAAAACAGTAGTGGCTCCAATTGAATTCACAAATAGAAAACAAATAGGATTTTGAAGGCCTTTAAAAGCTGTAATAGTATTATGGGTATTTTTAACAGCTATCTAATGATCTGAATTTGGAGATTTAAGGGCTGTGGCAGGACTTGGATTCAGCTGTTTGGAATGGAGGATGATGCTGGATCCCTTTGCCGGATGCCAGGCACTGAGCACAGCAGGCCTTGTCAGACATGTGGGCTTTGAGTGGTTACTGAAAAACAGGATCTGCTGAGAGAAAAAGCCAGGAAAAGTCCAGGTATGGAAGAATGGAATGGCTTAGTTCCAGTTGAAATTCCCTGGGAGCAGGAAAAATAAGTGGAGGCATTTAAAACAGCACTTGATCCTGGGAGCAATGGTGTTAGAACGAATGCGCAGCAACCACCGCTCGGCTGCTGCAGGGGTTTGGCTTGAGGCCTGCGGGTGCTGCGAGGGTTACGGACTGGACCGCGTCGSCAGCTGCCCGATGCTTCACGAGCTGGGGGTGATGGTGTCACGTGGAGCTAGAGGCTACCGGGACTCCCTGACACCTGTGTGAGATGTGTCGAGCCTGCCTAGTTTACTGTGTGAGAGCAGCTGTGTGAACTCATAGACTCTGATTTAAAAAATAAAACAAATAATAAGAAAACACTCAACTCTGAGCGAGTTCTGTCCCTAAATGCATACTATCATTAAAGCACACAAGGTTTTGAAGAACGACCAGGTATCTCAGATAGATGACCTTCACCAAGAAACCATTTACTTTACTTACATTCTCCATGTACTTCATCTAGAAGGGAAGCAACATCTGCAGGAGTGAAATCCCAACACGAAAGCGACAATAAAAGATAAATAAAGATAAATGAAGGTTTTGATGGGTACAGGAGAGAGTACTGTAGTGCTGGAAGGCTCATCAACTGTGGTTAGTGTCTGGCCAAAAAAAGAGTGGGTGTCTTCCAGACTCGACACAAATGTTAGGCTTGACAAAGCAGTTGGCGTTGGCCAAGCATCCAACCCAGGCTGCAACTCGTGCAGAGGAGGGAAATTCTTTGATTCTTTGGAGACAACAGAGTACCTAAAAGGTGCTGGAAGGAGACCTTTGATGGAAATGCTGTGTGATGGAAACATGGGAGGCAGGTGGGGCTTGCCTTAAGATCCAGAGGGAGGAAAGAGCCCCACAGCACTCGTGCTGTAAGGCCATAGCCAACATAAACCAAGACCTGTCCCAAACTTTGGGGAAAAGGCCAGAGCCACACAAGATTTCATTTGCTTGATGATACCAGCAGGTGAGCAGCAAGGACAAACAAGCTGGTAACAGTGCCTAGGCTCAAAGGGAGGCTTCGCAGGATGTTACAGTGTTGGAATATCCAAGAGGAGTTTCTTGCAAGCAAGTTGGTCTTCTTTTCCTTTTAAATGGATGGAGAATGTCATCCTGATGTCACCAGGACAATGTACTTTAAATAGGAACAGGAAAAAATATGGAGGTTTTCCATGGAATAGAGAAATCCTTAGCAGGGAAAAAAAAAAGGTAATTTTAAGGTTACCCTTAAGTCACATCATTTATATTCCTATGCAAATCTACCTTGTCCTAGGCAAAGATGCAGTTTTTAGGAATCAATGAACATTTCCTAGTCATTAGAGGGAAAAGTTGGAATTTTAAATATGTAAAATAAGAATGCTTTCCAATCTCAGTAGGGGGAGAAATTCCAAGAAAAAGAGAGAATAGTAAATAATTTTCACTGGGAGCATAGGCAGGATTCAGATAACTGTCTTCAGAAAAACACAGTATTTATACATACATATGTTTGTGTGTGTATTCAATTTTCTTCCTGGGAGACAGTTTCTTTATAGACAAGGCTGGACTGTTTCAGTAGCAGGTATTTCACAGACCTATATGACGGCTTTCAAATCATTTAAAAGATTCACGTTCACAAATATGATGCTTTGGTTTTGAACAGAACAGAAGCAGGGTATTATAACTGGTCCTCAACTGACTTGAAAAGATTTCATTTTACTGAGCCAACGCAGAAGAAATAAAATTGTAAGTGTGGTTTATAGGAATAATGTAGCTGCAGAAGATGACAACAGAGAAGGATGGAAAGGTCACAGGAAAGCTCTGCCTTCACCAATATCCTGCTCAACAAGCCACGGAAATTTGTGAATTGGAAAGTAAAGGGCATAGGTTAAGTTGTGTTTACTCCACGGTTGTTCATAAGCTCTGCTTTGCAAAAGGGTCTGCACTTTGATATCAAGCCYGAAACTGAAACTTTAGAAAGACTGAAAACTTTTGGAAAAGTTTGAAAAGTGAGAAAGTGAAAAGCTTTATTAAAGACCCCCTGATGAGTTACTGTGACTGGAAGTCCCAAGAAATTGTGAACAGATATGGCTATGGAAGCTACTGGCACATCCTTGTAGGTCAGGTATCAGAACTGGTTACCAGTGACCTGCATATCGCAGACCTCATAAAAATGAATATTGACATATTAGGGTAGGAACCTTTGGTCTTAGTTTAGGATTGCAGAACTACTTCATGACTTTACTTAGGTGAAGGCAACCTTAGCTGAAACAGCTCATAAATAACTTATTACCATCACCATAAGGGCTCTGGCAAACAKCTCTTCTACCTTGAGAATACAAAGATTATTTTTTCAGATACTGTTGTATGATTTGTATGTTTGACAACAAGGTTGGGASAGATTTGGTGGTTGCAGATGTTCCSTGAGCACAAGACAARAATGCAGTRGACTAACGTGCAGTATTGGATTAAGTAATAAATAACAGTGCAAATATCTCTAGGAAATCCCACAGCTTCTGAGATCAATGGAGCAGTCATAGTTCTACAAAACAAACAACTACCAGAATTTACAGTCATTTATTATTTCTAATGGAAGGGAATAGTTCTCTMCACATCCTTTTATTAAAAAGCAAACCAAAGGGAACTATTTATTGTGATGGCCAACTCACAAACCAACTCATGTTTAAGCAGTACTTGTTGGTAAACCTCAGTCACACATTTCTGTTGCCTGCTTTGTGGTCATGGATCAAGAAGCAGTGCTGCTGTTTACTTYTTTTTCTTTTTTTAAATAGTTACCTCCTTAAATGGAAAATATTCCSTTGAGTGTAATTTCATTTTAAATGTGCAGTCATAATCAATAATGTATTTTAGGAACAGACCAAATAATAAATTCACCTGTGCCAAACTCTGACCTCATAAAATCACAGCTCTGGAACAATTCTGCTGAATCAAACTGCCAACATTGCATCATTGTAAATGTGAAGGGTGAGCGGAGTCCCTCTGGCTAGAGGTAGCAGTTGTGGCCCCGTTAATAACCATTAATACTGATGCTAAATGCTGCTAGACATCATATAGTAATGCACATTCGGTGTAGGTGAGACACAGCCCCATTTCAATCATCATATTTCTGTCAAATTTRTCAAATTCCATAAGATTTTTTCATTGATAAGTACCAGGGGTTTGATATGCTATTTGATAGTCTTCATTATATAGTTCGTTCTGCTTTGTGCTTGTCTACCTCGGTATTGCCTGGGAGGATGTGCACTACTGATTGCAGCTATATTGGCTGCAGGAAATCTATAGGAAACAAGTTTGGTGGGTTTTTTTTTTTTTGAGAAAAATCCCTGGCCCCTGTGTGCATGAGAAAAATCCCTGGCCACTGCTGCACTTGGAGGGCTTTGCAGAGTGCTGCGATCTGCTCGCTGAGACTCTGCTTTCTGCAGCCTGCCCAGGGGCCAAGCCCACCAGCCTGGGCTCCCTTCAGAGAGCTAATGACTGTTGAAAAAGGGCAAATGCAGCCAGTTTTATAGCAGGAGAACAAAGAGTGAAGAAAAGAAAAAAAAAAGTAAAACTCTACTCATCTATTTACTGGAGCAAAGGATGTGCAGGAGAACGGGATTCTTGCAGCTATTTGGAGCCCTAGGCCTGGGCACTGGAAGCTGGGTTCACTGAGAGGACAGGAATAGTGCAAGGCATTGTTTTGAGCTATAAAATGTTGCATGTGCTTCTTCTGATCCTGCAGGGCACTGGSAATGGCCTCAGGCAACCTCAACATGCCAGCCCAGGTCCAGCAAGTGACCTGGCCTAACCTCGCAGAATTCTGCTCAAAACTAAGGATTCTAATAAAAATGAAGGCTTAGTGCCCGCACTTGCATTTGTTTTCTCACATTTGCCTTGTTTGAAGTTTAGGAGCAAAGGCAGGGAGGCACCAAGGCCAGCATGAGCTGRGAGGGCAGCTGTGGCATGGAAGGAGGATGGAAGAACAGGGGCAGTGGCACTGACTGCGGCATCAGGCTGGGGAGATACTCCAGCACTGACTGAGCTCACTACCATGTGCCAGGATAAGCCTGCCAGAAAATTAGTGTTTCCACCCTCCAAAGGCCAGGCCGACATGTGAATTGAGCCTCCATGTCAATCCAGGCTAGACCTTCCTTATGCACGCCCTAGCAGAAAGGGCTATGTCTCAAGCAAACATAAAATATTAACACTTTGCCGKTCAGCATCACCTCTCTGCTGATATTCCAACAGAAGGTTATAGTAGACCACATGCAAATGATGCCTTATTTCAGCAGAGTATCCAGGTAGAAGTTACATGTATCTCCATAGCTATGCCTAAAAGATCCMAAGTTTCCATTTAGCCCTCATTAATTCTACTTAACGATCGCATGGCCAAGCAAGCTCATGTTGCCCATCTGCCCTAATGTGGCTCTACTGTTTCAAAGAGATCTTAAAGTGGAACCAGAAGCATGTTAACCTTTTAACCTGAGGGGTGTGTGCAAGGGTGCATTTCTGTATGTGTGTGTAGAAGCATGAGAACATTATGSTGAGAGATCTTGACCGAGCTCTGCCAACTTGGTGTAGTTGAGTGTGTTTTTTCCCCAGGCTGCAGCCAGGCTGGTCATACKCACTCTACTGCTGCCTGCAGCRCCCTGTATCTCAGGGCTTTCCCCAGGTTGTTTCAAGAGCGCTGTTTTCTAGTTGTCCCTGTTGTTCTTTGCCTACATGTGGATCTGGATCCTAGCTGACAGGATCCTGGATGCAGAGGGYATATCCCRGAGCAAATCCTCTTAAGAAACCAGCCCCAGAGCAGCATCGTGAAWCCCTGTCATACAACTAAAACAAGCAAACAAACAAAACCTCTCAGTTTTACCTGTGCTCAACCCTTTCATTTTAACACAAGAGAGAGGTAATTTATGCTGTTTAAGTACATGTCAGTGATACCAGAACTCGATATCTAGGACTTGCACATCATACTCTCTCACAATAAGAAAATCTATTTAAACCAGAAGAASAGAATTCCTGTTCCCTCCCCGTGTATGTAGCACTGGGCTACCAGGAGGAAGTACCTGGTCTGTGGCGGTAATAGACTTAGTTGTGGCATTTCTCAAAGCTCCCCTTTCTCTCTCCTTTGCTACGAGAAAGGGTCAGCAACACAACACTGCACCTGATAGACATCAGCTTTACAGGTTACAAGTTCCAAACAGAAAAAAAAAAAAAAAAAAACAAAAAAAAAAAAAAAATAAAAAAAAAAAAAAAAAAAAAAAAAAAAAAAAAAAAAAAAAAAAAAAAAAAAACAGTACAAAAAAATGAACTTCTATTGAGGAGTTGAGGCTGTTTTCCCTTAGAATGGACTGGGACAATCTTATATAACCAGCTTTATGTGTCTTTACATTACGCAATATATATTATATATAAATTCTATATTATAACACGGAAAGGCAGTTTACTGCCCATATTCATTACTCATACTAATACTTGTTTTTTAAGCAGCTCTGGGAGTATTTATTTCAAAGATTGTCTTACTCATAAATAAAATTATTTGCTTTCATTCCGCTCCGCACCTATTTTAGCTATAGTAAAACTCCAAATAATTTCAGAGGAATTTTATCCAMGTACCCATGTATCCAAGTATGCTCTTGGATTTGCTGGATTCAAAAGAAATATGAATACTCCTACAGGATGGAAACCTAGTGTTAATATTGCTATAGCAACAGTTCAAGAGAAATGCATGCTCCCTTTTCCCTAGGGAAATTCATCCTATGCAAAGCAAACCAGAACTGGGAGAACAATACGCATAACACATATTTCCTACTGACAGTATTTTATTCTATGAAAAMAGCTGTGCAAATTGTGTACGTAGAGGCCCCCAAGACTTTACATTGCTGTAGGGAGCACGTGTCTAAAGCACCTCAAGCGGCAGCACGCAGTCTCTTCCAGCTGTTCCATGCTGGTATGCTGCAGATGTGCCTATATTTTGTCTATATTTTTTCTCTCCTGATCAGGCTGCTGTTGTGAATGGAGGGGGAAGCTGCTGGGACTGGTGYTACTCTTTACACAAGAGCTTGCTGGTTCCCAAGACCTCCCTATGGTGGTGTCTGTCTTTTGGAAAGCTGCTTGTCATTTCTGCTGATTTTGTTTTCCCTTCTTCGTGACAGCAGTAGCCTTACCTGCATAAAGTTTAAAGTGCAGGGACCCAGGATAATTATATAACTTGTGTTCTCTTCGAAGTCAGCATTTTTCCCTATATTGGAAGGCAAATGTGCCCAAACAACAGCATTCAAGAAAGAGGAGTCAAAAACCTCATTGCTTACTTGAAGTTTAATAAATAACTTGAGCCATTTCTACATATGCACATACCTTGCAGCGGGCTGTCTACCTTTGGAAGACAGTCCACAGGCAGGGGGGAAAACTCCTGGCAGGGTGGCGGGAGTGAAAGCTCCTGAAAGCAGTGCAGTCCCAGACRGCCTCCCTGCTAGTAAAGCCAGCTAGTGAGAAGGGTCCCTTGTAATCCGTCTGCTTAGCTCTGTATTCAGCTAAGATCTTACTAGTCTAAGACGTAAGAAAAAAAAAAGACAGCTGCAATCCACAACTATCTTGTGTATGAACTGGGCTTGGACTGCTCATTTGCATTAGATATTATCAAGAGGCCTTTGATTTTCTATGCYAGACTTGGAGTTATATTTAGGTCCATTTCCTCTTTCATTTTTTTCTATCGAGATGAAACAAAGAGTGATGCTTAGTTTCATTTGAATGGGAAAAGAGCTTAAAAATAAAATTCAGCAAGCTTCTAAAATAAGTTTAATACATTTAGAAACAAGCTATTAAGTAATCTAGAATACTCAAAAGCCACTGGTTAGTTGATGTTTTTATAAGACCCTTTTGCATTCTTATTATTTTATTCATTCTTATGATTTTGGCAAAAAAAAAAAAGCTCAAAGCTTAGAAGCTTTCTATGTGAAGTGCCTGCTACAAGCTTTATTACTATTATTATTATYTTCATTCTCATTAAAGGCAGATTAGCTGGCTTATAAAACATTATTAGGTAAAAAATACAGTTTTCCCTATTTTAGATCCTTTGAACCTGCTCCCTCYTTTGGAATGAGGGACTGAAATTTCATAGAATAATCATCTGCCATTGGAGTATCTGATTACTATCTATACAGGCATAAATGCAGCTATATTAAAAACTTATGTCCCCTAAGAAATCAAAACACAGCCTCAGTTTAGCCGTTTTAATAGTTAGATTCTCCTAGGAATCTGTCAAGCTGTAGCATAGCTACAGCATCTACATAGCTCCTATACGTAGATCAGACTCCACACTTATCTTCCTCACAGAGCGATTTGACAGGCAGTGCCTGTCCCATTCAAGCAGGATGAGGATTATAGGAGGAGGACAGAATCATGAGCTGGTGTATGGGGTTGTGGAAAAGGAAGGCGAGAAGGGAGAGAAAAAGTTAGAATTACATAAGTATTAAATATCTGTATCTCCCAGAGGAGTGAAAACCTTTGACACAGGTAACAAAAAATGCATACTGTTGAATTTCCAGGAGGATTTTCTGAATATTGCACAACACTGGCATTTAAAGAGGTAACTTCTACCTTGCATTGGCTTTCAAACTGCCAGGCCTCCCACTGTGCTTGTAACTCAACATGAAACGGGGTGGACTAAGTACAACTGATCAGCCAGCCATCACTATCATGTCTCTTTGAAAGACAGCAGCTCTCAGGTCCTSTTAGGTCAAAATCAGTAGGTTTAGCATTTAATTTGGGATGGAAAAGTGATATCAGCCATCTTTCCCATTGCCATTGATCTTGACAACAATCTTCAAAACTTGGAATTTAAACTCAAAACTTCTCTGCCTTCAAGAATTTTGACTGACTAGTACATATCTTTTCAGTTCAGTGAGAAAATGTCTCTGTTCCTTGGCAGATCAAAGAGGATCTCCTTCTTCGATTAAGCTATTTATTGTCAGAGAACAATGGTCATATATCTAAAGATCTCACTGCTATTAGTGATGTCATGGATGGTTATGGAGTTAAACATGATACAAGTTCCATTCATCCAGTGAGTTGTGACTTTCCTCTGGTTTACTTAGTACTGTGTATAATGACATTTCTTCTATGCTTTTRGCTCCTGAATATGCAATTGGTGCAACATGTCTGCACACCTAAAGCTAGGCCTTGTACTAAATTGCCAGATGTGGGCATCTAAAGTAAAAACTAAGCCACAACAAGCTTGTGCTGGAGRAGGTACCAGCTTCAGCAATTGTATAGTTTGGCAGGATGTTTTGAGTAAAATTTATGTTTTAGCACCCTCTTTTGGAATGAAGTAATACTGCAAATATTTTGTCTTAAATACTTTCCTATAGCTGAAACACAGTTGCTTCATATCTAGGAAAAGAACACATCTTCAGTCACAGATATATTTCTGTTATGCAGTTTTTTAGTCTATATATKTATATAAATATAACTTCTTATTCTCCTTATGCTTATCAGATTAGTATAAATAGCCCATATTTACTTAAGTCAACCTGGAAATGGGAAAAGGTTGTTGCTTCTAGACCAAGAAGACACATGTTTCAATGCTCTGCTGTTTGTTGTGTCTTCACTATGCCTCGTGTGAGGAGTTGGATATTGTTAACTTAATTATGAACATAATTGAGAATGGAACTGAATGATCTCTCTCACACATACCAACATTCTAAATTTAACATTAACTGAGCTTCAAATATGCCATTTTAGGATCATGATCTTGTAGCTGGTTGTGTTCAGGCCTACAGTGGAAGGCAATCCTTTTCCAAAGAGCATACTATCTGGTTAAAGGACAATATTTGAAATATAAGTATGACAATGTAGTGTGAGGGGAAAGAGATGAATAGCAATGTATTAATCTTGGAAAAAAGGTGGRAAGGTGATCGGTTGGATTTAGAATAGAAGAAAAGGCTAGATTTTCACCTTCTCTATGAATTACCCCTCCCTGACTGGCTGCTCAGGTACGAGCAGGCAGCAGTAGATCAACTGTTACTATCATAGCTGCAATATCTGATCTGACTGATTTAATTTATCTTTGAAGATATTAAATGTGCAAAAACAAGGACTAACATATTTTATTCTAAAAAGTGGAACAAAAAAAAWAATGCACAGATTACCTTAACTTGAGCAGTTTTGCATATTCACCATGATAARCCTTATTTACGTTTCTGGCCTTCAGCACAATGCCTACTTCAATGCACAGTGTAAATGATAACAMGCAGAAAGAAGGTCACGCAAGAGTCTAAGGAAAGAGAGAATCTTACTAAYGTGGCTCAAACCCCTTTGGATGACAAAATACTCTGCCTGCCTAACATAAATTAYATGTAATGGATAGATCATTTAAATATTTTTTCCTATTGCTTGTCAATGATTTTATTCTTCCTTTCTGCTGGCTGGCTTAGGATAACTCAATATCAAAGTGATGARCACTTCCTTTCAKTTGCAACTGAAAGCACTGGGRACGGTGCTATGAGCAAGTTAAAGGTTTAAGAGAAAGCTTAAATCTTCCCCATACACCAGTCAAAAGAGAGGCACCCAAAAGCAGTTGATACTTTGGTCTGGTCGGATGCTTTAGTCTCACCTCTCCTCCCTGGCAGGTGATAGTAACGCTTCTCACATTGCTACACAAATGAGGAGATTAGTTAGCAGATTGCTGTGAAGCGACTGGCTATTCCAGAAGCCTCGGATCTCACACTCTGAAATGAGGCTGGGTGTGTCCCTAGCTATTAAGACCCCCTTCCCTCTATGAGTCCTTAGTTCTCTGTAACAGTGTGTGCCTTGATAACCTCTGGAATCATTCACATCAACCACCACTGCTTGACTTGACTCCTGGTCTCATGTCCCCTCCTGCAGAGGACCTCAGAAAGGCAGGTTCACCAGCCTCGTGCTGCCCTCCCTTCCCCACCTGCAACACTTATTTTGATGCCTAGATGATCATATACACTGAGAGAGAAGACCTGAAAGGTTTCATCAGTGATAAACATCATAGGAAAAAGGTGTTGAGTGCAGACTACGATGGCATGCAGTGACAAAATGTCGCAAGATAATGGATACACATTCCTAATGACATCACCAATGAGTTTTATCCATGCTCTTCAGGCAAAGGATGAACTATGTTTAGCTCTGTAACTCCACATTGCACAAGGAAGGTAGTAGAGCAAGTTTAGATTTGTATAAACAACCTGTTTCTGAGCTTCAGTGACTAAAAAAAAAAATCTCTTCTATCCACATGTACAAACTTTCAATGATTTTTTTTTACCTTGGGTGTGATTTCCTAGACTTTTGAAAAATATTAAAATCCATGTTGTAGCTCACTTACCCCAAATTCATCGCCGTCCTCGGTATTGGTACAGAGCTGTGGCACATCGCAGCATGAAATGGACAGGTAGAGGCAAGTGCGCAAGTGCATGTGCTTGTTCATCTAGTTTAACTCTGGTCAGAGTGATAGTCTTGGACAAAATACATTCAGTGTTTATTTTTTATTATTGTTTTAACTCTCTGAGAAAGATCTGTGAAAGTGTTCCCTTTGACACAAATTCTATGTAGCTACATAAAAGATTTTACTTCATGTATTCTGAAAAATAGGAAAACAAAGATTATATTTACCAAATTGATGGAGGAGGAAGCATTTCTTCTTTTATCTTGTGGCTTGGTTATGGTGGGGCACCCAGTTATTCCCCTGCTGTGCTTGTGGGGATTCAAACTTCTATCTTCTATGAAAGTGCTTCAGCTATTATGTTAGAAAGTTCATTTTACTTGATTGTTGTTTTTCTTGTTGACAATTTCAGTAGTTCATCCATAAAAACTTTCTTGACTGGAGACAGAAGGAATAACAGTTGAGAATGTCTTACATCCTATGGTTAGGACATTCATGCATCGGGTGAGAAACCTGGAAGAAATTAGGCAGAAGGTGAATTGTTTCAAGTTTAATCGTGGAGTAAAATATTCTGAAAAATTCTGGACTCTATGTTGTCCTCRGATTTAAGCAAATCATAATTCACAAAACTTACTTCATCACCCTTGTGGAGTTCAACATGTTTTACTAGTTCTYTATAAAGGCAAAAAGTCACAGGTACTAGATCTGAAATGGAAATTATTCTTTAAGGTTGACTTTATTGTTGGAAAACATTTTTTTTATATTCCTGACAAGGTCAGTTAAATTTCTTTTAGCATAATTTGGCAGAGATGTGTTTCAGAATATTTCGTATCAATGAATAAAATCATAGCTATTTTGACATATAAGCCTGTTCCTTGAAACTATTTTAAAACATTTACTATTTGGAGATGCCTTWAATTCAAGCTCGAGGCACCTTCGYTTTACATCTTATGATCTAGAGAAAGGGACATCCAAACTGARCCTATGCTGATTACAAGTCCCTCTMTCTGTTGCTAATCCTGTTGTTACCTGGTTTTGTCATTATTTCTTAGTATATTGCCTGGGAATATTTATTATCCTCAAATGTCTTTTCTTTTTTTCAGTTATGGATGCTGGGTGGTTCTGCTCTGCTTAGAGATGCAATATGAACTAATTAACAGCTATTTAGTAAAACAGATTGGGACTGTAGGATGATAAATATGAGCTATATTAATAGATGCAAAATGTGTCAGCTATTTAAAGGGACAGTCTAATATATCTTAGTCTAGCTGTAAATGATAAAAAAAAMCAGAGACATAGGACAGTGTAGCTAGGAGGTCATTTATAAGCTTTGAAAAGAAGTTATTATGTTAATAACTTACTGTTTGATTGTGTGTTTGCAATATAGAAGCAGTGTTACCTAATGAAGTTTGTGTAATGACTGCTTAGGCTAGAATCACGGTGTCATTTTGAGATCAGGAGACATGTCAAAGCACAAACTATTGAGAAATAACAGAAAAGGTGTTTTAAGTCAAGTGACTGTTGTGGGACAGTAAGTGGGTTAGGCAGAAGAATGAGAAATGGGTGTGGGAATGTTGGTGTCGTGACATTTGAACGGAAAGACAGAACCCTGGTGAATTACCAGCAGATTTAAGAATGTGAACAGGAGATGGCATGGATGTAATTCTGACTTACATTTTGAAAAGAGGAGGCATGCAGGAGGGAAAAAAAAGGATTTTAGCTTCATTTAAGGTGCAGATTAAAAAATAAATAAAAGGAACAGAAGTGGATGTGCCTTCCCTAACATCTTACTGTAATGGTGACATCTTGGTGGATAATTAGGCTTCTGTAGTACTGTATTTAAATACGTATTTTTCAGCTGCATCAGAACCCCTCCATGGAAGTTGCTGCCTCATTTCAGTGCTAAGGGCAAAATCCATGCTAGAGCCCAGGCTAAGGCTCTTATCTCCTGCTTCTTGGAAGCTACCTTTACCCCTGAGCCCACTTCAAGAGGGAAAGCCCCTGTATCACTGCAGGGTCAATAGCGGACCAGAGCCAAGGCTGCATGYAATCAAAGCGCTCTGGGCCGGCAAAAGTACGAGAACGAGGCCTCGGCGCACCGAGCAAGCACAAGAGAGCAAGGAGGGAGAACGGGATCCGTGCTGAGACGCGAGACAGCAGCGAGAGGAAGAAACCCACCCTCCATCCCTACGTCAGCAACGGCCCTAACCGCCACAACGGCCGCGGGCACCACCCCCCTCCCGAGGCGGCGGCGCGGTGCATCCTGGGACTTGTAGTCCTCTCTGCCGCAATGCCGCCGCTCGGTGGGGGGAGCGACACTGCATCTCCCAGCGTGCGCCGCGCGCCGCCCTGTGCGTCACGGCCACGCACTTGACAGCTCCGCCCGCCGCGCCGGCTGTTGCGGCGCCGCCGTTCCCGGAGCGCGGCGGGTGTGAGGAGCGAGAGGAGGTGGAGCCGCAGTCCCCCCTTCCCTGCGGCGGYCGGGCAGCCATGCGAGGCGCCACCGCCTGCCCCTAACGGCCGCCTCGGCGCGCCTGCTCTAGGGGCCTGGCCCGGTGAGGCGCGGAGCGCGGAGACCCCGGGCCGGGCCCCGGCGGCGGAGCGGCGGCGCCATGTGGCAGAGCATCGGGCTGACCTTGCTGGTGATCGTGGCCACCCTGGCCTGCGTGCTGCTCTTCATGCTGTGCGGTGAGTCCGCTGCGGCGGGAGCCGCTGCGCGGTGGCGCTTTCGGTTTCCTCTCGGCGGGTGGGTCCGGAGCAGCGCTTGGAGCCATGTGAAGAGGCGCTCCCGAGTCCGCTCCAGCGGGGCCGTGTGCGTGGAAGGCACTGTCCGTATCTCCCCCGTCCCGGGAACGGGGCTGCAGCGCAGGGAGGGTGCGGGGCTGCCGTCACTGTGGAGAACTTGGGGCCCGAAAGAGARAGGAAGGGAAAAAAACACACACGCACGCAAAGAAACAATAAAAACAAAAGCACCCTCCAACTGTGCTATAGCTTGCGGTGAAAGACGGGAGAGACGAAACGCAGGTGCCGAGTGGTGCCCCACATGACCTGGGAAGGCCAGGAGGCAGAGCCAAGGCGCTTGTGCCTTCCAGGAAACGGCTAATTGTGCCCGGAGCTGCAGAGCGTTGGAAAGGAGCAACACAGCTCCTCTCCGCCGGGAGGGATGAACTGCCCTCCCACTAACAAATAGTTGAATGGCACCCTTACCTTGCGAAGGGAGGCTCCATCAAGGTGCGTTTCTCCCTGCCTCCTTGCCTTGGTGTTCAGAAACTGTTGTCAGCATATTTTCAGGTGCGTGAAGATATAATGTGGTACTCATTTTTTATACTGTCAGGATATATGCTCTTTAATTAGAGCTTCTCATGGAAGGAAAACTGAGAAAAACAGGGTGATTTTGTAATATGCACAAAGCTGGCTTTTTGACATACTTTTCTGGATCTCATTAACTTTGGGTAACCTGAACCTCTGTCTAGTGCTTGCTTAAAGGCAGCAGAAGTAGCTTATGTACCACTTAAAGGGATTTATTAATGTTTGGCAGTTTGAAGTTTTGTATTGTACAAAAAAACGCAATAAATRCTTTGCTTTGAGTCTTTCATTTATATCTTAATTTAAACCACTTCCTGTGCATTTTTCCTGTATCTCCCCTGTTTAGTAGAGAGGAGGAAGTTTTAACTGTTAGTTGTAGCACTGTGGGATTTGACAGTGACTTATAGGACCCTTGTTACAGAAAATCTTCAAGTAGGTCAGTGCTAAGACTGCCACTAGGAAAAATATATAGTAAGCTATATCCAATTTAAAGGTTTATTTGTTTCTCTAATAGCTGGTGTCTTAGCATCTTTTTGCATATGAATTGCTCTACAGCCTCTATCTCCTTGGGCACTATGGATATGTGTAAATGGTAGCCAGTGAGATATAAAAGTTCATGGACAAAGCTGGCAGGAGCATGCCCGGATGTAAGTTTGAATAGATTTAATTTGATGATATATTTAGTCATCTAATGAGATGCAGAAACAACCTTTCATAGATGTGCACTTTTACAGGGTCAAAAGTCTAAAGCTGAAAGCTGTAAATTGGTTTCTGAGTGGCTTATGAAGGGACTCATGGTGTAAATGCTGGCCAAAAGCGGTAGGCTTAAGAGTGCAGGAGAAATCCTAGGGTCGTGTGAATTTTGGTGGCTTATCACAAATACTGTATAGTAAGTGGCATGAAAACTGTAATAATGAAGAACAAATGCAACTTCCATAGTGCTTTTAAAATAGAAAATGTAAAATTCAAAACTTGTCAGCTGTATCAGGATTAGGCAGTTTAATCTTCAGCTGTATGTAGAAAGTAAATTCTTATGCCTGTATATTCAAAGTATAAAAAATACTTTGAATGAGTGACCTGATTATTTTCCTTTAGGCACTCAGAGTGTCTACAATTTTGGGCTCAATCTGAATCTTAGTAATCCCTGAAAGCTTACAGTTAATGAAGTTTCTATTGGTAAACTGAGCACATCTGACATGGGAACTATTGAAAGAGTGCAAATATAGATATTTTTCAGTTGCGCTTTTAAAAGTAGGGCAAAGGTAACTTGCTTCCACTTTTTTCCATGTTTTCTCATAGTCTGTCATCAAGGTGACATCATATTCCTTCTACTGTCTATCTTGTGTTCATATGCACATGGTAGAAATTCGTATATAGTCAAGGAGATGCAATAAAATACCATCCAAGGTAAGCTCTAGGGTTACTTGTCACTGTGTATTTGTGTTAATTTCTCAGTGTAGTAATTGAATTAAGCTGTATGTAATTGCTAAAGAGTGCTCTCTCTGGGACAGAAAGTGTTCATATCATTTGGCAAGAGATGCTAGTGAAAGGTGGTGTGGCATACATGATCTTAAAACTGAAATTGACAGAGCTAGTCTTGGTGAGACAAGTGTGTGGTTTGCTTGGTGAGTCACAATTTGCCTGCAGATGGGAAAACACCTGAGCTGTTCCATCTTATCTGTACAACAAAGCTGAGTCCTGCGGCAGTAACATTTTTTGTCTTAAAAGTGGCACAGCATTGAAGTGACTTGCCCTTGCTGACAGAGGATACCCCACAAAGTTCAAGGTGAAACCTTTGTTCTAAGTGCCAGGCTGGCGCCCTGAGCTGTACACTCCTTCAGCTCTTTTCWGCTCCCCTTTTATAGATCTGTAAGACTTGCTGTGATAGACGTTGCTATAGTATTTGGGTGCCATTCGTCTGTATTTAAAAGCATTTAACTTGTTAATACTACAATCCTAAATTAGTCTTCAGCATATTGCATTGGAGCATCCTATTTTCAAATTGGTAGGGCCACAGTGGTAAAGTCATTTTGCAGGACCACACAGGAAGTCAATACTGGAGTGAGAAATAGAACACATCTCTGCAAGACAATCTTGTGCTGTTACCGCATCACCCTCCTTGGTTTGGTTTGTTTTCTACAGAGTAAAACTTGCTTTGTGTGCCACTCTTGGGTACTTTGGTCTTCCTTATTCTGTTATTCCAAAGAGTATGCTATAGGAAGCTTAAACATGACATCTCACTTTCTTACTTTTAGCTTATGCYTAGAAGCCCATTTAGACCCTTAAATACAGAGATGCTGAAACTTCTGCCCTTTGCTTTGAGGGGGATTAACCTATAATAATCGGGTTATTTCTTCATTTCTGTGAAGAGCTAGGGGTAGGAAGCTACAGAAAAGGTGTCTTTTGTAGGACTTAGTCAAATTATAAAATCTTCATAGCATAGCGTTGTAATATGACCTAGATGATAATGTATTTCTGAGTCAGTAAATGAGACTTTGACTCATGGTCACATCGTTGCGATTCACATCACGTTGTATCACGATTTACAGCAGGACCTGCCGTACTGGTGGCACAATGCTGAAGGTGGCTTAAAAGTTCTCGGATAACCATGTTATTTTAAGTGAGAGAGTGGCTCCCAGCTCTTTGAGGAATAAACTCTGCAGAGGCTGGGAGCTCTTGCTTGGCTTATTACAGGCAGTATTCTTCATTTAAGCCATGTTACTGGTCTCTGGATTCATCACCCTGCTGCAGCTAAGACCTGGAGTGCCTGCTTTGCATTATGATGCTGTGCTGCCTGCCTGGCTGGCCCTTTTCAGAGGCACCTTTCATAGAGTAAAAACTGGCCTGGCATATCAGCACTGCTTGTTTTTGCTTAGGGGGAATTGCCATTTGACTGCTGAGGTTTAATTAAACTAGGAGAAGATAAATGCCTGAAGAATGTAAGTAACAAGCACTGAAGGACCGATTCAAATTGAACACGTTGTGTGGCAAAATTAAACCATCAGTTTCTCTAAGTATGTAGTTTGAATGAATTGACAGCCTTTTGAACATAAGCTGGTAACAGGAATTACTTCCAAAGCTCGTGCTGAACAGCAGAGTAGTTGTGAAGACAAGTTGAAATGCATCATGACAAGAAAAGATGCCTATTCTTTTTTGTTGTTTTTTATTTAATAAGCTATTTTAAAATATGCTGTTTTAATTTGCAATTTAGTGTGGGGTGATGTCTAGTATTACCATTTTGTGGTGTTTTTTAGTGACTGGAAAATGAACAGAAAGTCATTTGATTTAGATTTAGTAAGCACTTGAATCTGTCTCTGTGTTTTGTGTTAATGATTTAGTTAGGCTCKCTCCAGTAGCGATACCAACTTTTTTCTTCAGAAGAGCTTGTTTCAGTTCTTTAGTCAGGTTATTTCCAAGATGTTTCTTAAATACTTAGCAGCTGAAGGTGTCAAGGAGTCTCAAGTGGAGAGGAACTCTTAACCTATCAGAAATAGATGGGTTTGGGGGATTTTTTTAATCAATTCAAGCCTACTTTATTCTTTTTTGGGTTTTTTTTCCCGTATGTATAATCTTAACTAGACTTCAGAGAACTTGCTGTATATTTTCAGGCACCTCCGAATTCTGTTCTGCCCTACAGGGAACCAAGAATTGAAAATATTTTTGATGCTTGTAATAGTCTAACTTCTCATTTTCTTATGATTTTTATTATATTCATTTGTTATGTTTTAGGCATCTTCTTTCTAAGATGAGTTAGAAATGAGCATGGCTTTTGGAAATTTGATTACTCTTTAATGAGATCTGAAGCCAGGAGGAAAAAAGAGTTGTTTTATATTCTTCAAAATACAGAAGCAACTATGGGTCCTAGGGACCTGAAATACTTTTTTGAAACTGTTTCCATGAGGAGGAAGCTCTTCCTATTTCTTCCTTCAGATAGAGAAGACAGACACTTGACAGCCGAGTTTTATTGCAGGGCTCCAAATGTGTTTTTAAGGCATCAGGTTAAATTCAATGATAAATCCTTTAAAGGTTCATCCGCTCGTAATGGAAAAGGACACTTGGTGCAAGTTTAGGTCATTTAAGAGCTTTCTCTGACACTGCTTTGTAGGAGAGGTTGTGAAAGTTAAGTCTGTGTGATAAAGTATTGCAAGACAGATGAGTAGGGTGGGATCTTCCTTCATCTTGAGCAACTGCCTGTTTATATGAGCATGACTGATTCCCAAAGAAGAAGAAAACCAGTGATGCTGTGATTGCATGTATTGCCACTTGTTTATTCCCCTTTCTTAATATATTCCTGTTAATGGTCAGGAGTTTTTTTCTGCTGGCAGGTGTGTGAGAGGATTGGTTTTGCTATTTCAGCATATTTAAGGCTATTGTTTTTCTCTAGATCAGCAGTACAGACTTGAATGGCAAGATCCTCTGAACAGAAAATGGAATAATAGTGCTAAGCAAGACAGATGTTTCTGATATTGCAAATGATGCTTATAGCACATGGTTTTAGATCAGTCTTTAAATGTAATCCTATCTGTCTGTGAAATATGCAATAAAGTTGTATTTGTATCTTACAGATCATGAAACTGACTGCTTAGCTAAAGGGAAAAATATATGATTAGTCCGTAGTAAGGCTCCATCTTTTATCCATCCAAATGCTTAGATAAGTGACACTTTTAAAAGGAAGGTTCTGTGTTAGGTATAGATACAAATATATTCTAGAAACAGATTAGGAGGAGAGGAGCTGTATCTTCAACATCCTGAAGGAGAGATTGGAGGAATGCAACCCTCTCAATGAAGTATTGACTCTGCATAGTTATGGAACCTAAAATATGTTAGTGCAGAAACAGAACTGAATAAAATTTGCTAGAGAATGTTAATTTTCCTTTGGTGGAATTTTTGGCGTAGTGAGAGGATACCTTGAATGTATCTGGTGTGATCTGGTGAATTGTGATAAGCAACAGGTTGTGTGAATTTTAGAGCAGAATGCATTACCACATGTAGCTTCAATTTGAAGATCTTGGCAAGTGGGCTTCACAGCGATTATATAGTGGAACTTAAAATATGGGGTGTCTTTGAATATTTTCAATAGGATGGGATGTTGCCATAGTAATGACAGATATCCCACTTTTTTACAATGCATATGTAACAGTTTCCTTGCAGAATTCCAGAAAAAAGAATTTAGGTGGTTACACCTGCCACTAAGACCTATATCTGTGTGACTGTAACCACCTGCTTAATGCTTGCTGCAGCAGGATAATGTAGAACATGTTCTGGTCATGCTGGAGCATAAACCTTTGGCGTCTGGATGAGGACAAAGTTTATTGAACTTGACTCCTACCTGTAGGACTGTAGGAAGGAATGAATATGGATTAGGAGGAAGTATTTGGGGCTTCAGAGTTGGTAAGTAATTAATGAATGGGTGGCTGATCAAATTTGGTGCTTGTTTTTCTGGTATAACTTGACCAACAYGTGAATTTCAGTTTCTATCAAGTAGCTGAACAGTACCTTTTTTTTTTTTTTGTCTCTTGCAGGCTGGTATGTGGTCTGGCAATTGTTTCTGTCTAAATTCAAGTTCCTGCGAGAATTGATAGGAGATACAGGGTCCCAACAAGGGGACAACGAGCTTCCTGAGACCGAAGTTGATCAGGAGACTCCACCCTCACCACACAGAGGTAGACAGAAATCTGCTCGCCAGCGAAGGGCACTTGCAGAAGAAACAACTTAATGCTACCTTGGGCTGACTATGAGTGGTTAAGCACCTCTGCACTGTGTATGTCGTTCAGTGGCTTCGTCTTATGGAAAACTGACTTAAAAGGTCATAAAAATACCTGTGAACCTTCATTTTTAGAGATGTGTGCTTTGGCAGCAAGTCTACTGGAAGAAAGGGAGGGGTAGACAAAACTATTGGGAAGAGAATGCTGAGCTACTCTAGGGCCTGTCCCTGCAAACATGAAAACATTCTGGACCATAGGCTTAGTGTCTGCGTTAGTCTGAATGTGTTAAGTGTTTCAGACTTGAAATGGTTGGTAAATTATTTTCAGCACTAGAACAGCTTCTTGTGGGGTTTATTTCCACATAGCTATATATAATAAAGGTATATATATTTTCTTTAACCTTGTAGATGCATGTTAACTAGAGTAACTGTTGGAAGTGTCCTGCTTTAGAAAGCATTCTAAAGGGAGACTTCAGGTACATTTTTATATATGAAGTAAAAATGAAATGTGATGTGGAGCTTTATCTCCTTAAAAATGGAAGATAAGGCCCCACTTGCTTTTGACATCAGAAAAGGGTTACAGATTAAACAGTCCTGTCTGATTTCTGTGTTTTCTTCCTGAACCTTTTAGTCCAATGTCTGTTGGAGAGGGGAAGGAGCCTAGATTAAGCACTTCGTTTAGTCTTCTGAAGTGTCATCTTTGTCTTTTGGTTTCTAAGTGCTTCTCTATCTTACTTTATATACTCTTACATCAAGTATTTGGTAGAACTTTTTTCCTGAAATGAATTAATTTGCATTCTGTCCAGTGGGGAGATACCACTGTAACACTTTGATATTGTCACAGCAGTTAATTTGGTGCCTCATGTTTGGTAGAGTATTTACTGATTTTACCAGTAATAAACAGTTGCCCCTGATTTTTAGAAGTTATATAGTCAACACCATGTCAGCTTGGTACTTGAGAACTGAGATACCCAGTGCTGTTTGCTTAGTAGCTTTGGAGCTCAATGCATGATTTCTAGAAAGAGGAGTTGGCATGTTACCTCTGATGKGTTTATGGGCAAAAGCTACCAGAAATGGGCTGTTCCATAGGCTTTAGCCAAAGCCTGCCAAAGCTTTAGCTTTCTTCCACCACCTCTGTGTGTGGTGATGTTTGGGTCACTGTTCCCTGCAGTTAAAACTGGTGAGCAGGGTTACAGAAAAGGTCTTGAACTTCATACTGGCTGAAAGGACAAGCTGATGACTTCTGAAATTGTGATTTGGTTTGTTCACACAGCTGCTAGCTGTTTGATCAAATAAACTTTCATCTGGGCAAAGAGCACTCCTTTAGTGCCTTTATCTTTTAATTCATCATCTGTGAATACTGTGTGAAAGCTATTGGGAACTTAGAAGGTCTTATCCACTTAAGATTTGGATGCTTCAGTATTAATGTGTRTGAGAGCTGCCCTGTCCTTCTTCAGGACACTGTAAGTTTGTCTTGGTTTACCAGCATGTATGTGTATGCATGCTTTGTAATAACAGGGTAACCACTTGCAAGCATGATGAGGCAGTGCTGTGTGCATATCCTTTAATGACACYTGTAGGAATATTGATATTGATCGTCTCCTAGTCTTTCTGCTGACAAAAATGCCTATTTACATTGCTGAAGTAGTATTTGCATATAATCAAAGTGATCAAAAGCATTCAAAATCTGTTCAGATTCTGATGGCTTGATCTGCACAAGGTAGTGTCAAATGATATTCTTATTTCTGTCTTGTTGCATGATTAGACTTTCAACTCAGCAGTGCTACTCAAGTACTGGAGCATCTTAAAAAAAAAGAAACTGAGCAGCTCTCTTTTAGTTTTTTGGGTCTACAGAGAAAGGCTTTTTCCTTACATAGAATATGGATACTCCTCTTACTCTTCAGGTGTAACTAGACATAAGTGCACCAAAGACAGCAAAGGGCCGATGCTTGTAGTCTCCAGTTGAGATGAGCAACAGTTAACTTGGTTTCTAGTTCTAGTAGCTGTGAAGGAAAGTAAAATAACAGCAATATATATACAGAATAATTGAAAAAATTGGAGCAAGGAGCAAATGAATGAAGGAAATTTCATGTAGGTTTAAATGCTCACACTGATCAAGAATGCGATAAGATAATAGAGCTATTGGCCATGAGGCCTCTGCGAAGCTCATGTGCATGAGCTGAACAGCCTCTTTTTACTTTCTCTGTAGAACATAGGTTGCATTTCTCTCCCCATGGTTACCTTCTGCTTTTTAAAAATAGACTGAAAAATAGACTGTGTTTTTGTTAATGCTGCTGTGAGGCAGCTGCTGTAATGCTGTCTGCATACTGTATAACATTAATGATCCTGAGTTGCAGGAAAAAAGGCTTGTGTTATGAGTTTAGGAAGAACTTTGTAACACTCTTTTGTGTATGTATATATTTTTTCCTGTTAAAAGTCCATAGTTAAACCTTTATGTGGAGCACTTTGTTTAGTGAGACTGTGTATGTGAAAGCATACTTGTAGTATGACCTGGTTTGTGATTGCTGGCAGTCTGATATACTTAATTTTTGCATATTTTTAATGATGTATTTCTGAAAACTTGATTTTTAAGTACTTAAGTTTTGTTCTGACTCATTTAAGTCTGAACTGATGAAGGCAACAGGTTACATAGTTGATTTTGTTCAGCAGGGTTTATTTTTTAAGATATATGCCTTATTGTTGCAGCCATTCTACTGAATGTACTTTGCATTCTTAATTTCAATACATTCATATCACTTTTGCAGCAGGGGCCATGTAACTTTGAATAAGCAGTGATTATCTGTGTTTTACATCACAGTTTGATTGAAAAGGGTTACTGCCACGAGCACTGGAGCAAGCATGTAATGTAGCCTGGAAAAATGCATACATTACAGTTAACTTAAGACTGTAGACAACTTTTCCTGCCAAATTTCTTAGCATTTAGTAGGGAACCACTAAGTTAATTATTGTGATGATTTAATGTTAGCCCATGAGGCTAATTCTATGCAGTTTGTCCACTAAGCACTGCTGCTGTAGCTGTTAGCAGTCGATGCCATATACTGTGCTGCACTCTGTGAGCAACTTGCTGCTTAATATCAGGTTTTACACTGAAATAGATCTGTGTATGTACTTGTCTTGTTTGGAAATGACCAGCGTAAAGAATGTGTTCAATACATTCATTTGCCTCTTCAGTGTTAAGATATTCTATCTAATAATGCTTCTGTGGATGTCTGTTTTCAACATGTTAACTGTTTTAACTGACTGCACAGATAATGGAAAATATAGCAAGTCTAGTTACTTTAAATACTTTGTCTGAGTGTTTTTTTGGAGGGAGGAGCTTGCTTCTAGAGTGAGGCTTTTATTTAAGTGTAAAGCTCTATGCAAGAAGGCTTGTCAAAAGTCGTTCAAGCTGACTACACCGCCTACAGAAGACTTCAGCAAGAATCCAGGTAAATAAGAACAAATTTTAAAGATCTTCTGCATTTTAAAGTTGTCTAATTATCAACTAACTCACCTCTCTTTTTGACCCTTTTAAGGGTGCTTCTGTGACTCCTTGGTTTGCCTACAAGTATGTTTGGTGAACTAGAAAGCTCTTCAATCTGAAATCAGGTAGTACACAAGAGGAAAATAAGAATGTGCTTCCTCCCTGATTGGCTGTGTGCTCCCTGTACAAGCCAGGGGCCAGAGGTCTCCTCTGTTAAAACTGCCAGCTCTCTGCACAGGAGTCAGTGCCAGGTAAACTGTGACTGTGCAACCCAGTGTCCCTGTGTACACAGTGTCGTCCTGTGGGCTGCTGTGCCTGGCTACCTGTAACAGCAGCTTTCCCTATGTTGGAGGGTTTGCATGCTTCATGCTAAGGTTTGAAAGTCTCAAATCAGGAAGGAATTTGTTCACAAGCAGCATTAGCTCTAGCTCGAAACAAGTCTTCAAGCTACTTTTTTTTAGACTGGAGCTCTGTTGCTCTGTGTGCACTGAATGCTGTTCCTGTTGCAGGTGATCCTTGCCTTCCTTGCACAGTGCCCTGCCTAATCTCAGTTAAAGATCTAACCAAAAACCTTTGGACAAGTTTCTTGCTTTAAGTCACTACAGTTGTGGTATCTGGAATCATTGCCTCAATGCTAGATGATAAGCTGTTAGCTTTGATATTGGTTTAAAAATGCCAGTCAACATCCATGGCTATGGTRGAAGATGTGAAAACATTTTCTTTTACATGTCTGTCTTGTTCTAGGTGCATGGTTTCAATTTTCAAGAACCTAAAGAGCTGATATATTGAAGTCCCACAGGATCCTAACTCRGGATTCAGTAAAAGAAGAGATGAAAGAAGCAGGAGGCCTCTTCCAGCACTGAGAATTCAAGTGGGTGAGGGGYGCCCCCTGTGAGTAGCAGGCACCCCTTCATCCATTTCTACAGCTACCTGAAAGGAGGTGGTAGTGAGGCAGGGTTCAATCTCCTTTCCAGAATAACTACAGATAAATGAAGAGGAGATGGCCTCAAGCTGTACTAGGGAAGATTCAGGTTAGACAATAGGAATAATTTCTGCACGGGAGAAGTGGTGAAGCCTTGGAACAGGCTCCCTGGGGACGTGGTACAGTCACTGTCACCAGCAGTGTTAAAGAATTGTGTGGATGAGGCGCTGAGGGACAGAGTTTAGCAGGGATGGTGGTCATGGCCTGGACTCGATGGTCTGGACTCAATGATCTGGAAGGTCTTTTCCAACTATAATGATTCCATGATTCTTCCCCATCATGATCTTGGGTGGGTAGTTTCTGAAGTCATTTACTTGTTAATATGAGCAAATATTTACCTGTGCCTTATGTGAGCAGCCTGTAGCTGGACAGACTTCTGTATTTCATGCTATAAGCGCTGATAAGTGGAAAGGTGCAATGTAAGCTCCTCCTTTTAGAATTGTCTTGGTCTTAGCAAACGTCAGCTTTCCTATTAGGATGCTTAGGGGACTGTGAGAAATAAGATTGAATTTTGGCCTTTTTTAATTAAAAAAATCCCATCTCATTTAATKATTTTCAAGTTACTCTACAAGATAACAAATGGCAATACAGCTTCGCAATAAAGTTTTGCTTAAAGCACAAGCTATCAACAGAGCAGCCAAGCTTCAAAACACATTTTCACTAAGAATACACAGTGAAAAAAACAAAAACAGAGGAGAGGGGGGGGAAAAAAAGCAGGAAACATAAATATCCAGAACCATTACAGACAACATAAGTACAAAACAGTTTCTCGTGGATCATTTTTGGCAACTGGTTATTGGTTGCAATAGGAAAACTGCTCATATTCTTTGTCTGTTTAAGAAGAGTTTTAAATATTATACTAGAAAGGTACAATCCCTCCCGGGCTGCCTGAGGCTGTGCCAGTTCCCTCTCTCCTTCCCTGGAATATTTTGGAGCCTCCATGGTGGTGGCTTGAGGCAGCTTTCACTTGTAGACATTGACATTAAGGTGGCAAAGCGGTGGCTGCTGCTCAAATGTTTTTTGTTGCCTGAGACAATAAAGCCYCCTGCAATGAGGCACCTCTGGGCTGCAGCCTGCGCAAGGAGAAGTTCAGGCAGGAAGGCCTCAATATTTTCTACTTGCTGCTCATCTCCTGACTGTATTTACTAGTGATCTGGTGTCTCCTACAGACGCTTGGTATGTATCAGCATGGGTCTGCCTTGGCTGATCTGTGCCAATAGCATTGCTGCTATARAATCACCAGGACTGCCTGGAATTCACCATGGGAGCTGGGCTGCTTCTATCACCCGGTCTGGAGGGAGCTTTCCAACCTGGGGACCACAGATACCTGGAGTTCTGTGACTTATTTTGGGGAAGTTCACAAAAGGCAATGAAAAAATAAAAGCTTATGTATGTTAGAAACCTGCATGTGTCATTTCTAAAGGGTTCCATATCTCTGCTAGCATTTTTTCCAGCATTCAAGTTGAAAATTGCTGGTTAGAACAATATGTGCTGCTGATGGAGTTACACATTAAAATGGATGTCGTTCCTGGTGACTGCATGGTGCAGAAGCGTAGTGGGATCAGCAGCTGTAGAGTGTAGTTTGGAAAAAGCCCAATATTTGAATGAAAGTCAGAACTGCAAGGGATGGAAGGAATTCCCCAAAATATGTCCTAGAGAAGTAAGTGCTCTGTCTTCATTAAATTATATATGTGCTACCCAAGTGTTTAAATATCTGATTTTAAATTGGGTGGTTCTTTCATGAAGGGACTGGCCTTTGGAGAGACTGCTCATATCTGCAGCCTCAGAGATGAGCCTGATGGAAGTGGGGATGCTCTCAGGATAATGCTGAGTTCATCAACAATTAAACTCTCRAGTCTGACTGGGGTATACAAGGCAATTGTGTAGATTTACATTGCTGAGAAATACCATGTTGCATAATTAACAGAAATGTCTTGTGCATTCAGTTTTTTCTATTAAGCATAATCCTTTGTTTCTTGATCGAAGRTTATTTCTCTTCAGTTGCCTCTAAATGTTTTCCTCCCACATGGTTTGTGCRCTTTGATGCACTGTTCATTACAGTTCTGCACATGTGGTTCTCAAAATGGTGGAATCCTGTATACAAAATAACACCAAGAAGGGAGAGCTAAAATTCTTGGAATTATCCCAGAGAAAGTAGTTTTGAAGAAGGGAATGGGTTTGGTTCTATGAGAACCACTACGCTGGCTTCAGGGATTGCTACCCGTAGCTTTCCCAACAAGGTCCACGGGCCAAATTTAAGTGGAATGAAACGAGGAGAGTGCAGCATCCAGTTAACAAGTATACTGAGAAACAGGCAGTATATACAGAGATATGCACTGCTTACCCGACGTGTACTTTTAAGGTGCTTAATGGTGTCTTAGGGAACATAACAACATATACATATATGCAGTRTATGCATATCTAGGTGTATATTAGAACCATAACACGGAACCAGATGTATTCCCAGATCCCTGATTTCATTAGATTCTCTAAGCCATAAAAATGTTTTTAAAATATTTCATATAAAATATTTATTTTTTAAAAAAGATAACCCTTTACATAAAATAGCTCCAGTTTSCTGGTTTTCTGTTTCACTGTTCATGGCCTGGATCACCGCTGTGGTTTCATAGCGAGGCCATCTGGACTAAGGAGAGCTTAAACAACTGTGCGTGGTGAGACAGCTCTGCTACTCGGTTCACCATGTCCTGGAGGGCCCCCGTGTGCGGGTAATGCAGGGCAGCCACCTTGGTAGCCGTAACGATGCTCTTCAGCAGTTCGCACAGCTGGTTGCTGGAGTTCATCACTCTGTTGCGTATGTCCTGGGTCGTCACCTGCCGTGTGAGCGTGTCCCCAATGAAGACCAGTTTGTGAGCGCTCAGAATGACAAACTTGCTGTGCGCGACGAAGATCCGCGGTGGCTGGGCAGCGTTGACGCAACCGAAGAAGGCATCGATGGCGTTGAGGAGGGACTCAAAATGAGTGTTGCACTGGTCCGAGTAGAAGGAAAGCAGCTGCCTGTCGTGAGAGGCCGCTTGCAGAACTGGCGGCGCCTTCCACTTGGAGATGTCGTTCTCYACAGGCCTGGTGATCTCTTGCTCCAGGCGCTGGAACTGATTGATCTGGAACGTCAACAGAAAGGCTCTCTTCAGGGAAGGTCCTTATACCCGTCCCTGTGACACACTGTTCCCATTTACACTTTCGCCTGCCCCTGCTACCTCAGAAAGCATTTTACTGGGATTTCTCAGTGCCCTCTCAGCCAGGCACGATGGCCCTCTGCTTTTCACATCGTTTCTGAGCAGCTGCCCAGCACCATCTGTGACAGATATAGCACATCTGAAAGGTAGACAGTAAGCTGTTCGGGCCCCCGCCGAGTTCCTAACAGTGCCGGTCACCTCCAATAGCTTTGCAGTTTAAAGCAGCTATTTATCCCTCCCCGTACCAGTTCTGTCTCACTCATGCTCTGAATCTACAGGGACTCTGGGCAGACAGATCAGACCAGGCACCCGTGGCTTTCAGGCAAGCAGCTAGCATGTGCAAGCATGTGTGTGCAGGGACCTGTTACATATATGTATATTATATGCCTATATAAGTGTTACATATAACAACTATGCCYCAAAACAGCACTGGTTATCCTACATTCACCTTATGCTACATAAAAGCCACTACATAGGTTTTTAAAGAGCTTTTATGCTGAGGAATGAGTGGTAATCAACTATTTTGGTTACCATAAACCTAAATATAAAGAGCTCAGACGACAGACCCTCCCAACACTGATCTGCATTTAAGATCTCTGCAATTTGCAGGCTGTTGCTCATTTGAAGTATTCTGAACTTAAGAATGAGAGATGCATCYGAATGACAATGACATATTTGCAATCGTTCAAATGCTGCCACCTCTGTGGGGCCCTGAGATGGCAAACCTTTAGCTATCAGATCCTTACTCCTTTTAACGCAAAGGGAATTATGGTCACCGGATCTACCCTCAGGCTCGCTCGAACTGCCACTTCAGCACAGCGAAGGGCAGGGCCCCAAGGAGACAGGGCTGCCACTCTGTGAGTGGCTGGCGTGTGCAGAATGTGCAGTGTGGGCCCATCCAGCACTAGACTGCAGGTCAGAGGGGCCAAGGCCTCAAGTTGGCTTTGCCACCGACCCTGTGAGATGGCATAAAAGCCTGTTCTTCCCCCATCCGTGGTAAAGCTTTGGAGACAGAGACTGCTTTTTATTACACTTATGCACTGGGCCCACCACAATGGTGCACTGTAATAAGAAATAATYAGTCTCTTAAAGAGAGGTGGTTGGAAATTGTTTTCAAGGGAAAGGCTTCTTCCTGCCACAAGAGAGGTCATTCCAAGCAGCGAGATCGCTGGCTCTGCTTCCGCTCAGTCACTAGGTGGCCACAAGTAAATGAACAGGGCCCAGATGTGGATTTTCAGGACAGCTGATAYATGATAAATACTCAAGGTTTGGCATAAGCAGTAAGCTGTGGCTGACACAGATGCACGGGGCTAGGAAGGTGCGTGTCTTTGTCCTTTGTCATCAAATCCATCAATAGGAGAGCTTGGCTGGCACAAATCCTGCTCGGAAGAAAAGGAGCTGGGGCCCCTGTTTAGCCACGACCTGACACCTGCCATCTTCCCTTCCCAGCTGCCTGTTCTGGCACCCTGCACACCCCATAGCCAGGTTACGAGTAGCTCCACACTGTTAGGACAAGGGCCCTTCTTGCTGCATCTGAAGAGTCCCGCTCAAGTACAGAGCACACTGCAATTTGGCGTGATCTTTTTGCCTGACCAAATGTACCTGATGGTGCTCCAGCTCCATTTTGCTCTGCTTCATGATATTTTCTTTTTCCAGCAGCTCCTTCTGTTGTCTTTCAAACTCTTCTTTCCCCTGTTTTGCATAACATAAAAAGACGCTGTRTTAAATCAAAACCAATTTAAATATCAACTTGTAAATTCACTTGCAGGTTTCTTTCTACTGGCWTTTACTGGTAGTGCAAGCTTCAGAGTAGGGAAAAGGAGAGTGTGCAGAGGCAAAAGGGTATTGCTATTATGTGCAGAACAGTCCTAGCTGAGGACATATAATGGCTCCGATGAGATGCCTCCTGAATGTGTATTAGTGCAGTAATTTGATTGCCCCTTTCTACAGACAGCTCTTGCAATAAGCAGCACCCCCCCCTTACTCTGCCTTGAGCAGAAGGAGGCGTTCAGTTTACCGACCTGCAGGTGAACATAGTCGTAGTCATCCATCCAGCTCTTCTCTGGGCTCTCGCTGTTGGTACCGTGTGGGGGCTGCCCCTTCCCCAGGAGCAGGCACGGAGTGCTGCTGGGCTCCTGGCTTTTCTCGCCGCGCGTGTGAGGGCTGCCGCTGCCACCGCCGTGTTCGGGAGGGCTCAGGATGTTCTCTGCCCCGCTGCGGGCTCGCGGGCTGCTCACGGCCTGCTTGAAGAGCACCTCGGCATTGACGCTGATGGTGGTGGTCAGCTGCTTGGCGTCGTCCGGGACCGTCCTCGCCACCATCACAAATCGGTCCAGGTCGTCGCACTTGTTGTGCGGCCTGTTGACAGCGAGGACGTTCAAAGACCAGCTATAGCTGTTGAGGTCGTGGCTGGTCTGCGTGAGGATCTGGTGGGAGTCCTCTAGCCTCTGCACCTCCCTCCTCATTTTGTTGTAGAGGCTCCCCTCGGCCAGGCAGGAGGCGTTGGCTGCCGAGCCCTTCGCAAACTGCAGGTAGGCCACGAGCGACTGCTCCACCTTGTCCACGGCGCTGCGGATTTCGTTGAGGTGCTTCTCCAGGTACCCGTAGGAGCGCCAGTCGGCRGTGACGAAGGCCATGAGGTTACTGACACCCGCCTCCATCACCTGCTGAAGGCGATAAAGCCTCTCGATGGCTGTGTCTGGATCAAGCATTARTCTCTTGTCCTGTGCAGTGGATGCTGAGAAGGATGAGTCTTTCGATGTTGTKGATGATGTGGACATGTTACTCCTGGTACTTCCCGTGCTGGAGAAAGACAGTCTATTTATCCCGTCAGTCACATCCTGGAAGCCTTTAGGCTCTTGCAGCATGGGGGGTGGCACATCATAGACACCTTCTCTTCCTTCGGAGATCACACTCTCGTTTAATCCTGCCTGTTGTCCTGGAAAGGCAGTCCCCCGTGGGGTATCGTACACGTCCTTCTGAGGTGCAATTTGCTGTCCGAGAAATTGGTTTTGATGGTTCACAGGGATGTCATACACGCTCTGTTTGCGTGGCATTCCATCAGTCGATAAAATACCCTCAGAGGAAAATTTCTGACTAAGTTCTTTCCCAGCTGCTTTGGTGACRGGAGGAGGAATATCATAAACTCCTTCTGGTCTTGCAGTGTAGCCCAGTGGGGATGAAAAATCCTGCAAGTTTTCCCTCAGGCTTGTATCATCTCGGCACACAGGTGGTGGTGTAGCATAGATCTGAAACACAGAACCCGAACCATGAAGCCTCTCACTAGCAAAATAAAATAATGTACCTCTTCCATATGGAAATAAAAAGCTGGGATGGAAGATCTGCTATCGTGTTTCAYTGGGTCAGATACTTACCTGGAGCTAGACAGAGGGTGAGTTTTAGCATCTTATTAATGCTCATTTTGACAAAAATTCTCCAAAGCAGCAAAATCTCAAGAAGACAGTATGCTGCCGCAACGAAACCTAGTTGTAATTACTAAGTCACACTGCCTAAGGTTAGGARTTCTGACACAAAGCTTCGCGTTGTCTATTTTACTCAGCAGCCCAAATGTCTAGGGAAATATTTCAAGTATTGAACTTCCTTCTCCTTCAAGGTGAACTCTTTGCTTAAACAAATTTTGGGTCAGACATGAAAATAGAGCACTGCAAGGAAACACTGTGACGCTTACCCCTTTGGTAGGTGGTATATCATAGATGCCTAAAGCTTTTGCTTCTCCCATGGGAACTGGATATGCAGGCCCCTTAGTGGATGCCGGGGGAATGTCATATATCTAAAAGAAAGAATAAATCCGTTATGGAAGCAAGTGACCTCGTGCGAGCTCTGATTGCAGATGATTTGCTGTTGTTGTTTSTGTGTTTCCCCTCAAGCAGCAGGAAGATCAGGAGGGGGCACATACGTGTTTCATAGGGGAGAATTACCTGAATTTGCCTGGTGTTTTGTACACTTAGGAAGAACTTCTGCTACACCAACTTCACCCTTATGGGCGAGATGAGTGCTGGTCTGTTACAGGTGCCTCTTGGGTGGACGGGGCAGGAGCATGTTCGTGTGACCAGATTTGCGGATATGTTCCCTGGCAGAGATTAGAGGGATGGGGGAATACGCCTGCACTGTGTGCAAGCACTTTGTGCTGCACTCTGAGACCAAGGCTGCCCCCGTCAGCATCCCGTATCTGCCTTCTCGGGTGCAGTGTGGGCTGCCTTGCTAGCAGGGAGCAAAGGTGTCAAATGTTGCTGGTGTCCCACTTGGTGGCATSTCCTGCACCACAGCGGGTGCTGCATGTGCGCCAACACAGCCGCTGTTGGTGTCTCCCTTTCAGGCTCCCTGGCAGTTGCAGCCACTGGGACTCACCACAGAGTTAGGTACCACTGGGCTTCAGCGCTGCTCCCCCGAAGAGCTGCACTACTCAAGAACCATGCAGAGATGCAGCGCTATTAGGTACGAGGCTCCCCAACACCCGCTCTAGATTGTGGGGGCTCTGCAGGACAAAGCTGTATTTCAAGTTCAGTGACACAGTAGATATATGGCAGTAGGAACTGCCTGCACGGTAGCTGTTCATCTAGGAAAGAATTTTGCTCTTATTGAGTGAATTACTGTCAGCTAAGTAATAACAAAGTAAAGGAGAAAAAGCTGTYCCCAGGCAACACATTTATTCTGCTCAGATATTCTGTTTGATCAAAACACAGAAAACAAATGGGACTTCAGTGTTTGGTGTGCTGCCAGATCTTACTCAACATCAAATACAACTTTGAAGTTCAGCACTCTGTGAAAAGGCCATTGCATCTAATTAAAACATATTTTAGCTCTGGAATGTCAGAATTTGCTCTGTTCATAAACTTCAGGTACCACCTTTTGTGCCGTGTCACAGCTGTTGCCAGTTTTATTGATACTTACCCCTTGGAGAGGGCGAACAGGGGGGATGTCGTAGGTGTCCTTCTGGTATTTGGAAGGGAACTCATAAACATAACCTTGTCCTGACCTGACTGGAGTTATTACCTGTGGATTAGAAGAGAAGGGTATGAAAACATAAGTAATTGAAGCTCGTGACATGTTTTCTCTGTAACCGTGTAAGGTTCTTGGTACRGACATTCCAATGTTATTAACTTCCAGATTTTAACACAGCAATTTTAGCAACACAGATCACCTATGCTTCAGACAGCTGAAAATTGCAAAACGACTCCTAGCAGCTACACGAGCACTATGTTTTCTTTCCTAGTCAGTTTTGACCAGGCTGCTTTGCTGGTCCTCCAAGATCTCCTATTCACCAAGCCGAGATTCTGCAGCAAGGAGGAGGCCTGAACGAGCTCTGCACTTCTTCCCAATACAGAGCACGGGGTTCGACGGCCCCAGCACCCCCTGACCGAGAGCTACACACATCTCTGCGAATCCTGGRGAGGAGCTGAGTGTCTTCCCGTAATGACACAGGCTGAAGAGACTCTCTACACCTTGCTCCCAGAACTGCCCCTTGCCTGTGGAGGTATAGCTCCATGTACCTCAGCAGGACTTCTTGAAGGATTTCAGGATTTCCTGAAGCGCTGAGTGAGCTGCGGCTGGAGGAGCTGGGCTCAAACCCACCAGAACAGATCATCCAACGGGGCTGCCTCGTCTGCACTGGCAGCTAAGAGGGGCAAAACGCCAGGCCGTTCTTCAAATAAGTACACAATGTAAGAACAGTCTCTGAAAAAAGCTTCAGATTTACATTTTTGATGTTTTCTGAACCATTAACTACCATAATGACTTCAAATAAAATGTGGTCAAAAATAAATGCCTCACATCTTGGACAGCATCTGCCCGGCAGCGTTTCAATAGAGTGTGGTGCAAAAGRAGCAGTTACCTAACCCCAGAAAGACATGGGTTTCCAGAGGAAATGCTGACATCCTAACTCCTGCCAGTGCTATTTAACTCTAATAGGGAAGCACAAATAGCGGAGACCAAAGGCATAAAGTGGCAAATGACACAGGCCCATGTAGGATGCGGTTTCRTGCTCAGCTGGGGAGAATTCTGTAACAACATTACTTAACTAGCCTTGGAAATGCATRCAAAACATAAAACAATTTATGACCGCATGCTCAGCAAAGAGCCCCTAACAGTTTTACCATAAGAAATCCTAGTATCCTGGCTAAATTTTCTGGATACATTTTTTTTTTAACTGAGCTCTGCACAGAAACTCCTTGATGCCAACCCCTACCTCCTCTCAGCTATGGCAATGACATTGGCTTCTCTCCTTTTTACTTGCTGCCCCAAATACTGCTTTTTGACAGAATCCAGTTCACTGCCCTTGAGAAGACTCCTGATGAATTTAGTGTGGGATCAACAGTATTTGCATACATATGATTTCTTAAAAAAAACCATAAAAATGTTTTGAATTTATACGGACAGTTCCTTTCTCGCAGCCACCTCCTACAGTGTAAAAAAGCATTTAGAGAGAAGCCTTTAGGAGGGTCCTGCCTTAAGGGGCAAAACCTGCCTGTGCGTGAGCTGCCGACTGCTGCCAGGCTTGCACAGCAGCCCGCGATGTGCTCCGCCACAGGCTCGGCATTCGGCGTCCTGCCTCTCTCAAGCCTGGACTCACTCCGGATCCACCAACTCCAGCACTCGCTCCCTGCACAGAGGATGAATTTCAGTGAGCAGGCTCGGGGAGGAGTCACAGGTCTAACACAGAACAGGACGTGAGGCAATGCAGGTAATACGGTTTGCACATGGAAAACTGTTGTTGTAGCTGTTGTTATAGGTAAATATACTGCTTTGCTTTGATATTAGCCAAAATGGCAAAGCAAATGATATCCTTATGCCATGGAGGCTGGGGATGTGCAACAAGAGCTGCCCCCGTGTTCAGTTTTCCCAAGGAGATCCCCCCTTCACTCTGCCAGGCTGCAGTATCGTGCAGCTGCGCAATTCCCATAGGTCATCCTTAGGGACCCTTCCCACTGTCCTCAGAAAAGGGTGACGCACCAGACGTCAAAAGGGTCAAACAATTACCAGGCTGCTGCTTTTATTTACTCTGCTGCCGTGTAATCCTACATTACCACACTCACTCTAGGCTGGTCAGATGAAGGAAGCTAGTTCCACTCAGTGCTGCACGGCCCTTTTTGATGACGTGTTTTGGCACGCTCACTTTGTTCGAGGCTGCTCTGTGTGGGTGGAACAAGCCCCTCGCCTGGATGCTTCTGTCTGTTGTCAAAGACAGCAAGAGGTTAAACCAGTAAATTTTCCAAAGAAAACTGCCCTGGAGCAGACACAGCTCCTTTTTAGGCCCCTGAAATAGTCACACAAAAGACAGAAAATGAGGTCCAAAAAAAATCCCAGCAGCACCCAGCAACAGCAGCGGTTTGTTGATAACGCGATACCCAACCACGGTCTCCCAGTGACTCAGGTGTGTCTTCCTGAATGGAAGTTTACCTTCAAGAAACAGCATGTTCTGAGTGATTTCATCATAAAATTCTCCATAAATGATGAAAAGCTCAGCACATCATCCAAGAGTATTTCCTGTTGTACCTCCAGGGCTCTCCCTTCTAACACTGTTCACCAGTTAAACTTGCCTTGGGCTGCACTGCTTTTCCTCCTCACTTCAGAACAGGCGCCGCTCATCAMGAAAATACATCTTGGGCAAATATTTTGTTACGGTAATTGAAAGGATGATGTGAAAAAGTAGATTATTTCCTCCTGATTCTCATGCCCTGAAGATACTAGTACCTCACAGGAGAAGCCAGGACATGTTTCCACTGGTCCTGTTACATGAGAGAGGTAGGTGGGGAGATAATCCTACACTATCCTGAGAAAAGCAAGGAAACTGAGATTTTCAGAAGCAACTTTTGATGACGGATATTCACCCATAAATGATCTTCCTGTTTCTGAATAGGATGCTCGACTTCTTCACTGCATTGTTCAATCTTTCTTTTTTTTAGCGTTTTGAATATTTGATGGCAGCTTCCTTTTGAAAATGGACTTTGGAAGAAAGAGGATGGCTGYTAAAGAGAAGTTCCCTTCTCTCACTTCTGGACTAGAGAGAGCAGCCCTGTCTGGTATTTAGGAATTTATTTCCTAACAAATGCCACTGAACTGCAGACCATATGAGTTTTTTTTTCTTTCYTTTTACCTCTTCTGTTTTAAGAATGTCTGTGGTCATTGGGTTTAAACAATCCTGCATTTCAAACCAGCAATTTTCCTTGTTTATGCACTAAAGGAAACAGATGGTGTTCCCACAAACTATCTAGCCCAGCATTCTCAAAACATCGTAACCACTTAATCCATGCAGAGCAACTAACAGGGAGCAGGTTTGGCTCTGGAGAAACATGTAATGAGCCTACTGCAAACTTCCAGTACAGAAAAACAAGGACAAACGAGCAGGAAGTTTGTCCTGTTCTTGCTGAAGATCATGCTCTTCCAAAAGCAATTACTTGGGTCCTTTCCATGCCAACTGCGTGTTCTTGACCAAGAAAAAGAGCTGAATGTGCATGTACTTTGCAAAATAGCCAGCCTTGTGGTTCATTAAATCCCTCTTCCTTAAATATAAGGAAACAAAAACCAAGTTGTTGTCCACGATTAAAATGGAAGTTAAACTATAAAAAGAAAGCACATTACTAACTAAGGGAGCAACAAGACAGTTTTCTGTTTACCACAAATAGGCAAATTTGCCCTTTACACTGCCCTTTACACAGAATCTGGCCTGTTGTTGGCCTGTTCCCATTGATAGCAATGCCTGCTATGCAGCAGGAGTGCCAGTGAGCTTCCCTGAGCTTCACAGGTGAGAARTCTGGAGCACAGATCCGCTGAACAACTTGCCCCTAATCCCAGGCAGGCCGCAGAGCTGGGAAGGGCAGCGGAAACTACGCAGGGCCCCAGACGGGCACTTAGAGAGCAGATGTATTTATCTAAAAGCCTCTTCTTGGGAACTGTGGCCAAGCTGAACAGTGAGAGGATGTATTAAGAGAGGAGCCTCTGATGATAATCAAGGCATTTTAAAGAACCTGTCTTGCTGTCTAACCTCAACCCCCTTAACAGAAAGGGCAGTGCTTTCCTCTCTCTCACACACAGCAGCAAGGTTTCCAGTGACTATCTGGTAATGTATTTCTTGGCAATACTACCCAACACATCACTCAGTGCAGGCTGTAGCAATAGATGTGCAAAAAAAGGGTTTTATGAAGCAGTAGCCTTGACTTAAACAGTGTGTTTGCTGTTCGCTAATTTGCTATATATGATGATATCTAATGTGGTTCCTAGCTGTTAAGGAGTCATGGTTTGGGTTATGTTTTGTACGTGCTATGGATACTCTCAATTATAAAGATTGKTTTGGGGGGGCTAACATAGATCTTAAGATTATCAAATCACAAGACTTCAATTTGGCATAAATAAGGAATGAAAATCAGGCCACTAAGAGTGTTTTGTCAGAGTATTTTCTGCCAACACGGAGATGTCAGACAGTCTTTTGATCAAGGAGAGAGGAGAAAAGTCAGTAGAAGCATTTTTTCTCCAGGTTTATATCTAAATCTATAAGCTGGTTTCTAGTGCTACAACCCTCGTGGCTACTGTGAGGCAAAAAAATCAACAGCAATGTATTTTCTTTCTTAGGTTGACTGAGATACCAGTTTCACTGTGTGGCAGGAAAATAYATGAGCTACCAACACGCATGGTGACACTGCAGGTTTCACCCCGGCTGCCGTCACCTGGAGTTCCCCTGCTGCGTTTCTCAGAAAGGAGATGTGTGCAGATAAGGAGACGTGACAAATGCTATCCTGACCCAGAACTGCTTTGCTTCTCCATGGCGCTTGCATCTGCGGAACGCCTGCTTGTTTTCACTCCTGCTTTATCTCCAGTCATTGACCAAGACACTTTTCGATGAAGATCTGCTTTTGTGCTTTACCTCTAAGGGCTCTCGATAGTCCTGATGGCACTGACACTGTGTGTGTAAAAATGCTTAACTTTGCAGGCTCTCGGCTTTAAGCAGGAATTGCTTTGTGTGGCAAGGTGAAATGTCCCACTTGTACATGCCCCTTCTCAAAAAATCTCCCCATGGTATAGTAATGTGATATATATATATATGCATATATATATATGGGTGTTGCTTTAGGCTTTGCAATTAGTCTAATCAAGACTTTACAAATTCTGCTGCTACTTTTTCTTTCTTTCCTCCTATAAACCAGCACAGATTAAACTGTTCTTAAGTTCTGGATTTTCTGCTCTACCTAAAATACAGCTTATCTTCTTTCCAACTATTTTTGAAGCCATAGAATTACGTCAAGAACCACGTTTTGTACTAGGATGAGCTAACACAGCTGTACCAAGTGCAGTGGGATCATGCTGATGTGCATCAAGTGTGTGAACTGTAGATTATGGCACTGAATTCCTGCTTGCTGATGGTGTTCATGATCACAAGCTAAATGCAGACCGAGTCTTTATATAGATCTTATTGAATGAGCACTACAAAGAGGAAAAAAGCTCAACATTTTCTTCACTGACAAGATTTTATTGCTTGCTTGTTTTTTTTAATGATGCTTTCATGACCTGATCCTGCTCCACTGATGTCAACTCGGGAGCTTTCTGCCAGCTGTGTTCAGAGCAGCATTTGTGCTCCCGTCAGTGGGAACAGCCTTGTTCCCGGCTGCCCTTCGGCTGCAGGGCTGGCTGGGAAGGGGTATTTCCTAGTGTCTAAGGGAGTCATTCTGGCTTATGGATATCAGACAAACCAACATTTCTGAGGATGTGTCATTTTGAGTGGATAAGGAGCAGAGAGAGAGAAGAGCAGAATATACCAGTTAGCATGATCTTACTAGCAATATTCAGAAGGATGAAAGAGGATACTTGCCCAAGACTTGAAAAAGAGTTTTACCATCCCCATCCCCATGACAACTATTTATTTTAGACAGTCAGTGACTTCATAGTTTCTGCATGTGTTGGCCACAAGGCTAAGGAGCTGCTGTGCTTCAGTGTCAGTAATACAATAGTCATGCACCCTGGAGTACTCCAGTGTCTGTGGGTGGATCTAATGGAGAAATCCCCCCTGCCCTGCCAAAGCCTTGTGTGTAATACTTGTGTGCATCATCTAAAGAGCAAAGCAGTCTCTGGAAACTATGAATAAATGAGAATTGAAGATTTAATTAATGAAAAGTGTACAGTAAAACCAGCACCTGAGCATTTGGGGGTTTTGTCCATGATAAATATTAAAGTTAGACGCATGTTTTGCTCCTCCTGACTTGTTTTCTCTTAGAAGGACTCTAACATGAAGAACCGTTTGGCAAGTGAGCATTCCTTTCTGTGCTGGTAGTGCCATGACTCTCTCTCCATGAGTCTCAGAGGGCCCAAGTGAGGGAAAGTTCAGAGGAGAAGCAGCTATGGAGCCAGGAAAAGTAGGGCAGAGAGAGATCTTACTGTTATGAGTGACACCGAATGCTACCGGCTCACAAACAGCAAATGCTACAGGCTCACAACAACAAATCAGCCAGGATCTGCCCAGTTGCTTCCACAGTTTGAGTTTTCTCAGGGCCACAGTGAGGCAGAAATATGGAAGAGGTTGGGAGCTGCATTGCTCCCAGAAAAGAAAGCCAAAGCTTCCAGCAGGGAGAAGATCAAGATTCACAGAAGTCCGTGGGCTCGTGAGATGTATTTTAGCTCCCTTTTCATATGGGTGTCTCAAGGCAAACATATAGCTGGAGGCTCTTATTAGCTGTTGCTTATGTTAGCACAGCTGGCTTTAGCAGGTTTATGCGAATAGCTCTATGGATACAGGTACTTTTTAAGCAGACACAAACTGCATCCATAACTGGAAGTTGCATCAATGTAATTGTTATACTTGATCTCAGTATCAAGGACTGATTGTGCAAATTAAAATGTTTTAATGAAGAGTCCTAGTTGAAATATGCTAGATGTGATGTATGTTCTGTTTTTCTTTCTTTTTTTTTTCTTTAAAATGGGCTCTTTTATGAAAGGATTTCATCTCTTGAGAACTTAATATTAATTTCATATTTCCACCATAATAACAATCTGTTTTGGCAGAAAGCTTCATTTAGATTTTTAATTGAAAAATCGACACTATGTGTACATTATTTTTTAGAAAAATGCAAGCGTGTCATTCCAGCTATGTGGAAGTATGATGTTCTTAGGCTACTTAATTTTCTTCTAAAATAAAACATCTACAAAATTATCAAGAACCTCTAGATTTCAACCAGAACCGTGTTCTCCAACAATAAAAGGATGAAGACAAGTCTTTGACTATCTCAGAAACCAAACTTCCTCCCTATGATGAGATTCACTTTTTCCATTACCATTTTTCCACTCAAGTTTTTGTAAAATACTCCACTGGTGATGTTTTGTAGGGGAAACAGAAATTATACAAACTTAATGTTTGGGTAGTATATTTTCAGTTGCAAACAAAGATCCACTTAAGTTTCTAACAACCCAGAAGAAGCCCATGAGCTTGCTCTTTACTCAGGAATTTTGTTAAGGTTTGATCATGTACTCGAATCAGTGCAGGCAGCTTTGTGTCCCTGAGGAGCGCATCTGCTGGRTGAGACTGCAAGACTGGCCTTTTTTTCTGTTACTAGAGGGGAAAAAATGCATAGCCCTGGTCTATAAATAGCACTGATTAAAAAGAGCTCTGCACTTAGGCAGAAGCAGGGTCTCATGGTGAGATCATATGTTTATTCAGCCTAATAAAATGTAGACTCTTTCTTAAAATACTTATCCACAAATCACATCAGTAACTAACTACTGCTTACTGTGACTTGTGGGCAAGAGTTTMTTCATTCAGTGGTTTTCTGGAAGACCACTGAGGATAGATTAACTGAACAGGGCTTCATATCAGTAAAATGACTGTTCGCTTCTTAATTTTACATGGAAAGTTACAGRGGAAACTCTCAAGCCTATGGAAAAGGCTGGGTGCTGTTTTTAGCACACAGCTTGCATTTAGTTTCTGAGAATTTCACTCTTCAAGGCACATTTTGTGAAAGGGGGCACTGAGCRTTGAGGTTTGTGTTTCCATTCCTGCTGCACTCAGCAAATTTGCTGTGTGTTTAACATTTTAATGTTGAAGCAATATTTTTTTTTTTATAAAGGCTACAAATCCCCAAAGTCGAATTTGCAACATTAAAGTGGAAGAAATGAGAGACTATAAGGTTAGTGTTTGGGCCATTTAGGCAAACTCTATCACAAGAAGCTGTGACATTTAAGATCTGAGGGTAAATGAGGACATTCTTCTATCTTGAGAGGTAAATGCATTTGGCCARCAACCACAAATAATACAGAGGTGCCCTTTCTTTCTGTGAGAAAAATATACCCAGCATACTAAAGACAACCCTCTACTACACTCAACAGTATGTGCCTGCATAGCCCAGTACACATGGAGCTGGGTAAGACGGACACTGCTTTCTGGAACACACATTACATGCAGCTATGTGTTTTCTCCCAGCTGGGCAGGCACTCGTTTAATTGGGAGGAAAAACGTCAGAGCGCAGCTAACTGCCTTTTGCTCCTGAGCCCTGTGCCAAAGTCGTCAGGGTGGTGCTACTTGGGAGGCGGCGCTTTGGCTTTCCCAGGGATTCAACCACCGCGACTCTAAAATAAGACTGGATAAGACTGGCAGTGGGCAAATCAAACCAGCGCTCCCTTAGCCGTGGTTCATCCAGAGGGAAACTTCTTGCTGAAGGCAGTGAACTTTGGGAAAAGGCAGAGATCACAGGATGGTGGGGTATGAGACTCTCAATCTGTCAAGGGCACGTCTATCCCTGGAGATAAGCCAAGGATGTTCAAGTGTGAATACGAGTTCCTGTCCTACATTAGTACAACAGATGAGTTAGAGAAAAAAATGCAGAGAAGATTTCTAGCATCGTGGTGTCTTCTTTAATCATTAGTTTGCACAAGAGCTTTTTACCCTAGGGAGAGCTACATGTAATCACAAATGCAGCACAAGACCTTGTGCTTAGATATCACCTTTCTCAGAGGACGTTCTCAAAGCAGCCTGCCTAGGTGAGATCTCTTTCGCAGTTACTCCCACGTATTTTGCTGATGAAATGGCTGAGACACAAAAACGCCGTGCCAGATATGCAGAAGTCTGTGGGCAAGGACACGACACAGGTGTGTGTTTTACTTCTGAAAGTTCCCTCTCCCTGCTGTTTGTTGAGGGAAAAAAGTAAGGCTGAGAGCAGAGCACAAAGTGGAGGAAAAATCCGGGGACACAGAGTTTTCATGTCTCCATGTTCTTCAGACTCTCCTTGTGCTTACGGATGTAGCTGCTCTGTGACTGAACTTGCCGCTGAGCAAGGCTGATTTGAAACTATCGCTCATGATCTATGTCCGTGGTAGAGGGAGTTTCAGAAGGGGGTAATTTTGCTTGACAGAAGGAGCCAGTACAGCTCTCTTGTCAACAACTTGCTGGGCCAGGATCAATTCATCACTATAATTAACCGCCCTGGGCTTCTTTTGGTCCTGCTTTGCTTTGCCGGCTACCTGCACATGTTACCTCAGCACAGCTTTCTAACAAGGCGAGACAATTCCTGCCCCACAGCAGCTCATAGGCTTTGCCTGCGACTCTTGCACAGAGGCTAAACCACACATTTGCACAAATACAACCATGCAAACCATGCAAACGTGCACCGAAACGGAAAGCGCTGCGGCTTGGCGTGCTCTTGAGGACACTCGGGCTTCTTGAGCTGCATGCACATGGCACAAGAGCACAATAAACCCTTCAACTTCCCCACCAAAACAGGCAGTAGGGCAAGGAGCTGTTTCTGCTAATGGAAGAAGGCAGAGAGGGTCACTCAAGCTGCTGGGGCAGGTGTCGCCAGCCTGAGAAAAGCTGCTCATCACCTCGGATGTCAAGGCAAAGATCACCAAGATCAAATGTTCACGACATCCAGCTTCCCTTAATACCACTGAGCCCTTGACGAGGGGGCTCCTGGATGAGCGACCATTTCCTCATTCAGACAAGGGAGGCAAGTGCAGAAGTGGTGCCCTTTGATTAGGCTTGAAGAATTTCTAAGTCAAGATTAAAGAGTCGCATCGTAAGCAACAAGATTTGGTAGCACTAAGTACACTGGGAGCTGCTTCGCTAAGGGTAAATTCCTTTATAAATATGTGTGGGCAGCAGACAGGGTAAATACATGTTTTAGGCAACGTGGCTGACCTTGCAAAAAACTGTAAGGATTTCAATGAACCAATTAATAAGTCAGTCCTCTATGGGTCTTCATTTTCAAAAGATGGTGAACTGCATTCAGAAAATGCGTATTCAAACTTTCTGAAACCAAACGTAGGCAGAAACCATCCCTAGAGTGCCTTTTTTATTATTTTTTTTAATATACACTTCCCTGCAGCTACCAAGTTTCTGCAGACTGCCCTTCTGGTTTCAGTAGAGCTGGGGTGCTGGCAGTGGAGAGAAGGGACTTCACGTGGAGGAAGGTGCCTAACTTGTACTGTGGAAAGGTAAACTACCCCCCCAAAAAGGTTTAATTATAGATAGAAGAGAAATGATGGAATATCTCCCAAGAAACCCACATAATTGCTGCAACAAAGATCCTATCTCTCCCTGTGCAGCAAGCTCAGATTTCTTATTTTATCCTCCTGCAGACCCTTTAGAGAATAATTGTGGGAAAAGCTTCTTTCAACTAGATTTGGAATGATTTCACAGGTCTTTTGCTCTTGCTTAGAAGAAATAAAAAAATCCATTTATTCTTATCAATGAAAAGGAAATTATAATAAGTAATTAAAAGCGTTAGAAGTAGTTTTCCAAAAGCCTGAGATGAAAAAGGCTGAGTAATAAAAAAAAGGAAAAAAAAAAAGAAAAAACAAACCATCTTGCCAACACAGACTGGGAGAAGAAAGTTTAAACCAGCCAGGAACTTCCTGACAGATTTAATCTGCTCACATAATTCAGACAGAAAGGCTGTGCTATATGCTCTAAAGGTAGAGATGGTACCAATAGCTGGAGGAGCTACTGAGCTGGGAAGGGAGGCACTGTGGGACAATTTCCTTTCACGTGTCAGTAACAGTGGGGCTGGAAGGCCAGGAGAATCCAGCACCTTTCCAGCACCTTTCCCAACCCCCTCTGCCCTCAGGCATTGCTGCTACCTGCACAGGGTTGCCCTGTCACGGGAAGTGGAGGAGGTGTTGGGAAATATTTGGTGGGAATGCCTGAATAGGCACCAGGAATGAGGGGGGCCCACACAAATGCAACCTTCCCTTCGCAGGAGGCTTTTGGCTGCGGCACCAGGAGCTGCATCATGTAGCTGCTGCAGCTCCTGCTTTCAGTCAAGACACCTGCATTTAGCTAAAGATAAACATCAGCTGCCCTCCTATCAGCCTGAGGGTATGTATTAAAACATCCTTCATTATCACCACTCTGCTGCTCTCTCACTCTTCCAAACACACCTCTTGCTCCATCCAACACCACTCTCTATTTCTGATTTACACTTACTTCTCCAACAAGGTGGTACAGCATTTTTAATTAAATATAAATTACTTGAGCAGCTGATGTAACTGTTTCATTAACATGTGGGGGAGCTGATCTCAGTAGTACGACAGCTCTTTTTTGAATGTGTAATGCAAAGCTGCCATAGGCCAGATGTGCCTCRTCCCCCGTGGGGAGCGCAAGATCACCAACTTATCTCACCTTTAGTGCCAGTACGAGCACCACCCCAAAATGTCTATCCTTATGAAATAAGCCATTAAGCACCCAGCCTTTATTCTGCTCCTGCAGCAATAAAGACACAAACAGAGAGTGCCTAAAGAAGCTCTCCAAGTAAAATTGTGGCATATTTCTTATCCTTCCTGCATCGTTATGCTTCAAGTCCACAGAGAGGCAGCCATTATCCACTTCCCTGGCAGTCAGCACAAGCGACCTGCTTGGGAGCTAAAGCATGAAAATAAATGTACACACCTTGTTAGCCAGGGCTGGGCCGTCAACGCTCCTCTGCATGGAGGGTGGCACTTGGTAAACGTCTTGCCCCACGAGACTATGGTTAGTGGGTATCTGGTAGATTCCCTGATTCAGGTGGGAAGGTGGCACCTGGTAGACGGGGTCCCGTGCAACGGCATGCGAACTTGGCACCTGGTAGATTTTTTGCTGGTTGAAGGATTGATGTGTCAGTCCCGAATTGGACATATCCGGAGCAGAGGGGTTGTCCTGCACCACGGGGCCTATCAGAAGTTTCACACGGTTGCCTGGGACGATGCCTTGCCGGCCGTGCAAGGAGCAGAGCCACCATCCTTCAAGGCCTTCGGTGTTCTGCTCTATCACTGTCAAAATGTCTCCTTTGCGGAAGGCCAACTCCTCTGCGCACTCAGGGACATTATCGTACAGGGCTCTTGCCATAAGATTCTGCGGAGGAAAAGAAGGGGAAGAAATAAAAATGAATACACTAGTTATTTAAAAAAATCTTAGCAGATAAGAACTGAACTTGAAAAAGATGTGCAGCAAAGGAAAATACCATGCAAATGATACAACACAGGATTCCTTTTTCCTAAAGCAGAGACAAAAGATACTTATTCATTAGTGCTAGGTACCAAATATCACCAGAGCCCCCATCCCTATGTAACTTGGGAGGAACTTCAGGGCAGCAAGGGGTGGCGGTGGCCTATGCCRGCGCACGCAGAAGCGTGCGTCAGCAGACGTGCTTGAGCCCTGCAAGCCCTGCAGCCACAGGCCTGTCCTCACGTACGTCCTAGTGCCTCAGGCAGACCCTGCTGCCRGTGCTGAGCTCCTCTCTGGCGCCGCTTCCCCACCAGCAGCACTACTGCCATGTGGGTCTAGACAGCCTCGAGTCCTTATCAACTTGGGGTCAGCGAGTTACAAATATCTTCAYGCGCTCTCCCTTCCTCTTTTTCTCTGCAAGCCCCTCTGGCATACCCAGTCCCAAATAATCCACCAAGAGAGGGATTCGGTGCAAAGCAGACAGGCTGTATGTCCTGATGTTCCCAGGGCCATCACAAAGGCCCTGAATGTTGTATTTCTTGGTTCTGGTGATGCTTCCAAATGTGTCTGTGACAACTGCCTGCCTTTCAGTGAGGGCAGACAGCAGAGATGATTATAAGCTAATTGCAAGCACTTGAAATAATATGGAGCCCTGGATATGGAGCGTTCTGAGGTATCTGGATGCAGCATCCAAACTGAAATGGTGTTAATCCATCCTAAGATGGGATATGTCTTGCTGCAGCTGCCTTTCAGGTTTATCTCTCTGCTGCTAAGGGGACAATGTCAAGTACTGCTYAGGGTATTTTTATCGGTTGTCTCTCTTGGACATAGCAAAATACTTTTAGCCCCCACTTCTTTTATCTTTTCCCATAGATAAATGTTGATGTTTCCCCATCATCTCTGCGCTTATCACAAAAGCTGACTTCCATTTGGCCTTGCTCAGTTCAAAATTTAAGGGTAGCAACAGCCAGGAGGTTGTATGAAGGGCTGGCTGGTGGATGGAAGCTCAAATGTCACATAAAAGGTGGATGAATGGGCTTCTCCCAAGACATGTGGGGTTGAAACAGGGTGCATGAGATCAGTTTTCTTTTCTCTGAATGGGAGATCAGCTTTCAAAYGCCTGAGAAACGCTGCCTGTGCCTTTCACCAGCATCATTAGTGAGGTCAGTATAAATTAAGCTTTGGCCTGGCAAAGCAGAGCTTCCCCTTGGAGCTCCCATGCAAGCGGCTGCACTGGGCCCCACGTTTCTCTGTCCATGTTGTTCATCAGTCAACAACACWAAGAAATGTGAATGAAGAGAACAAGGAGCAGCTCTGCCCACACCTTGACACAACTGTAGGACTGCTCTGTAGCACGGTGAAAACGATAGCGCATCTAGGATGCGATGGCGGTACYGGCCCTGTGCTGACTTTGCTGCTTGGCTGAGCCCGAGAAGCTCCGAAAAGGAAAGCTCCTGTCTAGCCTGAATATTCAAGTTAAGCTAATGTCTTTCTAATGCGGTTTTCACAGGAAAATCCACCAGCATGCCTAGCYGAGCTTCTTTAACTGACTGCTTTAAAAAAGGCCTTTGCTGAGGGAGTTGTTTAAAGGAGGAAGAAGATCACAGGGGTCCCACAAAACGCACAGGCTATATATACAAGAAGTACCTTTAATTACTAAGTAGAGAAGAATAAGTATTTGAAAAGGCTGATTAGCTCCTACAGCAAAGCAAATCTGGGCACAAACCCTGGAATGGTGCTTGAATTAGAGCAGATAAAAGTTCCCATGCGATTTTTTTTTATCCCAGCTGCTCATTATCTCTGTCCCAGTGACCTTCCCACCACCTGGCGTGCCGCATGTTAATACTTGCTGGCTGTGCTTCAAGAGCCCTCTTGCTGAGAATAGCTTCAGAGCCTCGTTGTCCACGTTAACTCAGGCCCCAGCATGTGAATTAGACTAATTGGTYGCCACTCATTTTGCAGCAGTCCCCCCAAGGCCTTCAGATGGCTTGTGGCCACCAGTATCACTCACGGACGGAGCAGCTCACATTTTTCTCCATAGGCAGAGAAGCACTGGAACCAAAAATATGAATCCTGCGGCTCACTTGCCCACTGCCTAGGTACCGCTCACGCTGGGCACGTCCTTTATGTTTTGACTGCCTCCGCTCTTCCTACACGGCATTTCTTAGTATAAGATTTAGGAATGTGTCACAGTTGCTTTCATTAGTTAGCATTATTTGATCTTGGGGAAAAATGAAATAGTCGCCACARAAGCTCGTGAGCAAAGCTGTTAAGAACCACAGGGCTATATTTAACCTGCCTAGGTGACCAAGATGTGAGTTGCTAGTTTTTCCACACAGAGATAATATCCTGATACAAGACATCCCTCAACACTTGTGCACTTTATCTAGATTGAACTGGCAGGTTTGAAYAACGTTCAGCTGCTTTGGGCATCATAGTCCACATCTCACAACACTCATCTCCTCAGAGACAAGGCTGGATTATCTGAATTTAATTTTGACTTGCTGTTATAGGCATAAATCTGTCACTCGTGTGTCTGTGAAACAGGCACTGAATAAGCACTGACATCCACAAGGCAAAGGCAAAAGCACACGAGTGACCTTTTGTATGACTAAGTGCTAACAAAACTTAGCCATTTCCTAAACAAATAAGAAAACTGGCACTAGGGAAATGGCTGATGAGAAACTTGTCTTGGAGCTTGTTTTGGCAACTAGGCAGTTGCACAAAAGTCCCTTTATATTACTAATACAGTGTGTAAAAGAGGAGGGTGACAGGCTATGACAGGCAAGGTCAAGTTCTGAAATAGCAGGGGGAGTATCTGATCCTTGAGTAGGGACAGGTTTTGGTTTGCCATGGAAACCTGCTGTGCTTCATAGAATGACCGTGCTGGCAGTTACTCCCTTCGTTTAGGAAGACTAAGGATGGAAGTTGCTATTGTTCTCCTTCGGCCCAGACTGATTATTGCATTAAATGCCTCATAAGAGCAGTTGTGCTCTCCTCAAAAGCTGGAAGTGGCTGTGGTCTGTATCTAGGCGCATCCTTCCAAGGCCYGTGTGTTACAGGAGCAGAGCAACCAGGCTTACCAGTTAGTGAGTGCTGCTGTAACACTCACTGCTGGGAGGAAAGGGTCAGCTCAAAGCGTTTTTCTCCTCAAACCTTACTAGCAACACTGTCATATTTAGAAGTTTAAGCCAGGGTCCAGCCCCCACTGTGTCAAAACTGGGTGCAGGCAAAACAGAAAGTGTTTGTTCTCAAGAAGCTTAAACCTCTCATAACCTTGGACTTGTTGAGTGCAGTAGAAAGCATCCTCTGTAAAATCACTGGGGGAAAAAAAAAAAAAAAGGTTTACAGTGGTCTGTTAAATAAGTGCTACCACAGCCGTCAACAGGTCAACGTGAAACGCARCCTGGCCCTAGCAGGGGGATTTTGGCTGAACCACGTTGCAGGGAAAGGCTCGGCAGATTGTGGTGATGCCTTGTGCCACAAGTTCTCTCTAAAGGCTAAATTGAAATGGATGCTGTCTAGATTCAATGTAGATTACAATGCCTGTGGCTTCACATTTCCACATTAGCTGAGACAAAAGTAAAGCTTTCAAGTTCTCTGTGGGTACACCCCTGGGATTTGTAACTTCTGTTTTTCTTTTTAATTGATGGTTTGCGTGCCTAGTGCTGAACACAGAAGGATGGAACGAACTTTGAAGAATTTGACCTGTTTGGTTGGTCTTCCTCTAGGGGCAGAGGGCTCACGGGCTGCTGCTATTAATGGCCGGAGGGGTAGCTGAGGCTGAGGCTGAATGGCAGGAGAGAGAGGAGGCAAGAGTTAAAGAGGGCGCTGGAAATATCAGCGCTGTCTGCCTGGGTAAACACTCGCAGTGACGCGGGTAGCGGCAGCGCGGGCGCACCAGCCACGGGAGCACGTAAAGGCCTAGGAAGGGCCACACTAGCAGATGGAGCACAACGGGCTTGTGAAGCACTGCAGGGCCAAAGCCCCGCGGCARGGCAGCTCCTGGCCCTCCCAAACGAACGCTCGAGGAAAAGGCTCGAGCAACCCCGTGCTCACAGAACCGCAGCCACTTCCCCCAGCAAAGCGGCATGAGCATGTTCCTGAGCAGCCGCCGCACGCTGACACCCCCTCTGCTTGGGGGYTTGCATTTTTCCTGTTTTGTTTGGCCTTTTTTAATAGGCTTCCTATGTGTGGAGTTTGTGAAAACAGTAACAGCGAAATGACTTTTATTTTCTAAGTGCAAAAGGGTGGACCTCTATTTCTATTATTGGACAATCTGTTTCTTCAAACTCCAAGCAGCTCCAGTGCGACGCTCAGCCAGCCTCAGGAAAAGGAAGGAAGAAAGGAACAAAGGAAGGAAAGGAGGGGGCTCCCCCCACCCAAAGGAGTGTCTATGTGCAAAGCCACAGTTTCACTTAGGTCGGATGACTTTAAGTTATCCTTCACATCATATTTATGCAGATTCCCTTGCCTCCCTTTGGTTTGCATTACCCCTTGTCCTGGCTTTGGGTCTCTTGAAGAGCGAATCGCTGCTGCTGCAAAGCAAGCATCAGCATTTCTGTGCAGTAGTTAGGTGGGTTGTGGGAGGCCTATTGGCAACAATTTGCCTATAAGAATGAAAAAACAATTTGAAAATCCAGTGAAGAGTGAATTTTATCCTGAGAAAAATAGTTTGACTACAAACAGTCCTGGTGAAAGGGAGGGACGTTCATGCTCTATTGTGCCTTGTGACAGAAGAGCCTCAGTGGGAGAGTTATTGGGCAGTTGAACATCAGTGCTTTTGAGCTCCCATTCCCCTTTTTTACTTTTTTTCTGTCACTGCCTCTGAAATAAAGAGTCTATTGTGCTGCATTTGCAAGGAAAGCAACTACTGAGGCATGGTAGGTAAAAGGTCTATCTGTAGTGAGCAGCTTTTCATTCAGGCTATTTTCATTTGGGCTGACGGAAGTCACAGAGTAAGACATTCAGCCTTGGAAAATGCTCCCCGCTGCCCTTCCCAAACCTGGAAGAGGTCGGTGTGAACAGCAAGCACGTATCTGGTACGTACCCAGCTGCTCCGACGTGTTCTTAGACACATCCCGACTGCATAAATGTGCGGATTGGACTGGAAAGGGCTCCTTGCTGCTTGATAGGCCCCCAATTCCACTTTTAGGCTCTCTCCTCTCAGCTTTCCCCAAAAAAGTTCTGCTTTAAGGCAGACTTTTTTATTTTTCTCTGTTGAAGTATCACTAGCCAAACTAATCAGGWGGTCTGCTGGCTGGAAATTAAGGCTTTTTTTTTTTTCCCATACAGATTTGCAAGTTGTCTTGACAGTCGAGGAGAGAAAGCTGCAAGGTAACAGCTTGAGCAAAGCCCTAAAAAGGACAGGTCTTCTGCTCCAAGTCTCCTTGCAGTCTGGTCCTGAGCATCTCTGGAACGGAGGCCATCAGGCAGGCTAGGTTATGCCAAGGTGTCTGGAGCTGCTGTGATGTGGAAAGGCTTTGGACAGCACAGGAGAGGGGCCAGCACATGGCCTCAGTGCTCCTCTGAGCTGGCCCAGCCCCTCTGCCTGGCCTGAGGGGCCTGAATTTCCAAGTCCATTTTGGGCTGCTTTTCTGCGGGATGACTGGTTATACAGAGAGCAAGGATGGAAAACGGCAGCGTGCTGTCCTTGCTGGGTGTAAGGCGAAGCAGGGCATTATGGTTGCCTGTGTGCTACTATTTTTTCCTCTTAACTTTCCCTACTGCAAGCTTCAGACGCAGCCACTTGCAGTTTTTGCAGACACGATACTCCACCCGGCAGAGCAGCTGGTGCCAAGGCATTTCACACTTCTGCGCAAGATGCCGATGCAACCATCGGCTCATGCAAGACGGGGATTTAAAGTTAATCTGAACACATGAGAACACAGCACGCTCAGTTCTGAGAATCTCTTTTGTTCCAGCATAACTGCTTCCTTTTAAGCTAAGAGGAGACACTCAAAAGCCCAGCTTTTTTTACAAACACTCATCACTGTTCGCTGCAGAACTGAAGCGCAGCAGTGAACCCTGAGGAAGGAATCCAAACACGAGTCCAAAAGAAGGAATTATGCATAATAAGGGCAGCTTCCAAGTGATGAAAGAAGAAAGCAGAGAGGGAAAATGCAAAAAATGAAAATTAGAGCAAGAAATGCTAATTGAAGCTTTGGCCCACGTGAATAAAACAACTCATTGTTCYGCACTCAGTACATGAGCTTAATGCCATGCCCGACATCTTAAATCAGACAAGTGTGTTGAAAACAGAGCAAAAAGTTTTCTGGCTCCAAATATGTATTAAGCATGTATGAAGTATGTACTAAGAGCAATGGAATGACAACGTTATACTGGCTAAAAGGACAGTAGGGTAGAGGCTTTGTTTGTTTCTTTGGWCTCTTTTTGTCTTGGCTTTTTGTTTTGGACTATTTTAGTTTAGGCTAGTTGCGGTGGTGGCCATTGGGGCACCACCTCGTTGGGTCGCTGGATTTGCTTTCCTGGGCATTACAAAGATAATCACTGAAAGGCAAGTTTTAGATCATATGTTAAACAATGATTTTGATGCAAAGAAAGACGGTCGCATCACAAACRCCACCTGAAGCACAAAAAACCTTTGAGGTGGTTGTTGAGCATGCAAGGAGATCCATTTAACCCAAGAACCCAGGTGGCAACTCCCTTCTCCTGCATAGCAGCTTGCTGTTGGGTCCTGTGTAGTACAACCCGATAGACCAGCGCTGGGCTGGAGCAGGGCACACCTGAGTACTGCTTTTTCTCCCAGCATCAGAGGATTAATGTACTCTGCTTCCGTGCCGGCAGACCACCCAGCCTGTACTGGGGATAGCATAAAAGGCACATCTGGTCAGTGACAGTAAAACTTAGAGGGAAGCAGAGCAGCAATCTATTAATCACATATCTGGATCTTAGTCCTCCATCCCATGAGTTTCGGGGCTTGGGGGAGTGCTGAAATACCATTTTTCCCCCTGCTCACTCTGGGAAGGCAAACCACACACCCTGCACCTTCAAAAGTACCAATATTTGGGGAAATTCCACCACACCTAGCTCCCCAAGTCCTCTGTATGTATTTTAAGCCTCAGAAGTTTCCTTTCCCTCTGCCCAAGGAAGGGCGTGCTCTGGCTCCATGACTTTAAAAGGCTTTTTCAAATTGGTCCGAGGGCTGTGCGCCTTCTGTGACATCAACAGGAAAAAAAAAAAGAAAAGAAAAAATAAAGCATGCAAACAATAGCCCTAGAGTAAATATGATCTCACTGCGATTAAACCGCAGCACATCAGAATCAAAAGGCATGTGGAAAACCTAAGCTCTTTCCCTTGGGCAAGCAATTAAAAATCTAATGAAAGGAGATTGGATGCTGAATGCTAAGAATTGAAGGAGCAGAGCAAAAGGGGGAAAAAAAAAAATGGAAGGATGGAAAGAGAGAATCCTGAACTGTGTGTGTTGCGTTCTCAATTTTCCATTTTCTGGCATTTGTGAAATGTCCTCTCCTAGACAAATTTCCCTTAAAAGAAGACCTTCTCCCAGATTTAACCCTTACTCATGGAACCCTTCAGGGGAACAATCTCAAGACATTTGGTAAGAAACTGTACTCGTGTGGAGATAAAAACTTCCGCAGCTGCCACCTAAGTATTTCTGTGTGATATTTTCAACCTTGGCAAGTGTACCTATTTTTTTTTCCCATCTAAAACTCAGCTGAAGTGGGACATGCGTTTCCTACCCGCCTCTCTCCAGAAGTTCTGCTCCCTGTAAATTGGTGTCAGCAGCTGCACGCTGGGAAAGCCTGAGCATACCGGCCTGGGAATGGGCTTCCCAGCTCCCAGGATGCTCCTAGGCTGCTGCCAGCTCCGGAGCAGGCTGGTGGGGTGACAGGAATCACACAAGGCCGTGTTGGGGACCAGCCTGGCTGGCAGACAAGCTTGCCAGGTCCAGTCAGGGTCCTCTCCTCACCACTGGGCGCTGGCCAACAGAAGTCAACAACCCTCCCAGAACATCTCTATTTTGACAAGCTGATGTTTTATAGGGAAGGGATAGAGGAGATAGTTTTTATTTCTTAAATCTGTTGTAGTTTGATGCTTATTCTGAAATTGAAATGAAACTTCACCTATATTCTTGATTGAGTAAGGGAAAGGGATTGCTTTGTGCAGTTTCTGGGATACAAATAAGAGAAAGCAGACAAGCAGGGAGAGGTGCAAAAGAAGAATATCTGCCTGTAACACAGCTGCTTCTATAACAGTAAAAATGGCCAGTTATCCTTACCTGGATGTAGAGTATCTAGGGAAAGGACATTCACATGATTCTACCTACTGCAACCACATACTATTCTTATTTCTCGTCCTTTCCAAGCAGGCTAATACAGCCTGACTGCAAATAATGTGTCTTTAAGACCAACAAAAAAAAAAAAAAAAAAAAAGAGAGAGAGAGAAGGAAGACTAGACCTCATCCCTACAGACAAAAAAAAAAAAGGTTTTTGTCACGCTATGCGCTTGTGTTCCTAGAATGGCAGGCAATAACTTCAGCAGTCCTGTTTCTCATCAAACACAAGCTACATCCAAATCTGCTGTGGAAAAATGAACTCCTTAAAATTAAGACAGTTTCCACTACTGTAATGTCTAGACCAACAGGCAAAAGAAAAAGGTCACTTTCCAAGAGCAGCCTGTGAGACACAGGCAGCAAAACTAAAGAGCTGTATTTATCACTGCTAGAACTTATAAGATGACCCAGCTTCACTCATGCTAAGAGCTGCAGCCATCTATGCAGCTTTATTTAGCAGTAGCCTGATTTAAAAATATATATGGCCTTTGTTGTGCAGCAGTTCCAGAAGTTTGTTCTTTGGGCAGTCCAAGCAGAGTACGGTTGTAACAGACAAATACTCATCACTTGCATGGATGACGCTCAGAGGGCATGTGTTGCACAAAGAAGCATCTTCTAAAGTGCATTGCGTGTTTGATTCCAAATCTCACTGAACAAGGGCTCTTACAGCTGTAAATGGACAATGTAAAAGGAGTTCAGTTACTTCACTCCATCAAGTGCAGCTAGCAATGGGAACAGCTGAAGATGACACAGGTTCTCCATCGTTGTTACAGCTAAGCTAGGTACCTGTACATGTTTATGGCATTTTAAAGTGAAATTAAACTGCAGATCTTAGAGCCAGGCAGATGCCTGACTTCTCTTGGCATCAATGAGACTTAAGTGTCTAAATGTCTGTAATAAACAAATCTAACAGAACTAAACAAAACAAAAACTTAAGTCTTTAGGGACCTTGGTACATCTATTGTATGCAGAATTAATTCCCATGCTCCTAACATCTTTGATAATGAAATATGATGATGTCATGTTTTTCTGCTTTGGGTATGCAGAGATACACAAGGCTGTTTGACCTTTGCAGATAGTGAGGGAATCATCCTTCTCTTTCTTGCATTTCTGTGTGCTAGCAAGAGTGCCAGCAATTTGCAAGAAGAAAAACAGGACTCATCTTCCACTGTTTTTAAAGCTGCCCAAAGCAACTCCAGCAGAGGAATGTGGAGGTGTGCAGAACTAAGCATAAATTCCCCATTTATGTTCCCCATTTATTGGGCTTTTATCTGCCTAAGTCACTAGTCACACCTGGCTTTATTGCAATAACTCTGGAATTTGGAATGCTGCTGTGAACTACAGCAATATAAACTTCTCCTGAGCCAGCACCCGCGGGAGTTCAATGTTCAATGATAAGATACAGGTCCAAGGATAACCTTTCCTAACCCTGATTGTTACAGGAGTGTTCAGGCATTTTTGTACGTGGTCCCAAGAAGCCTGGCTCAGCAGTTGTTAACCACCMCACAGCAACAACCCATGAAATTTCCCCCAGAGGGCTACTCTGTCTTCTCCAAAATGGCCATCAGTGGCTTAAAAGCTTTGCAGAACTCTCTCCTCATGCACTTGAACCTTTCATTTTCTCACCATGTTTCCAGACAGTCTGGTAGGCAGTTCTGCTGTGCTCTGAACTGACTGTGCTCCTCAGATCAATCTTTGACAGTATAGCACTCTTTGGAACGATTAGCAGTGGGTCAAGGGGCCTCAAGGCAAAATAACAGTCTCATGTGGCTGCAATCTTTAGCAGAATTTCAAAAGYGTAAGTAAAACCCACAGATTATAACCATTCTATGTCTCTAGTACTTCCTGGGGTCAAACTGAAACGGAAGTATCAAAAATAAAAGGAAGATTGTTCATGAGCCAGTTCTGCTTCTCCATCTTATACTAGGTACTACTGGACAGAGATATCTGTGTTACTCATGAGCAGCTGTTAGCATAAAAAGCAAACAAACAAAAAGCCCGCAGAAGTTTAAAAATCATTCAAAAAGCTGCATGCTACACAGTTCCTCTCTCCTTCCTCTGAGAAATCTTGTAGCAGCCTTAGCACCCACATTTGTAAAATGGAACTAAGATCACTGTGCTACCTTGCAAAGTCTTTAAGAGGGCAAATAAACTGTATCATGACAATTGCTCAAAAACCTCAAGGCATTGAGGAAAATATTAGGTATATAAATATATACTTTATGAAAACTGAAAGCATATGAGTGGTATGTGCACATACTGGAGGGCGGGCAGAGGCCATGAGTGTGGAAGCGACAGTGGCCCTCCAAGCTTTGGGAAGTCCCAGCTTAGCATCTCACTAGTACTGCACCTGAAAACTGCCATTAGGCCTGATACTGCTCCACTCCTGCCGTCTCCCTCCATAGAAAAAGGGAGAAAAGAGCAAAATCATGAAGCTGCCATTGTAGGTCCATGGCTGTAACAAAGCACAACCTTGGGCAGTTTTCACTTGGCTGGTTTGTTACTCTCATGCTATCTTTTACAAGGTTTCACTGTTCCTATTTGCTTTTAGGTTTCATTGTTTTTCTTCTTACTATCTCAACAATCACAGGGTAACAGAGAGGAGTGTGAGGAGTAAACAAAATAGAAAGGATTTGGTTAGTAAAGTACAGGCAGTTCTTTTCCCTTTACATGGCCCAATACTTAAAGTCTTTCATTGCCAGGGCTACAAGCAGCTTTTCACACAAGCATTTCTGGTCAGAATATAGTATTCCTTCCCAGTGACACTATTTTGTTTGTCTTGGCATGCAGGCATTGTAATCAAGTCTATATATTACAGCAGTGTGCCTTAGCAGAAATGGCAAACATTTCAAACCCTGTTTACTTAGGTTTCTTCCCTGCCCAACAAATTACCTAAAAATAGATTATCAAGACCTCGTATTTTACATCTACGTCATTCCTTTTGGCAGAAATGAGGCAAGGAATGTAGTTGTTCTTTTTTTCTTCTCTTTCACCAACTGCTTGGATCTTTTAGTCAAAAGATAAGCCCTCCTTTCTCCTAGCCCTGTCTTTTTCACTTTGCCTGTGAACAGCCAAGAAACCACAAAAGCCTGGGTAGAGAAGTGCCCCCTTCTTTTTGTTTGCCACACTTTTGTTGTCCAAGATAGAAGGAGATGGAAATCATTGACCAGAGAGATCCTCTCTCACCCATGTTCTTATCTGATCATGGTAATCTCCCTGACATTTCTGTTCATACTGGGATACATTTTGGCTGTAGCTGCTTCATCTTTGGAATCCAAGTCTAGGTTTGTTTTCAGAAACGGCTGATTTTACCTTCTGAAATATGGAATACTAACAGCATCCCATGACAACATGATGGGAACTGGTAAAATATAACTGCAGTAGAGTAAAATTCTGAATCTGCTGAAATCCAAAGGACTAAGGTCTTACGTAAGAAGAATGTTTAAAAATGGCATAGCAAATTAAAGAAATTTAGGTCAAAGAAGAATAGAGAGAAGGAACAAGTTTTCAAGAGGGTCATGAGTGAACAGAAGGAGAAATATAGAACTAAGTCGCAGAAAGGAACTCCAGACCAGCAGTGACCTTATGTTCAGTCACTTGACTGTGAAGTCAGGAGCAATGGATAGGCCCAACACACAAGTCAGGCCCCAGTACAGCCAATGTCAGTGCTCTCCTTGGAGGACAGAGTGCATCTCAAGCAGTCGGTTAAACAGGGACTTATCTTATGGACTGTCACAATGAAGTAAAGAATAAAAGGCCTCAAAGTAATAACACCTGGAGAATACCAGGAATAACTGAGCAGACCCAACTGTTCACTTGGAAGCCAACACATCCCTGAAGTGAGGGTATTTTCCYGGGCAAGACATTAGCATACTCTTTATCATATGCAGAAAATAAGGGAACAAAGTATAGGAATTTGTTCTCTTATAGAATGAAAACAGCAGAGGTTGAATGAGCACATATTTTCATTATATGTTACTCCGGGGATAAGAAATAGATCTAAGGATGTTTGTCCTAGTTAAACAGTACAAAGTATCTACTTCACATTTCCCAGGGAAAGTAAACACCCCAGTCTGACAAGAAGGTTTTTGAGGCCAAAAACTCCGTCTCCATTCTTCATGGCTCGCTCTTCCTTTGTCTAGCTCGCTCCGTCTAGAATTACGTAACCACCTCCCCGAACCCAAGTGCTCATTCCAGCCAGCGGGGCAAGGGAAACGCTGCAGAGCAGGGAACACGTCCCTCGGCACGCCGGCTACCTCACCGGGTCCCACTCCCGCAGCGCCCCGCGGCCACGTACGAGGAGCGGTGCCCCCGCAGCGCGGGAAGCGTGGAGGGTGGCACGAAGTCAGGGAGCTGCGTAACCACGCGGGACCACCGTTTGGCCACCGAGCCACATGCGTTGCTTAGTCACAGGCAGCTGGAAAGCATTTCCCAAGCTCCGGACTAACCACGRTGCTTTCTGCTCTGTTACTCCCAACTGCCTGGTATTTTCTGGTGAAATGAGCACTCTCCTAGACTACTGTCAAGTCTGTCTGAACTAAACTRGGGGGGAGAACACAAGAGGTGGAAAGGGATAGATGGTGAATTTCATCGGGGTGTGTGGGGGGGAAGCAAGCAGATCCAGATCAAAATTTCCCAGATCACTGAGCATCTTCCTCTATCTGCATCTTATACCATTCCCCTTTCCTTGGTCACTTTTAATCATCAAGAGATGGTGAAACTGGCAGTAGCCTTGAAAACTGACTCCAAGGTTTCTCAAAGTTTGGGAAAGAGCTCCTGAGAGGCGAGGCCAAGTTCAGGGATACAGAATAAGTATGTGTTTGTCTGGGCAGCACTCAGCCATCCCACTCTACAGAGGTTTGTGAGCCTTGCTCGACACCACAGAATTGGGGCTCTTTTACACTCCACACTGCCCAAATTTAATAAAAAGATGGACTTTGCTTCCAAAGCAAGCCAGTCTCCAAGCAAGCGTATGTAATGTATGTGACATTTCTAAATCACCTTTTTATTGATGCTGAAGTTATTTYTGGCAGAGGAAGCAAAGCTTTCCTTCTCTCCCCCTTTTTTTTCCAATCACAGAAGATTACGGTATGTCTGTACAGTAATCTAATGCCCCGTAGGCAATCCAGTAYCTTGCCCAGATGTTTTTAAGTAGAGCAATATTATGATGGAAACCTCCACRTTTGTGTCTTCTGAAACAAAGTCTGGTAAAAGGCTAAGCTAGATCACTGCCTTTATTCGAGACAGGAGAGGAGGCACARTGTCCATTTTAAAACAGACAGCTGATTTTTTTGCTCTCAGCCTATCAAAACAGACTGAARAAGTGTAATAACAAAACGTTTTCATTAAGACGTGCAAGAAAAAGGGATAAATACGCCACAGGGAGGAGCAGCAATAACTGTCCCGAACCAGTGCTGGACACAGACTTTTCCCAGGAGCGCGGCGGCACGCGGACACCTACAGCCCCGCGGGCCGGGAGAAGCCCCTTGGGCCGCGCGACCACCCGAGGGCTCCCCCTCCGCCAGCCCACCTCCGCCGCCGCTGCGCCGCTTCTCTTGGGAAGCCTCCCCTTTCACCACCGCGGCGCTGCCGACGAGAGCGGAGCGGGCTCGCGCGCGCGCCGCCCAGACGGTTAACGGCCGCCCAACGGTCGCTCCCGCCGAGGGAAGCCCCCCGCTTCCCACCCTCGGCGCTCCTGACGGAGCAGCCACAGAACCCCCCTCACCGCCGCCGGTGTCGCCGTTACCTTGTACTTCATGGCTGCGGTGCACCCGCCGCCCGCACCGCACAGCGTAACCCTGTCCACCCGACACCGCCCGCCCGCCGCCTCTGCGCGCCGCTCCGCCTGCYCCGCCGCCAGGCTGCCCGCTCATTTGCATGGCGCCTCGCCATTGGCCAGGCGCGCGCGCATGCCCCGCCCCCCGGCGCCTCGGCCCCGCCCCCAGGCTCGCGCCGTTGCGTCGGCCGCGGGCGGGAGCGGCTCCGGGGCGACCTGGGCTGAGTGGCGGCTGCCGCGGGGGCCTCCGCGGGCGGGCGGGCGGGCGGCGCTGCAGCTTGTTGGGGCGCGCAGGAAATACATTCCCGCCGTTCGGCCCAGGCTGGGTCCTCCCCAGCATCTCCCGGCCACAGGTGGCCTCAAGGCTGTTTCCAGCGAGCTGAGGGAAACCAGCCAAGTGTCACCTTGCACCGCCGAATTGCAAGCATAGCTTCATTCCCTAGCACCGTGGCATCCGTAAATGCCCATGCGACTAATCCGTAGAGAAGGATCTTATTGCTAACACAGCTCCCCGGCTTCTAAAGCACGTAAAGCCCTTGCCTGTTATCTTCGCCTCCAACCCCTGCTTCCAGGATGAAACACAGAGCTGCACCGCACATATTACCTAAATGCCTGCAAAACGGAATGCAAGCAAAACCATGTTTCTCTTCTTGGCTGCAGATGCCCTAATAATACAGGTCCCTGTCAAAACAAGAGACATGTCAGTTCTCAGTAAGAAAAGTGAGCACCTGCTCTCTGCCCTATGGATAATGGTGCTGTGGCTGCTTTCTTGGTTGCCCTGTCATTAGATGCTTTCTTTATGAAAATAATTATTTCAGTGATTATACACAGCCAGCTTCTTGTTAGCAGAGTGCAAATCTTTTCGGGGTGTTTTTTTAACTATAAACTCTTGCTTTGGTAGGGGGATGCATATTTTTTCCTTTCACTCCTCTGAGGACAAGGTCTTCTCCTGGGTTCCCTTTCCTAAAGGCGGARGATGCAATAGCTAAGGTGTTAGCATGACATCCAGATTCCTGTTCTCTGGATAAAAGCTCTATATTCTTCCCACATGTGAACGACTCCCTTTTCTGGCACCATTGTCAAGACAATAAATGCATTAAAGATTGTAAAGAACTTGGTTATCACATCAACAAAGACTAGATAAGTGCCAGAGAAGCATATTTCTGACCTCAGATATGTATCTGTTTCCCACCCATCCCGCCAATATAGGACTTTTCATGTAACTGGTGTTTTTCTTCTTGAGAAGGCCTTACAATCAAATTATGAAGACCAAGCACTTTGTGGAAGCTGTAGCTCCTCCTCTGTTTTAGCCAATATCATTGTTTCTGATATTTTAAAAATGTTCCTGATTATGTTCCTTAATACGCATTAACAGAAATGTTGATGTATTCTAGATGGATTTTCCCCCATATATGTTGTTTTCCTYTATCATCCTCCAGAATGCATTTTAAAAATGTTTACATAGATATCACTGGAATGAAATTTTGGGGCACCAAAACCCAAAGGATATCAGTGTTGATAGCTATAGTTAACAACTGTAATGTTGTTAAGTTAACAACTTAACAGATAAAAGAATCACTATTTATGAGGAAGAAGAATGACGGTCATCTCATACCCCTGGCTCCATAAAGTCCCATTGCTCATTTTATTCAGACTCACTACTCCTGCCACGCTGTCTCACCTACTCTATTTACCCTCTTAAGTTTCCTCTGAGCTTCAAGGGGGCTTTTAATTTCCYGAAATGGGAAATACTCCCACTTAATCCAACATCTACCAGAGCCAGTAACACGGCTGAGCTCCCTGAAGCATCATGAATATCAGGAATTAGATATACCTTGAAAGAGGTATTTGTTAATATGATCCTGCAACCTTGMCGTATTACTAAAAACGTGAGGATGGTGGAAAGCACATACTTGTGATTAGCGCAAGCGCTTGGTTTTTCTTAATGACCTTGTCAACTGCAATGCCTTGACTAGGTAATATTGAATTTCAGGCGTAGTCTTGGAAGGTTTTAAGTGGCTGCCTTGGGTAATCAGCTCAACCGTACAATGGAACACGCTGCTGAGGAAGCCAAGGCCTGGCTTTACCAGCGCCTCTGTTGTGGGGGCAACTCGAGCTATACTGCCAAGATTTACAACTACAGGGTCCTATTGAAGCCCTCAGGAGGCTTCGTGTAATGGGGCTCTTTGCTTCACAGCGCAGCAGTGACTTGATTCACTGCCTCATGTTTTATGCTACTGCCAGCAGCAAACAAGCTCTGTGGCTTCTTCTCGTGCCGGCATCAGCGGCTTTTGTTTGCTCTTGCTGAGGGCAAATTAACGCTACTCGCTGCTCGGCTGGGCGGCCTCGTGCCCGCCTGCTCCTCGCCCACGCGCTCCGGGGAGCGCCCTGCCTCTGCCACCCGCCGCTGCGCTCCCGGGCCTTGCTGTCCCTGCGCCTGCCCACTGCCCGGCGAGGTTTGGGGCGCGCGGGGAAGGGCCGCAGGTGAAACGGTCCTGCAGCCGGAGGGGCAGCCTGGGGGCCACGGGAGGCAGAGCGTGAGCCGGGCTGCGASGGGAGCGCTGGAGCAGTTCAGCCAAGTGCTGCCTGCGAACACGGACRGGAGAAGAACATGGGGCAGATATCCCGCCCAAAAAGGTTGCTAGCACAAGGAAACCCGTGTTCGCTTTCGCCAGCGACACAACCTGAGACGAGAGGGACCCAGCAAAGTGTCTCTCACCGCAGGGAGCGCCTTGTCAGAACGATCGGTGAGCCCTGGAATTTGGAAGCACTGAGCTCTCTTTTTGTTCATTTTCTTTCCCCCTGCACAAAACCCTAGCCATGCTTTGGGTAATGTTATACTGCATCTGTATCACTTCTTGCCGTGATACTTGGCCATGGGATTGGTATTAAAAATATGACGCCACTGCGCTTTTTGAGCAAAGGAGAGCCCTAATAACTAGCCTGGATCCTACGGCCTGTGTAATGCTACCTGAACTCATTCAGTTGCTGTTGTTTTTTGAAAAGAAAGTAACAAAAATCCACCACTGGTGTGAGGAGGCTTTTATGTCTGTCTGGAGAGAAAGGCCCTACTCTCACCTCAGTGACAATTAATAAGAAAAAAAAAGTCATTTTTTTCATTTTCATCCAAAGAAGGGAATAGCTTGCATTTCAGCAAACCAAAACATAATCTATTCTCTCTCTCTYTTTTTTTTTTYTCCCTTTGACCAGTGATGAAAATCTCAAGCCAAGCAGTATACTTCATGTAATAGTAACAGAAATCTGTCTGGTCAGAAGGAGGGGTTAGTAGTGATCTTGTACACTGCTTAGGTTTATACGAGAAGGGCATATTTTGAGAAAGAAAAATCTTCATGGAAGTGTCTTTTTAAATGCGACTATTCTTTACCATTTGCTTCCTTGTAGAATTCCAAATGTCCTATAATATATATGAAGCAACCTCAAGGGCATYGCACATCCTTTGGTGATAAAACGCAAGAACCGCTCCCGGTCCCTGCAAGGGCATTCCAGGCAGGGCTGCCTCAGGAATCGCTCATTCAGCTTTGCAAGTCAAGCGTCAAGGCTGCGTTCAGCAGCCCTCCTTCAGACAAGGGGAATAAATGCGGCTCCCTCTGTCCTCTCTGTTTCCCTTCAAATGCCAGCCTGAAAGGAACATGCTGGTGTCCTCCCACCCAGCAGGGTTTGAAAGTGAATCCAGCCTTTGTTCGCTGGAGAAATCAGGGAAGGCAATTGGAGTTCGGGTGTTCTGGCACTGGGTTATCACYGAGCCACCCGCCTGGCCCGGGGAACAACAGGGAAAAGGCGGCTCAGATATTAAGGAGAGGATGAAYATGAACACCACTGCAATCTTCCCTAGAACCAGGCGGTCACCTTCTCGGGAGGAAATATGCAAAGGAAAGGGAAGCAGTGGAATCATAATTAAAACATTTTCCTCCTCTCCCCATGATGAAATAAGACGCAAGAGTGTAAAAGGGAAGCAGGTTTATCTCTGCTCCAACGCTCAGCACTAACTGTACACGCGGATGGAGGAGAACAGCCTTTTCAGACCCATGCCCCCCATCCGCAGCAGGCTGCTTGGAGCGTGTCGGGCAGGGAGGGGGCTCCAAGCACTCCGCCCCGTAAGCAGGAATTTGTGGGAAGCTGTAGAAATCACAGCACCTTGGAAAGCCCAGGCGGGTCAGAGCTCTGGGAACCCCCACACAGTGAGGGCGCTGCGCAGGGGAGAGGGCAGGGGCAACCCCTGCCCTTCAGAGCTGCTCTGCTTGCCTGCCCACGAACCAGCGGACCAGYGTTGTCAAGGGGGCAAGAAGAATTTCAGGTATGTGGGGAGGACTGGAGACAGAAAACAATGTTCAGATGCGGAGTGCGCTGGCCTAGCGCTTCCAGGGACTCCGTAAAAGGCTTATTCATTTCACAAAGACAACCATGTAGCAGTTGTGCCCCCAGAATATGCTCCTTTATTTTCCTCTCTGACAGGGAATATTTTTAATACAAGAGTTAAAAAAGACAGGCTTGCTTCCAGAAGTGTGGCAGGCATGCCCTTCTACTTACTGATGCTAAAAGTGAAGAGCTTTTTGTTTTGTTTTGTTTTGTAAGTGAAGAGCTTTTTGTTTTGTTTTGTTTTGTTTTGTTCTCTTTTCTTAAGAAAAGCTGAGAAACAGCAGAACTGTGGAGCATGGCAGAAGACTTCTGTTCTTGCTAATTCAAGATTGCACGGATGAAATACGATAAATGTAGCACGGGGAGGCTGATGGAGAGGAAGCATCTGTTTAGGCATCACAGCTAGTTTAAGATGAAAGGATTCCAGAGTTGGAATTGGAATTGCCTAGAAACCTCCTCACAGTTTAGGCACATTAAGCTTTCCACACATGCTGTTACGAGAAGTCATAGTCATAACATCCAAAAGTTCAGATCTTTACCTGAACTTTCTGTTTAAACTTTCCCCAGTTTGAGGAAAATCTAGAGTTAAAAATTTCTTCATATAGGTCCATGTGCCTAATTCTACCAGGTATTAAAATTGCTCAAATAAGAGTAAAAGGAGCAGTTTTTTAATTTGTTACCTTTTTGRTGAAGGCCAACAAACTCCCCCCAGCAAAATGGTCCCAGTGTGGGGACATCCCAGGCTCTTGGCAGTACATGTGCTTGGCACACTAAGTTTGTGAGGACGGAGGCCTGATCCGAATGCCTGTCCAAGGCTTCCTCTCTTGACTCCCCACTTATTACAGCAATCGCCAGCCTMAGGAGGTCTGTCACTAATGTGACAGCCTCTGTGCTTCCAAGCACAGCTTTTTTCTCTGAATTTGTGTAGAAAAAGTTTTATAGAAAAATGAAGCCACAAAGTRACATAAAAGGAAGGGTGTGAGTTGAAGTCCTCGAACACCCTTCCCATAGAATAAAAATACTGCATCAAATTCCTTGAAAATGAATCCTCTGTACAGAGCACTTCCACATCTTAGCCTTGTTTTAGGAACGCAGGACCAGAGATGMTTATTTTCAGAATGCATGATATTGTAACAGGCAAAAATTCCCGACGGCCCTTAGGTTACAGTGGCTCACGACCGTGAGCTGTCCATCAGCTCACCCAAGGAACCAGGCTAGGTCACTGTGTCCACTGCGCTCGTAAGGCCTGCTGGTTTTGTTATCCATCATTTTAGGAACTTCCGACTATCTCCCACATTTCTTTTTGCAGAGATAATCCATARCTGTTATACTGTCTATCCTCAAATTGCCCCTCCTCCCATCCCTCACCAGCAGCCTTTTCATAGCACCAAAACCRTTTCTTCCTCCTAGGGCCAGCAGCTTGGTCATTGACCACTGGCCAGCAACCAGTTCATTTCACTGAGGGACAGGAATTGAAAATGAATACGTAAYAGCATGCCAATTGGGGATGTTTTTGTAAAATTAGCCCAAAGTACTTTTTTGCCTGTATCACTAAGTTGCTGACAAAGTATCAACCTGGGTCTTGAGGAATTTCAGAAGGTTTTACTTCTTTTTGAGGCAGTTGGAAAGAGATCACAGGAAGGGGAGCATCTTTTCCCTCTTTTACCTCAGGCAGATCTGTAGAAGTCAGTTGATATCCATAGCAAGAGAGAACAGCACGTGAAATGTCTCACACTGCCTAGCTTATTTTTCTCTTCTTTGGGTGTTGGTATTTAAACTCTCATCTCATGCACAGTGTAAATGTGCATCTCCACAGAACTGCCAAAAATGGTTATCCCTGCTGCCGTCAAAATCTGTGTATGGGCTGCTCTCCCCAAATCGTTCTTTAAAGGAAAATGACTGATTTCCAAACCCCTCCTCTTCGTCTGCTATTTTTAACAAGCAACTCAGTGCAATGTCATTTAAAGAAAAGATCAGGGCATTACTGCRTGTTGTGGGACTCTCAGGAAACAATACTGGAAAAGGAGCAACGTGGGAACTCTGTTCCCTCTCTTTTCCATTGCTAACATTTGCGAACTCCGAACGCTTCCAGCAATAGGGTAGCCAAAGGCAGGGGTTGAAAAGGACAAGGTATATTCCCACTGGCAAAGCTTCCCTCGGCTTCACTGGGGCCAGGATTTGGCCCACACCCTTTCCCACACACCCAGCCTGACTCACGATGTAGGTTGTCATATATATGTATATTTGCTCCTAAACTCTGATAAGGGCTTGAATCATAGGGTTGACATGAGTATGCAAGCCCACACCTCCTCAGCATTCAGCCTCAGCTGGGGGCTGTGCAGGCCCATCTCCATGCGTGCTCATGGCTACCTTTTGAGAAAGAGCTTAGCTCTTTTTCTTTCCGCATCCGAATTTCCTGAAGACTGTATGTGTCTGCAAGCCCTTAATAAAAATCCCAAGGCACTGTGTTCAGGCACTRGAGAGGGTCTTCTCTAATTCCTAAACAATTTTGGGGCAGAGCAGAGCAGCTCTGCCTCTCTAGGCAGCAACGAGGGACTGTACAGGACCTGACTCATGKTTCAGAAATAGGGCACTGCAGCACAATGCCAAGAGCCCAGCTACCATGGGCATGCTCCACAGCGACTGCTCCAGAAACTTGCTCCACTAAAAGATTATGGCACATGTGAACCCAAAAAGAAGACCATGAAGAACACATGTAYGCAATCCTCTCTCCCCAGAACTTGAGCAATGCACTAACATGACTTATCTCGTGGTGTAAACACTCACTCAATAGCGTGAAGGCCGACGATGAGCTGGAGAGTTTCAGGTATACATGGATAGGGTCAAAAAGTCTGAACTAAAGCTAGTGGAAAGATTCCTTAGACTGGTTTTGTAATTTTGTTTTCACGTCTCTTCAGAGATGGATCTTTTTCTGGTACACAGAGCAAAACTGAGAAAGCAATAGGAAACGCAAGGTCCCAGGTGCTGACTCCTGACCTAAGCAAATAGGTTAAAGAAGCCTTGAGCCAACTTRCATTTATAGGATTTGCAATCACTGTGGGGTGGGAATGGAGACATTCTTGAATTTGTTGAAAAAGGRAAAGAGCAAGGAAAGGAAGGTGGAAAGAGAGAATGACAGTCATTAATCAGAGTAATGAGATGGAAATGGTCAGGGACRTTAGAGATACAGAGCACCCCACACCATATGAGAATCAGGAGAGCCCTTTCTGTCTTCTGAGAAATTTGTTTCCCTTCTTACTTCAATATTTAAAACATCTTGAACATGATAAATTAAAAAAAAATTCTTAAATATCTAATCACATTCTGGTAGCAGCCAAGGTAATTTTATGGAGACAGACAAACTTGTGCTAAATTAAAAATACATATACACATAACACTAGAAAGTTATGTAAGTCTCTATTTTAAAATCATCTGGTCCTAATTTACTAAATTTACTGCCTCAGAGCTAGTGCCAAACTGCTACATTTGATTTATAGAAATACTTTAGTACATTTTTCCATCAGACTGTTGTAGAATATATTTACTGCCTTTTTTATTATTGCTAAAACTGCAGACTTTTAAAAAGAAAAGGAACATTTTTAAGGAGCTTACTGATAGCTTTTCATACTGTGCCAGGAGACATACAGATAGTAAACAATGCTGTGTGTTTAGGAACATTCCACTCGATTTTCAACTCCTTCACCATCTTTTCCTTTGTAATTGAACAAAGTGATCCATCTGGTAAATGGATGTTTGAAAATGTCCAGTTTGTGCCAAACCACTTTTCTTAAGCACAGACTACATATTTTTGAGGCAAATATTTAAACAGCAGCTCTACTGTGATGCATCGCTAGCCATTAAAAAAACACACACAAAATCCAGACAGCGGGGATGGAAGAAAGCTTAACAAATATTCCATTAAAAATGTGTCTAAAAATATCAGGCTAAACAACCATTTCTTGCCCTTTCTTTCCCTGAAAAGGGTTTCCAAATGGGAAATTACTGCTGGGGATTAAAACSGAGGCCTGTGTTCAGCAAAGCAATTGAGCAAGTGCTTAACTTTCGGCATGTGCTCAAGGCTCTTCCTGTTCAGGAGCTCCTTCGTTTGTATGTGCATGCCTCACTGAACTGTGCCCCTGAAGAGCCTTTGTTCCCTTGTGGGACAAAGCTGGGGTTCAGAAGAGTTAAGACTTTGAGGGTTTTGACAAGTTCCTGTTGGCTCTTTCCTCCTGCGTCCATCTTTCATTTAATCCAGCCATGAAGTTTGCACCAGATGCAAAGTGTTCTCGGATTTATGGATACGGGATAGAACTTTGGTTTGGTCCTTTCTATAATTTTTATTCATGCCTGTGTTTTGATCTTTTGAAGCCAGAAGTGCCAAAGTATCACATGCAGAGGAATTTTCTCTGGTATTTCCAGCGGAAGCAGGTAGTATTTGAAATCTCCTATTTCGCTTTTGTAAACCTGGACTAATTCAGATCTAGCTTAGTATCTAGTCATAGCAATACCTCTTCTCCAAAAGTCCCTGTGAAGTTGAARTACATGACACTTACTGCCTGCTTTCATTCTGATACCTCCTTTTCTTCTTCCCTCATCACACATGCTTTCTCTTGAGCCTAAGATGTAAATTCAAAGTCTCCTGAAGACACAGAACYAACCAACCTCAGTAGACTTAGCTTCAACCTTGTTTTGAATCCATAAACTGCCTCCCATTTTACAGTCCAAATCTTGCATAATTTTGAAGCTCAAGGGTTTGATATTTATGCCTTGCTGCAGTAAGACATGTTAATGTCAGAATTTCAGGAAAGCATCATTGCTTTTAAAATGTCTGGCCTCAATAACAATCCATTCGRATGAGTTGGTTATGCACAGCTGAARAGGCTTTTACTTCAGGAAAAGAACAAATTAGAGGGTATCATTGTGATCCCAGCAAAGCTGACYCGAGTGTGGCTGTGGCTCCAAGCTTTCATGTGTTTAGTCTTGAGAGAGAAAAGACTTCGTTATTCCAGTCTTACAGCGCCAGGGCTGTCATCTTTGGTACATCCAGGAGAGCTTTGCCATCGAGTCTTTTCATAACACCCCAAGGGCTTAGGGTGCTTCGGGTTTAGTTTTGTGAAACTGGTATCCAGGCTGCCGTGGGCTATGTTGTTGTCGTTACAGTTACTGGAGAAGGATCGTCAGGAAACAGGAACCGTGTTTGCTGCCCGCCACGACAGGCTCCCGGCTGAGAACGTGTCCCTGCAGCTCATCCCATGCAAATCACCCACTACGGCTTCTCGAGCGGCTCTGTGCTGCACATGCATGGGAGCCACTCATGAAGAAATGAATTGGCACGAAAGGGAAGGGGGTAAAAAGGTCACAGCTAAGAATAGGAAGGGTTCAGCAATAGTTTTGTTTTTTATGGTGCTGGCATTTCTATTTGCAGGTCAAAGTCAGTGTAAAGTTCTCAATGTTCTTCTGTGTTYTGCTCTGGGAAGGGGGTAAGGGCACAAGACAAGCAAAGTGCTAAGGTCTAAATGTAATGTGACACACCACAAAAATGAGACAATTGTGTGCTAGCTGGTCGAGGGCCAGAGATGTCACCTCTCATTATTATCATTTGTCAAGCAGTTGCCAACATTTGTCCATTTTCACAGCCCCATCAATGCTATGGAAGAATATCTCCAAGACTCCTCCACAGCCTTAGCAAGAGCAGAGCTTTGTATTTCTGGGTCTAATCCCCTTAAACCACTTCCTCTTCCTATTGGAGTGAGATTTTCTTAATGCCTTTCTGTGTGTTTTGTTTTGTTTTGATGACCAGTGCTCTTGGGSTTGTTTCCAGGTCTCCCTGAAAGGTCAGGTCTGCCTTACTCTTTGCTTTCTATTCATATGGTGACTAACTCCTCCTTCCCTCCGGCTTTCAGGTTACTCTGTTTGCTGACCTCAGTTCTGCTCGCTGAGGTCAACAAGGGTTATTTCGTTTATTTCATCGTTTCATTCTTTGCAGAAAAGATCGAGTGCCTTAAAAACTTGTGAATTTAGTTTTGTTTAGACTTGCTATTTATCGCCACTTCATCGGAATACTTGGGTAAATAAAAAGTGTGTCTGAACTACTTCACCTTGCAAATTTTTCTTTGCACAGTGATACAATGAGAGACACCTGATGCTTACAGGAATKTTTCCACCTGCAGCTCTGAACAGCTTTTAGCTCTGCTTTCATGTTGGCCTCTGTAGTTTTTGTTTGAAGGAGTTGACATGGACTTTGAATGGATGTATGTGCCCCCAGAAAATCTAAAATACATCAAGCATGCCATTTTTTTAAAAAAATATGTATGGTAAAACCTCTTATTAAACTAGCCACACATGCTAAAGTCTGCCTCTCTGTTGGATTCATGCCAGATTTTGGTGGTGTTGAGAACCTACGAGTTGTATTGAAGTTCCTTGGTTTTATGAGTGACTACTGCCTCTTGGGACCAGTCCAACTGATAAAGCTCATGCTGAGGTAGGCAAGAGTAGTATTTGTGTGTTTAAGGTAATAGATCTTCTTTATTACATTAGTATCACACAGACAAAACCAGAATGCTAAAGGCTCACTATGAATCATTTAGTTAGACATGGAAAAATCTGTTGGGATTTGGGAAGTTTTGTTGGGATTTGGGAAGTTTTGACTTAAGAGTGAGCGCAGCCTCCAAAGAAACAACTGCCTAGTTGGTTAATTTCTTTATTTCTTTCTAAACCCCTTTTTTATCCCCTCATATCACAGATGCATTTTATTAGTGAAATCATCTCTCCAAAGTTTCTTTTCCCACRAACGTCTCTGTAATTCTGTTCCTGTTTCAATTCTCTGTTTACTGCAGGTAAAGCCACTTTTGGACAAAATAAAGTGCCCAGGTGCTAACAGGAGGTCTGGATCTCTGGACCACAACCACTGCTGACATGAGTACTGGAGACGTTAGTTCATTTAGCTGTATTCTTTAACCGAGGCAACTGTCAGGGAAATACCACAGTGTGGTTAAATATATAATAACTTTATCAAGCCTATCCCAGTAAATCCTTGACAGTATTTTAATCCTACAAATAGCACCTAGCTGGATTTCTCTCATTCTCTGCTCTGTGACAGCCTTGTCCTCAGTAATGAAAGTGGTCTGGAGTTTCAGTTCGGTTAGGCTGGCAAACATTAAAGGGCTAAACTCCCAATAGTAATTGTGGGCTCAAGAGGGTTGGGACTGAGTTGCCTATAGACGAAGGCGATGGACAGGTAGCTTATGATATCCCAACTGATGTACAGCTTCTACTCCAGAAAGGCAGGAGTATCCAATAGGTCCTATACCATTTTGTCCACGCTTGTATGGATAGTAGAGAGGCTGGATGCCTAAAGCTTTTGAAACCAACTCTTGGATGTTTGTTTGGAGCACGGCCAAGGTATCTAAACCTCCTAGTGCAGCAAAGCTGAGCTGGACTTTGACAGACCCCCAGCTTCCTCGTCCACAAAGGCATTTATCTGGCAGAAACCAGACATGTAGAGGGGACACATACAAAGTAATAATGATGACATCTTCAAAACACATTTGAGCTGYTTCCAGGTAAAAAAATTGTCTAGGAATTCTGGAACCAGGAAGAAAGATGGTAACCAGATTAATAATAGTGCAACTATCCAGACCAGTCTCCTTTCTGCAGTGTTGAACCAACACTGTCTGTCATTTGTATCCTGTAAATATAGAAAGGGCTCCAGCAAGGAGCAGAAAATGATTCTTTGCAGACAAACATTGCAGCTCATGTAGTCAGCAACTTGTTCCTTGGATCTCTGAAATGCCCACTCATTTAGCCCCAAATTCTTTACTGATTCAGGAAACTTTGCAGCAGCATCTACCAGCAAGCTAACTATGGTGCTGACTCCAGCTACCGTGCAGCAAAGAAATGYGTCTTTCTGGTGCTTTAAAGCGAAATCACACCTCACACTGAGACCTCTAGGCTATATGTTCACGTTCGGAAAGGATGTGGTTTTCCTCGGCTATGCGGTCCTCCAGGTTATGAAGCGGAGCTGCACCAAAACGACTGAGAAAGCTTGCTGCGTGGTGGCAGCAGCAACAAGGCCTTCAGYGGTGCTCTTTGCATGGTGACACTCACTGTTGCAGCCATCTGAACCGCTGCTGGCCTGCTGGGACGGCAGGACTCACACCGAGCACAGCAGGGTGGCACCCGGGCCTGGTAGTATTGGCGCAATTAACCTCTGTGTTACTTTCTAAGCCTTGTTCACGCTGATTCTCTGGGTGCTATTGAGTTTTATCTACATGGCCAAGAGAGGACCATAACCAGAAAGGCAGAATGACAAATGGGGACGTGCAGCGCGGTGAATCTGGCTCAGCACCTAGTACAGCACCTAGTACTTACTGTTTCCTTTGACTCATCCTGAAAGCGCCTCCTCTGTGATAAATCTCGACTCCTTCATCCTCTGTAGCATGTACCCATCAAGGCTATGCATCCCAGCCTGACTCCATGGCCACAAATCCGCACTATGCTAGGAATCCTTACACAGCACTTTTGTGCCTGCTGTATGTCTGCTAAATCCAGCTCCCTTCTTTGGAGACCTATTCTGAACCCTCACGGGTGCTCACRGGTGGCAGTTTCTGCAAGCAGTTCCCTGTCACTTAGGAGAGGCTTAGCCAAAATCCCTGGGAGTGTAAAAGAAATGGAGGYGAGGCCACTTGCTCCTTGCACGGAATAATGGGGACAAGCTGATGCAGGGAATCCTCTGAGGCTTCTTCCAAACAGCCCTTGTGCTGGGCACCAAGGACGGCCCCGGCATGCCCAGATGGGCGCACTGGCACAACTAAACCATCCGCACTTGCCCTGGGAGCGTCTCTGTAAGCCAGAGGGTGAATGKCGGCTGGTGCTACTCGGTAAATCCGCAACTGCGTCACCAGCGGCAGAACCGGCACTACTGAAAATGCTCAGCAAGGAGTTCTTCACTGCTCATACTGAAATCCCGCTTCTGTGTTCTTTTTTTTGCCTTTAGAGAAACGATTTTCAAAGCAGAAATATAAAAAAAAGGCCTCAAAATCAAGTTTTAGAGCTGCTCTAAAGAGAAGTTTTGGGGAAATATTTGCCCAGAGAATCAGTAAAGTGATATTTCAGGATAAGTTCTTAAGAAAAACTTCATAATTCCCAGCCCCTAAACTCCTAATGAAAAAAAACAACAACAAMAAAAAAMCCAAAAACAACAACAACAAAAAAAACCCAAAACCAATGACACACCTCCCTAAAACCATCACTGACTATAACTCATGTCAGACTGATTAGGAGGATTCAATTTCAATTATCTTGTGATCCTTACCATTTATTTATTTTATTATTTGTAATGAAATTGCTCAGGATTTGGTTCTTTGACCATAAATCTGGCCTGGATATGAGGGAGGCTTCATGATGATTTGGCCTGGGGCTTCACTTTTGTCTAAGGTTTTGGCAGGACACAGAGCCATCTCAGAATGTCCACGGATCTGAACAGCCTCTTGTCTTCGTAGGGCTGGAAACCATTTGTGATGAGTTAAAGAGGCTGTGGTCGCTAGTGGACAGTGGGTATCTYTCACCTTTCTATCAGAAGGTAAGGCTTTATGTCTAGAAGACACTATAGCAAAACTCAGCCCATCTTGATGGAAAAAAAAAAGATTCAAGACAGGCATGTAAGTGTGGGGCTTGCTTCATTGCAGCCCCTCTGACAATTTCTGTGCAAGCACGGAGCTAGCTCAGGGGGTGTTTGGACTAACCCACCTGAAGGAAATAGATACAATCTCCATCTCTTTCTTTATTCAAACGTAGCCACAGATCTGCTGAAACGTTCATACGTCTCAATACAGGAAAGTCTCCAAAAACTTGCTGTGTTTCAGTTTTCATAGTGCATCTCCTCTGACTTCCTACAGCAGGAGGGAATATTTATATCTAATATTAGATATAATATTTATATCTAATGTTATGCAGCCCTGTCCTGCAACTGCTGAGCCCCTTCCTGGCCCAGGGAAGGGGCTCCCGCTACCGGGGGCTCTCGTGGTCACCGTGCCTGGCCCTGGGCCGGCGGCAGCGAGGGGCGATGCGCTGCGCTGGCGTGCGAGCCCCGCCACGCTCCGAGTTCAAAGCAAACCCCATGGAGAAGAAAACGTCCTGACCTTTCACCAAGCCGGCAGCGCTCTTCTATTTTTACCCTTTAGCAAGATGTTTGCACAGCGTGGGGCTTACCCGCTCCTAATCCCAGCTGTATTTAGCTGTGTTCTGCTCCGCTCACTGTATCCTCGAATCCGTGCTGGGCAAGGACTCCCGGCGGAACTGGATGCTCTTTCCCGTGGACAGCACTCTCAGGGGCTGTTCTCGGATCTTGCAGTTCTGCACCTAGACTGCTCACTGGTCATCAAGATGCTTCATCAAATCTTTCTCTAGGAGGGCATTTTGCTTCATTTGTGAAGTCCCATAACTGATTTCAATGCTGCTACCCATCAGTTAGGGTACATTCAGTAAGAGTAACAAAACCTTGGATTCTTTACCTCCTGAAAAGGACTCCTGCTTTCAGTAATCTTGTTTCTAATTAACAATGAATATTAAAATGTCTGCATGCATACAAATCACACCCACATGAAAAAGAGAGTAGTTTTACAGGTTAGCATATTTACTGCTATTATGGTAAAATATTTCTGTACTATTAAAAGTCAATGGTTGTACCCTAACACAGTTGGGGAATAATGAATGTTTGCAGGGAATAATGAATATTTGAATATATCCAAAACATTGGTCTTTCTTTACTCATTGGTCTTTTTTAAGGATGTTTTATGAACATCCTTCATCTTAAAACATCTATCTTATTTTAAAAGTTCAGTTGAAAAGTACCAATTCTTGAGGGGAAAGAATAACCCAGTCTGACCATGTCTTCATACATTTATATCTCATTTTAGGGTATATTTCATTGATTATTGAAAAATTTAGTTGGAGATAAATATAATACTTAAAATATAATTATATAGTTAAAATATAATCTCTTGAGTAAGGAAGACATAAGCCTAATAATTTTTTTTTTTTTTCCAACAGCAATGTCTAAAACTTTATTTAGCTGAAATATGAACAAAGCCCCACTCAGTGCCAAGGSCAGGCTGAAGGGTGAGCCTAGACGTTTTGGTCTTGTCCCTCATTTTAGTGCAAACTTTCCTATTTCTACTGATTTGGATGAATCTACACATATTCCCACTAACTGAGGTTCTGGCCTTCAGAAATGGCTCTGTGAAACGGCCTTTACTCTCATAGCCCTCATGACTGATAAATAATCCACCTGAACTTCACTAAGGCAGCATCATTYTACTAGATGGCAACTGATAGCAGACCTCTTCCTGCTTCCTACCTTTCAGTTGCCTCTGCTTAGAAATTCAAGCAGAGCCTTTCTCTGTCTCTCACCCGCTACTTCCATTTCGATATTTGGKTTCTGCAATTGCTGCTAGTCCTGTGCAGAACGACAGAGCTCAGGGGGAGCTCAGGCAGGTGTCTCCGGTCAGAAGCTGGCTTCAGCCCTCGATGGGATGTGCTTCCAGGCGGCTACTGAGGRAAAATCGGCCCTCCTCCCTCTTTCTGAACCTTCCCATCATTCTAGTCCAGCACCCCAAAGGCCGTAAGCTGATACGGGGAAGTTGAACCCGATCCCCTCCTGAGTGGCAGAACAAAGAGGACTGACCTTTCTCCCTCTCTAGGTTTTCTTAAAGCAAAGGATTTGTTTGATGCAAGTCGCTGTTCCTTGCTTTGTCATGCTTCTGAAAACAAAAACAAAGCACAAAGAACTGTTGCTTGCAATTCACCTAGCAAAAACAATACTAGGGAACTYGAGAATTTCCCTTTGCCTCTGTAGGGTATTTTGTTTTGTTTTGTTTTTTTTCCAATGGCAAGCATGCCATTGCCGTTCCTGCAATACAAACCACTCATGCCAAGCAGTATATAGTTTGAGGAATATATCTGTATTATGCTATTTCTCTACGAAGATTTATAAACATTTGTCATTCAAGGACTCCAAGCTTTTTAATCTTAGATTTCTTCATTTATTTTTATATCACCTGTACAGAAATTACTTATTATTTCTTCCTTCACTAAGGAATGAAGCCTTTGAGTAAATGGAGAACAGGACTTTTTGCTCCTAGCTGTACCTAAAATATTGTATTATCTGCTAATGYTCTGCTCTTGTATTAAAATGTGGGCAAATGGAATTAGGAAACAGCAATTTTTGGCATTAATTTGGCTTCTTATGAAAGCCTAGGTAGCGGCTGTGTTTTCACATGGAATCACAGAATGGTTGAGGTTGGCAGGGACCTCTAGAGATCATTTAGTCCAACCCCCCTGCTCCAGGAGAGACCCCTAGAGCACGTGGCACAGGGTGGCATCCAGGCGGGTTTGGAAGATCTCCAGAGAAGGAGACTCCACCACCTCTCTGGGCAGCCTGTTCCAGGGCTCCGTCATCCTCACAGGAAAGAAGTTCTTGGTGTATGAAATCAAATGAACACCCTAATCTGAGGATAGCGACACAAAGGCAAAAGACTTTTGCATACATAAGAGCTGGACCAAATGACCTATGCATTGCAGGTGATGATATTCAGGCAGAGTGAGTGAAAAAATATATATATTTCTACATGAAATGGTCTAAATTTTGCTGGTAAAGATTTCAAAACGAAATGACCTTTCTTTGAAGAAAAGAACAGTGCATTTCTGTGGTATTTCCCTTTTCTCTCATTTTGCTCATTTTATCTCTCATACGCAAAATGAGARGGAAACTGTGGGCTTTCTAAGTGTGAGGAAGAACCCCCTGTACTCCCATAAAAAGTATGCAGGTCTTTGTGTTAATTTTTTTAAATTCCATTTTTTGTCTAGGCTTTTAAAAGTATTTTCCATGAGTTCTGAATGAGGGAAGAAACAAAAATCCTATAATAGCTGGGCTTCCTCTCTTTCCCTTTTTTAAAAATTATGCACATTTTTAGAGAGAAAAGTTCATGATCTCCTGCTCCTCCTCCCAGGTACCGTTAGCAGCATTTATTCGTCTAGGCCAGTCTTTTTATGAGCGTTCGCATCACTGCAAATACCACCCACTAGAACATTAAAGCTTCATGTTTGTCACCCATCAYCAGTTGGTTACAGCTCAGATAGCAAAATGAGACTAGGAATCTGTCCCGCTATCCAGCAAAACCGTTCTGGCACTCTCTCAGATTGGGTTGTAAAGGACCTGTCCCTCTTGCGGATAAGGCCTCATGAAAAATGCAGACTGCAATAAAAGAGGTAGTTAGCAGGATTTGGGAGAGGCTATAAAAGCTGAAATTCAGCCACAGARACACAGTAACGTATCCTTAAAAACYTGTTTCTCCTGGAATACGCTGCATATAGCCTGAGCTCCTGAAAGGGGATGAAGTGTTTCTGAGATGTCTGATAAGAGCTGAGCTAATCATGATTTTTCTCCTGAGGGGAGACAGGAATGAGTCTCGAAACATGTCAGCACAGTCTCTCTGAAGCCTCTGCACCTCTGTCAGATTTTTTGGGGGGTAGAARTTGTGCAATGGACCAAAATGTTCCMRGAGAGGGAATGGGCACATACACACATACATGCACTCACACAGAGTGTTATCCATTAAGCTTTCATTTCCTTGGGGAAACCAAGCACACATGGACAGACATTTTGTAGATGGATTTAAGAATCAGTTTGGCAAATTTACCAGACTACACTAATTCCCAAAGYGCTATTTTGTCTCCTTGAAGATTTACACAGGTAGCGTTTGTAGCTGGTTCGGGACTGAGAAAGTAAGTGCAAGGGAGCGTGGGTGGCTGCTCTAATGCCTTCAACATACACGTYATTGCAAATCCCTACCCATCTTCTCTACGTGGTGACCTGACCTAATGGGTTTGATGGTGCTTTTCCATAACTTCTCTTTAGCTCAAAAATCTCTCTTCTTCCTGAGTTCTGATCATTAAAATCAAAACTCAACAATAATGACCATCATGTAACCCTCATCCAGTATCAAAAATCTGTATAGACGCATACAACACAGGATTAGGTTGTACCTGGCAGTCAAAACACACTCATTGCATAGCTTGTGCCTGCACTCAGATAGTTTTAATCTCAGCTTGATTACTTTTATGTGATTTCTTTTTTGTAAGGAAATGAGGGTCGGACTTTTCCACCAGTTTGCCAACAAGCTCGTTCCTCTGCTCTGCTACGCTGCTGGCTCTCATGACAGCATTTGTACTGTGAGGTAGAAAGATTTGGACTGTTTAGCTAATATTTAGTTCCTTGGATCCTTCCAGAGAGTGAGATGTGCAGTTTGTCAGCTATTCACTAAAATAACGAAATGATTTTTAGTCTAGTTTAGGTTTTTACGAGACAGCAGATAAAATGACAGCTGTCCCTGTGCTCTGCTATGTGATTGTGGGGGGCTTTGAAAGTTTTGTCAGCTTAAGTAAAACAAATACCCCACTCATTTGCCTTAGGTTACAAAATAACAAGTCACCATTTACTGTTGTTGTAGGGAACCATAATTATTATCAATTACTAAGTATGYAAACATTTTGTGTATACTCAGTGGATTTAGACCTATTTTCATTCCGGTCTAATTAGAAAACTACATGGTAATCTCCCGCCCCAGGCTTTTCCTACCCACCCTTGAATGACTGCTTAACTTATCCCTTCAAAATAAACAAAGTGCTGCCACATCCATAGCAAAGCTGCGGATGGGGGCCCCATACACAGGGATGTGGCATTGAAAGTTGTCTTTTTTTTTTTTTTKTTTAGCTATTCCCCTTTATTTTGCTTTGCATCATTGTCTACTGACTAGTAGCCTCACTGGGAAGATATAACTTTGATATTCAATTTTAGTGTTTCTAAATCAAGCCGGTATTTTCTTTCATGTATTGTGGGAGAGGAAAAACAAGATAAATTTGAAGCAAAGATTGGTTAGTTGATTATAAGGCACAGAATTTCTAGGAGTCTGAAGTGCTGACACAGGTATCTGAATGGGGCTAGGGACAAGCCTCTCTYTTAGCCTTCCCAGAGCAACCTCCACGGGGATTAACCTAGGGATATCTGTCCCAGGTTGGGTGTGGGAGCAGACTGAAATAACTCCATCTCACAAGACAGTGAGAAGATCCTAATGGCTCCTAATACCCTAGAACAACCTAGTAGCTCAGGTCAGGAATTGGGGAACTCCACCTGGAGCACCTGCATCACATCAGGCAAAGGAAAGGTTTGAACCCTCGCTTCCTGCRCCCCAGGAATAAGCTGTAGCCACTGGGCCCTTTGCCAAAAGTGAGGCAATGTCCTCATATCCTCATTTGCACAAGGCTTTTGCTGGGACTCATGGGTTCCATGGATATAAATTTTAGACTCTGTGTAGAACACAACAATTCGGCACCTAAATCACTCACATAAATCTCATCGCAGCAAAGTGTGGAATCTGTTTTCTCCCTACAGTTTAGAGAAGAATGGAAACAAACCTCTTTGCCCAAAAGAAAACAACTCATTGCACAAAACAGCCGTATTTTGGCCAGGGAGAGGCTCCCACGTGACCGAGGACGGTCCCGGCCCCGGCGTGCAGCGTGTGGCGGCACCGTGATGCTGGCTCCGTGGAATCGGGAGGGCTTCACACAGCTCTTCGGCACGACCCAGCACGTGCAGAGACACCTACACAAGCTGACACGCACCAGTGACGTTTTGCTCACCCATGGATGCGTTTTGGTGGTGGTGGGAGAAGCCCGGACTGCTCGTCTCCGTTCAGGGGGTTACTCAGGCAAAACACTGGAGTCTATTTCCGTGTACTAGGACRTTTTTCTCTTCCTGCATGGAGGCTTTAGGACCACAGGAGAGCTGTTCGTGCAGATTACCCGGCATATCAATGGTATGTGCATTCCAAGGACTCATAACTCAGGCAGATAAAAAAGAAAATTACCAACAGATTGTTCAAAGAAACTTGTTGAGGGTGGTTTCCTTGCCATATTTCAACTCTCTGTCTCCAGCTATTCAGGCTGTCTAAAATAAATCACTGTCTTCTATCTTTCTTTCTTTCTTTTTTCTTTTTTTTCCCCCCCCTTTTTTTTTCTTTCTGAATAGCATGGGAAGCRTGCTCAGTTTACTTGTTTTAGCTTGTTTCTTATTCTCTTTTTCATTTCCAAGACAAACCTGTGACTGCTTCTGTCGACAGCTCCAGTCTATGACCGAACATGCAAAAAGTTTTAAATGTGGTTACAGCGGTGTGTTAGCTGGGAAAAGTCATATAGTTTAACTGTTTTACCTACCACAACAATATAATATATGCTATTTATTTGAACCAGGCCTCACATATTAACAAACATTAATAAGCAGTAAGAGGCATTTCCTCTTTTGGAAGCTGAAGCTTTCATCCCACAGCGGGAGGATGCTCAGTCCGGAATCCTCTTAGGTGGCCTCATCCCAGGCTGTGGTGAGTCCATATAAGAACACAACTACTTTTGTATTTTTGCCAAAACTGGCTGTATTTCCCTCTGAAGTACTGTTGGTGAGGAGCGTGTTTTACTACASATAGTGTTAACATCAGTTCAAAATGTTAACTCTGATTTTGCATTAAAACACACAATCCCATCCAGGAGTGAATGTAAACACTGGGGTTTTTTTTAGCTACAGGCTGCAACTATTTTTCCCGAGGCTTCTTAAATGAAATAAAGACACTGGCTGGGATCAAGAGGCTGAAAGGATGTTTCTGAGCAAAAAGGCAGGCAGAAAAGCTTGGTATGTCACCAAGTTGCACTGCACTTGACAAATGAAATTTCATTAAAGTTGCAGGGGCAGTTGTAAAACTGCCAATAAATAACTGTCTCCCCAGAGTCTCACACTTTTTCCAAAGGCTGCTTTCTYTTTGGCTTCCATCCTGCCAGCAAGAAGATTTTAAAAGAAAGAGAGAAAGAAAAAAGAAAAAAAACCCCACCAAGTGTTAGAGTTAGATCTTAGTAGATAATAAAGGTCACATACTTTTTTTTTCCAGAARCTACTGGAATTTCTCAATTTCTGCCATTTTATATTTTCTTCCTTTGCTTTCTCTTACAGTTGCTACCGCTAGTGGATCCGAGCCAAGGCCAATCTAGACCTAGAGTCAGGGATGGCTCCAGAGCTAAATTCTGCAGCTGCCCGTTTTCTCTGCAGTGAACCACAGCAAAACTCAAGCTCCCCATGACCCCGCACTCTGGAAAGGTCTGGAGCTGTTTCAGACCCGGACCTGAACTTCATGGCTGATGGCCCTCTAGTCATCACCCTGCAGTCATTCAAAACAYAAACCAAATACACATTGTAATTCCAAACCACATCTGTGCATGAAGCTACTTTTGCTCTCTCAGGACATTTCAAAATCATGATGTATGTCTCTTTTTGGCTGTTATTGAGAAGAAAAAAAAAAAAGTGTTATTGTTTCTTGCTGCTTCTGGAAGAAACTTTTTCTGCTCCTTCTGTCTTGGGGCTGGAAGACACTTTGATTTCCAAACGGGAGGCCCTATCGTGAGTGTTTAGCTCAGTGTTAGTGTTTAGTAAGGGCTAGCTATTGAATTTGCTCTTCCACACCATCCCTCGGTGGAAACGTGGCCCGAGGGGGCCCTGCCAGTGCAGCTCCCATTACTCTGAAGCCAAGCTGGGAGATCCAGCGAGGGCTCCACGGTGCTGCAGTGCAGTCTGCTGCGTAGAGGCTCTTGCTGGAGAGTGACCAAGAGTGGCTCAATGGAGCGCCTGAATCCCTTTGCACAGGGACATCCCCCCGTCACTGACCCTGCACCGTTCAAACGGTGCCCCGGAGGAGGCCGCGTGCTGCTGGACGCGTGTGCCTCTGCCTCTGCTGCTCCTTGGCCTCTGCTGCTCCTTGGCCACTGCACCTTTTTGGTCAGGCTTGTTCTTAAGCCACCTGGGCTCCTTCCACGGAGGGCAAGAACACAGCTAGCTTTTGTTGGCAGCAGGTAAAACCGGAGGAACGAAAGACTTGCTTTCACAGTACACAAGCAGTGTCCCCAAACGGACAAGAGCTGGAAAAGGAGGTGGACTMATTTCTAAGCTTCTTTTTAAAAAACCTATCTTGAGATCATGCGGTTTAGGCAAAATTCATACCTGCTGCAGTTAAAAGGGCAAAACTGGAATTTTGGCTCCACAGCTTAGCTGATTCTGCTAATATGCTGGCAAATAAGYCATGCATATCGCATACTTCATCTGATAAAATCAGCAGTAGTCTACTACCTACTCTCATGGAGCCTTATTCCACCCATCGCTGGTATGGGTGGAAGTTGTTACATCGAGTTTTTATGGGAGCAGGATTTAGGTTATRGGGAGAATAGAACCACAGCCTTTGCTTTTCCAAGTTTCTTAAARCCTTGCAGAGGCTTAAATGCTTGCAGAGCTTATAAAGAGTTTATTTCCAGTTTCGGTGAAGTTGGAGGACTGAATTTCTGGGTACAGGTTTTGTTTTTTAGAACCTTATTTAGAATTTTAATAATCMTTGGTGTCTCAGGTGTTTAGCTGCTGCTTTCCATATAAAGAAATCCTAGTTGACCTTCCTGAGTATTGCTAATTCCCTGTAATTATCTTTCTTTCGCAGAATGTGCCATGCCACCAGATGACTAATATATTAAAGTGATTTTATTTGCCATTGCTTCTTTGTTCCTCCTCTACAGATTTTTTTTTTACTATCATCAGCTACTATCATCATCTAAAATCTATTTTCACTTCAAGAAAGCCTAGCCAAATGTTTTTGAAAATCTAAAATAAAAATTTACAGACAATATTGCACAAAACGAGMCACATACACAATGCTGCCAATACTCCTGCTGCTTAAGAACAAAACTATCTCTCTGTACTCATTAACTCTGAATTTACAAGCAGCTCATACTGTGATTGAACAAGCGAATAAATGTTATATCTCTGTACAAGGTCACATAGGAGGTAGCGCTAACGTATCTGCTAATGGTACCAGGTTGTGGAGCTTGTGACATCAGTGACAGTTTTGATTCTTGAGAAATAAGAATTTGTTTCTGCTGTTTGATATTCAGAAGCAATAAAAAAAAATCATATTGAAAAAACCCCACAAACATTTATAGCACACAATAGTTCTCATGGAATTGTATTGCAAACAGCCATTCGACAGGAAAATCTGGGCGATTTAGCTGACCTTACTTTGTTTGCCAGAAAAAATGTCCTGCATACCACATCTTGCAAATTTTATCTGATTTTGGGTTGCCAGGGAGATGCCAGATTAAAATGTAGTCCCACATTAGAATGGGCCAGCAGAATATTAAAATATTACAGCATATGTCAGGCATTAACTATATTAGCTGCTATATAGAGCACTGAGAAAAGCCTTTGCAGCTGGATGCAGTAACTCTGAAAAGATTTTCCCTGAACTTTTGTGTTTGSGAAGAACTAGTTCAGTGGACTTGTGCTATCTCTAGCCTTCGTGAATCCTGAATGGATGGCCATGGGAAGTGAAGGTGGCAGGAGTCAGAGCTCGCTCACCAAGCGATTGGTCAAGCGGGACTTTGGAAGCCTGGAAAGGGGATCTATGAAACTACTCCAGCTGCGTTATCTATCCGAGTGGCAGACTGGATACCAGCAAGTATTTGATGGCTCTGTAGTAGACATGGGTAAAAAAAGAAATACTGGAAGTGCTACAAATTTTCACATTAAAGGTATGAACTGGTCAATAACCAATGCAGAGTTAAGTACAAATTTTCCCTTTGGATAAACTAGTGAGTTATTTGTGCCTTGGCAAAGTAGATATTCTGATATCAAAATCCGCATGCCTGATTGGACAGATGGTTAGTTGGAACAAGTGTGGCAATTCCTCAGTACTCCAGTTATCAGACTGAGTAGAAAAGCTCTGTGGATGATGAAAGCATGCTGAAAGAAGAACGTAAATTACTGCATTAGCTGTACGCACATTGTTCTGCTTAGTGCTGAGACTCAGGTCCTACGAGATACTAGCAGGGCTGTCATTTGCTGAAGTCTTTGTTCTCTGAGGATACCCCATGCCTGGTAGAATGGTRCCTAGGGCTGAGATTCAGAAAGGCTCCTGCCACCTGAACAGCAAAAGGAAAAGTCAGAGAACTAGGGCAAACGATACCAAAGAAATCTGAAAGACCAACTCCAGGGAAGACTTCAAAAGCGGTATTTGTACCGTTTCCCAGGACGTTCTGGTAGCCAGTAAAGATATTTGCTTGGTAGAACACACACWGTTTGCTTTAATTAGCTTGGTCTCATTTTTAATAGGCACCAGCTGAAATTTTTGAGTGGGATCTCAAATACATTTCAGTATGAATGCAGAAAGATGGGCCTGACAAAAATTCAAGCTTGGATTCTGGTTATTGCAGGAACAATTCCATATGTCTGGTCTGGCCCAGTGAAGGGAGTGGTAAGAGCTCGCGGGATCAAACTTTGTGGTTTGGGCCCACATTCCATGTTTCACTCGTAACACTTGAAATACATAAATCGCASTTAGGTTCCTTGTTGCCCATCTATGCTCAGGGTTGCTGAGGTCTTCCCTTGAAAGCAATTGAGAAAAAGCAAATAACAGGAGTGTATACTGCAGGGAGCTTTTCTATTAAAGACAGTTAAAGCGTGTCAGCAATCTATGATTGGGAACAGACAAACCAAACCCTTCTCCTGTTGCCTCACACAGAGCCTTATGCTTGTTGACATGCCTGGGATTTTGATCCCCCCAAGGATGGGATGTGATGTGATAATCACTTGTAAACACAGAGCAAGGCCACACCTTACAAAGCCTAAAGCTTAAGGGCATGGATCTTCCCCACTATATATGTCATTAACTCCTGGGGAAACAAAATCATTGGTAGTAAAAYTCAATGGCTGTCCTCCACATGTGATTAATTTCTGTTTAACAAGTGACTTAAAGTAGAAAATAGCCACAGGCTTCTCCTATTAGCCCCTTGAATAAGCAACACCTGTAGCCCAAGCACTTTATTGGGAGCTCCAGAACAACCAGCCCTTTCTGGAAGGAGTGTCTTTTCCTCTTGGGGTTTGTGCAGTTGGCTCCTGTTCTGGCCCATGGTGAGGAGGGAAGTATGCCCTGGTTAGCTGTGTAGCGTGGGCACAGCAGCAAAGGGGAGTCTGCACCGTGGTGAGAGTGGTAAGTCTTTCCATGTAAATGGTATTGAGCTCAGCTAGGAAGAAAGGTCTTCAAGTGGCAGGATTATGTTTTGGGGGGTAAATGTTTTGTCTCTGAATGTGTTGTTGGAAATGTTGTAGTGTAAAGTGTCCAGGCTGTGCCTCAGCTTGTAAGGCTGAGTGTCTCAATCTCTCTGCTTGAGTATTTCCTGTCCCCTTGAGCAGTCTTGGGGTGCAATTGCTGCTGTAAATGCAGTCCTCTCTAAAAGCCTTTCTGGATGGAGCTGGGGTGTTGTKTGAAGTACAATGGCAGAGCTAGGCTCACACCCTGATACTGGGTTTAGGGGTCCATGCCCAAGCTGGAGGCAGGGAGGATGCAATCTGCATTTTCTTCCCAAGAAGCCATACAAATATAATGCCCCTCAACTTTTCCAGACTTATTCACTCTGCAAATTAGATTATGWACCATTTATAATCCCCAGAAAGCAAATCTTTCCTTAAAGTGGTAGTTCTACATTATTCATACAAGTCTTGGGGGTTCTCTTACAGCAAAAGGCAGTAATGTCAAATAAATAACCTATCATGAGTCCAAGGAAATCTCGTCAATGAGGGAAACCAGGGAAAAAAAGAAATAAGGTTCCTTTAAAAAYGTTCTGGGAAGCAAGCAGGAAAACAAAGGGGCTATTATCATTTGTAGGCTGACTTGTAAAGCCCTGTTCCTTAATGGCATTCTAATACTGCTGATAAGAAATCTATGCGTTCCCAGAGCTTAAGGAGATGTGAGAGCCTCTTGCCTGGGGATTAAAGCAAATAAAGCTTTAAGGAATTTTCAGAGAGGTGCTTCCCCTCCAGCATATTGGTTTWTTAGTCTGAAAAATAGAGCAGTGAAATTCTTAAAGAAGGTGTTTGTTCATTTGGGGCAATCTGTATTTTTTATTATTATTTTGAAAAGCAAATGTTTACCCCAAGTCTGAGTCTGTCACAGATGTTGTGGCTAGTCTCCTGATAACCTGAATAGACCTGATCTCATATGCTTAAGGATTTCAGGGTGGCCCATCTTACTGCATTTACCGTAGCTTCCTTTTTTTTTTTCCTTTTTGACATCATCTGAGTGAAAATAGAGAAAAGCAAGAGGGATTCMTTACTGATTGCTTCTGATGCCTTAAAGGCTGGTTCTGAGCACAAATGTTTGCAATGATCTAATACAGTTTTTGTGTATGTATCTGTGTTTTATTTGCTATTCTGGATTCCCTGCATTCCATCAGAAAATAAAGGATATAATGCATTTTAATAGTATTTTACATAAAATGRCTCTCTGAAGAATGCTGTGTATGGCTATAAACACTCTTCCCTTGGCTGTTTCTGATGTGAGTTCTAGCCATCTGTGTGTGCGCTGTGGCAACCTTGCACAGCAGGGAAACATGGTGGCTAGAGACTGCTTCCAAATGGATGAGCTACCACTAAGCAACTGTGCCTCTAGCTTTGGTAACTCCTTGTACAGTCCCTTGATACCCTGGTGTCATTAAACAGCTGGTAGACATGGCCTCTGATGCTACTGAACTCATCCTTGGGGCTCAGGGATAACATCTCTATTGGTCCAAGTATATATTAATTCACAACCTGAACTTCAGCTGAACTTCTTCCAGCTGTATCTCTGGTGCTCCTTTCTCYACTTCAACGGAGCAGAGCTTGAGATAGGCCTGTCTCAAGGACAGATGGAAAACTACAGCCACCATGAAGTAGATCATTGTTCATGAGGGGAGTTGARGTCTCCAAAATCCAGTCTGGAAGAACGGTTCTGCTGAGGTTGCTTTTAAAACCCATGAGGCAAGTGTCTTAACTGCGAACTATGGAACTAGACATAAAAAAATGTTTATACACCTTCAAAATACAGAACAGGTGCTCAGATCTTCACCTGGAAGCTGAAGAAAATCTGTTACAAGAGATCAAGGGTGGAGCAATTCACAGGACAGGTTTYCTTTCTCTGAGCTTGCAGTTCAGCCTAAATGCAAGGGTTTGCTCTGTTTGGACTTCATTCTGTTCTGAAGATGGAGAAAAAGCCATTTCTGAATCCTGCTATCTCTTTCTGGATACTTTCCAGATGTAAACATGCCTAGATTTCTTATTTGTTATCAATTTTTAATTTGAGAGAAATGAAGCAGTTTAGGCCTGGAAGAAAGCAAAATCTGCTACTGTTATAAGCTATAAATCTGCTACAGTTATAAGGAAGAAGGGAAAAATTTAATTTGGTGAAAGGGMATGAATGCTGTTAAAAACCTTGGAAAACTTGGAACCATTTGCTACCTTTCCACTCTTGTTTGCTCTTTGATTTGACAATGCACCATTCTGCTAGCACAGTTTCTTCAGTGTGACTGGGCTTTGTAAAACCTACTTAATCTGACACAGAAATGGTTTATGCAGTTGCATCYAGCACAGTGCTATTCCAACAGATTTAAATGAGCAAGTTAAATCTTAGTCTAGACGGAGCTCTCTAGCTCCTGTGAATTTTGCACCCGGCAAGATGCATCATCTCTGAATATGTTTCTCATTTTCCAGACAAGCCCAGGGGATCTACATCTCCCAGTAAAATTCCTGTCTCCACTAAACTGCTTTTTAGTAGTGATTTRTACCTCAATAAAATGTATCACAAGAAGGAGAAAATGTTTAATTATATCACTGACATGACTTATGCAAGGCATATTTTTTTGGTGGTTATTTAGTCCCTTCTTTAAAAGGGGTATGAAGACCTCCAATTTCTACTTGCAGTGGAATCTCTAAAACATCAGGGAAAAATACATTGGAAAAATGAGCAAACACTAAACTAGTGTGGCTGCAGGAAAGGACCTTGGTTAAGAAATTCACTTAAGAATGCAAATGAATGCAGGTTGGATTTGGGATCCCCAGAGAAGAAATGTAGAAGAGCATCCTTTACCCTAACAAACTGAGCCTGAAAGCACAGCCTGAACTGGGGCTGTGACTTGCACCTGATTCTGGATGTTATAAAACATTTCTTTTCTCAAAGCAGTTGCAGTGGCAAATGAGGAATCTTTCATGTTGTTCACGAAATTCAAGGATTTGGATTGCTTTTCTGCATGTGGTTTCCCCTTACCACCCAGGATCTCTTTGAAAGTTGTGTTGTGGCTTGCTTTTAAAATAAAAAAGCTTAGCTGAGGGGTAAACATAATGCCAGAACATCATTTGGAAAGGGGAGGTGGGGGAAAAAGCTTTGGGGCATGTGTCTTCACAGAAACCTCCAGGTTTCTACCTGCACCCTTGTCCTGCTAGTGGCAGCTGTTCAGGTGAGGTGTGTTGCTCAAGCAGCACATGTGAGACAAGAAGGCTCCAAGATAATTAGAGAAGGGCTCATTACTGGGAGGCTGGTGTGATTTAGTTTATATTGTAATCCTTATCTCTTCTGTTACCTGTGCAATAACATAGCTTCAGAGCCTGTCTGAGGTGTGAAAGTCAAAGGGCAAAGTGAAACCTGTTGTTCAGCTCCAATTTGGTCTCATTACTCATCCAGATGTTTATTATGGTACAAGATTAGTGCTGACATGTGCTTCAATCTGCATGAACATGACCCTTGCCTCCAGGGCTGTTTAGACCTGAAGCTGGGTAGGTGATGCCTGGTAACATACACAGTCATTCAGTACAGGCATGTCTATATATTTACATATTAGAGTGATAGRGTGAAGGAGCACTGAAGTGTGTAGGCCAACAGAGCAATCTTATCTCCTTGTCTGCTGTCTTGGCCTACAGACTTTACTGTAGCATTCTCCTTTATGATAACTCATTCTCCATGACCTAACAGAYTGGGAGAGCTAAATCAGGAACACGAGGAGCTGCTGAGTAGTGACATCTGGGCCTCCTGAAACATTTTACATCACTCCAGTTTTCTAGATGTCAACAGAAGACGGTGGGTTGCAGGAGTCCAGTGAGCCCCTATTTCCTACAGATACACACCAAGTTCTGCTTGTCCAAAGAACAGCTGCTGGAAACTCAATCGACCAAGACGCATTTACCTCAAAGCCAGGGAGCCCTGCCCAAAACACCAGCTCTTGCCAGCTGTTGAGCCACAGCTGCCTGCAGCCAAGGCCAACAACAAACAGCCTGAATTCTGAGGGCTGTGGGTGTTCAGTCTGCGTTCAAGAAAGAGAGCATTTTCTTGCTGAACTTCATGAAAAGAAAGGCAGTTAAGCTTCTATTAAAATGGCTTTTGACTTGATAGAAAGTGAAACTTACCATTATCCAGGGTTTTTCTGGCTTCCACCTACAGTATGTTAATGCAAGGAACAGAGGAGCTTTGTGYGTTGATGATAGCTATCTCTGTAGGAAATCCAGCATTGTGGTAAACCTGCTGATTTTTTGCCCTTCTCAAGTGTAGCTTTTTCCCTAATTCCTGGATGTCCTTGTTTCAAGTATTTCTTCACAGACATAAACACTTTCTTTCTCTGAAAGAAAAAAAAAAGGCAGATGAACAAAGGAAGAAAATGTCTTTCCACTGACTTTACTGTCCTGCCCATCCGAAGCATTCTGTGCTATGCAGGATTCCCCTGCACAATTCTTCTGAGGAGGCACAAGACTGACCTCAGGGAAAAAAAGATCTGTCAAAGAGCTGTGTCCCTGTCAGTAATATATATTTGTTTAATTAGTGACACAACCTTTCTATATTCCTGTTAAGGGCTGAGGAACTTTGGCAAGAGTAGATACATGCACGGATAAATGCATGTTGCGTGGCCCTACTTCACTGTTCCCAGTCGTTTATCAGGAAGTCAATATCCAGAATTGCTCAATAGGTCTGGAATGTTTATTCCAGGAGTCCCTCCATCTTCACATCTGCAGCCTGACTTTGCAGCTCCTTACTGGGCATCCAAAAGGTCAGGTAGACCTCAAGGAGAACAGAATCCGCTGCTTTGGGCTTTGCTGAACAGGCTTAGAGAGAAATGCAGCCAATAAATCAAAGCGCAGCCAATAAATCAAAGCACAACCAATCCACAACCATGGGTTAAAATACAATATTTTATGGGTTTGAATATTAGACTTTTTAAAATATTTTTATGCCTTATATTGAGACTCTGCCCAGAAGCTAGACCACCATATGGATTAAGCAAATGTAAAATAAAGGCTGATCTGTATACTGAGGTTCGCTAACCTAACTTTATACTGGCCAATTTTGTTTTCAGAAGTCAGTTTGTGGTGTTTTTTATTCAATTTATTTTCAGCAACTCAAGCATAACTTTGCCAAGGCCTTGTCCTTATTCAGATAAGGAACACAACCATGAGGCAGAGAATAGGCCTGTTCTCCACTCAGATGTATAAATGGCTAAACTGATAAGTTTTTTCTATAAGGTTGGTTTTTTCAGTCATTAGCCCTTTTTTTTTTTTACCACTGAAAAGCATGAAAAGCATATGACCTGTTAGGAAATAGCTGAGCATGCTGTGTGAGAACCGAGTAAAATGAATGAGGAGCATTTCTGCCATGTGTGGAGGGCACAATGTTTTAGATGGACTTGGTGTGTAGCTGCCATGGGCCCTAACAGTCCTTCCAGCATGTGACAGGCAAAATGAGCTTAGAGCAGGTTGGCTTTGGGATCTCTTCCTGTGCTGGGGTAGCCAGTGTGAAGGTTACGTTGAGAAGACAGCACTTYCCTTTGCAGAGCTTTCGAAGACCTTGGTAGCTTTCACTGTTTTTACTTGCAAATGCAGCAGAGCGGATGTTGCTGAGGACTGGTTCTCTGAACTTCTCAGGGGATTTTCTAGGGCATGACAGGGGCTCCTGAATTTCAGCAGCCTTTGCTATCCTCTGGCTTTAGCAAGYAGAGAGCCTGGAAACCATGGCTTTTCTCCCTGCATTTTTCTAGGCAGCACTAATGTCTCGTGCAAAGCTACAGAGGCCAGAAATGTACAAAATGGAGAAAWGACTGCCTTCCAAAGTATGTTCACATACCAACACAAGTACATCTCCCCCCTAACCCTCCCAAAACGGGCTTATAACAGAGGCACTGAGTAAGCTGCTGGATCTTTCAGCTGATGGAGAGACTGCTAGTAAAAGCCACACAGCAGTCTCATTTCTCTGCTCCCAATAAATGAGGAAAACTGGTGTCCTGGCAAGGATTTTTCCTGTCTGTCTGGGTCTTAAGTACAGAAGCAGTGCTTCCCAGAGAAGAAGAAAAAAAGATATGTTTGTGTGAATGGCAGCCAGCTGCTGTGTTTTTTGTGTTCCTTTCTTCCCCTCCTGTCTCTGGCCTCCAAAACATACATTCAACATTCCCAGTGCAATTTCTCATTCCTTGTCCAGCACAGTGGATTTAAAGAGCAGTACCAAAGCTTTCCTCATATGTTGAACACAGCAAGTTTCTGGAGGCATGAAAGGGGCAGAGACAGCTTGTTGCACATAGCCCAGTGTTGGGGGTGAGTTATTAGCTAGATRATAATCCAGAGCAGCAATCAAACACTGTGCCAAAGACCTTGGAAGGAGAGGGGATGCGTTCAGGCAGGGTGTCTGTGAAAGCAGCATGTTCCACCTCACTGCAAGAGCACTGATGTTGGCTAGTTGAACTAAGGTTCAGCTTTCTGGATCACCTGCTTTGGAAGCTTTAGCAGCTCTTGCTCTTCCTCTGTAGCTCCTGTGGCACAAGTTGTATACTATTTGTTGGGTTTTTGTGTGTGAACAGGAATAGTATTTCCCTTCCTCTTCCTGTGAGACCAACTTTCCTGCATAGACACTTCACACCTTACTGGTCTCCTGCTGTGGAAGCTTTATGCAGCTTGTGGCCCCTCGAGACTTCTTGCTCTGGCCAAGGACATGCATCTCCTGTGCCCGGGGAGAGGAGCTGATGGTGCTGGCTTTGTCCAAGTATGAGGCAGCACTGGCTGGGGCATCTCTGCAACAGTACAGCAGAACAGATACTTCTCTGCTAAACGCATCAAGTCTGCAGTCTGCTGGCCTGTTTATTCCTCTGGCAGGATGCTCTTTMCACTGCCAAGAGAAGGGCATRAAATCTGCCTCTGCAATCCGTACGGCATTCCTCCCAGCTGCTTAGCTGAGGGAGCTGGATGGTGATCCATGTGGAGGGGCAGCAACCTCCTGCTAGAATCCTGTAAACTGAAAGCCTCGGGAGTGCTTGAGCTTTCACCTAGCACTAACTTCATAGCTCAGGCTACTAAGTAGCATTCCAGGAGTACAGTGATATTTTTCAAATGACTGTTTTGGGGTTGTTACCYTTATGTTTCAGTTAGTAAGTTCAGYTCCTSTGATCTAGTCTGAGGCATACAGACAACGCTTGCTTTACCAAATGGTATGAACAGCAAAGTTAGCCTTTAATGATCCATGTTTACGAGGGCAAATCATGGTATGAATAAAGTAATTGAAAGACAGATCCAATTAAACTCCTCAAGAGGAGAGACGGGAGGGGAAAAATAAAAAGCAACTTGTCAGCTGTCTTTAATGAAGAAAGACAAACAACCTTAGGCCTCCTCCATACAGAAAGACAACATTGTGCTGAAATGGCTAACTGCTRCTCAATATACTGTATGATTGCACTTTGTAGCTTTTCACGATGCTGAGCAAAGAAAATAAGGTGCAACTCACACACCTTCTGGATCAGACACTAGGGTTTTTTCCCCCATCTCTCATAATAAACAGGCATACTGTACTTTGCTTCACAAACAGGTTATTTATTGCTTGATGCTGAATTCCCCCTTTTATGTGCTGTTATTTCACTAGCTTATTTAAAAAGTTGCTTTTTCAGTTTTTTTTTTCTTTTCTAGCACTCAAAACTGCTTCTGTTTATGCTGAATAAAACTCTACAGGAAGTCATTAGTTCCTAGTTGTGAGTACGACCTGAGGGACAGGCTACTACACAGCCCTTGCAGCTTAAGCAGGCAGCAGTGGGAGAGCAAATGCTGGTATGGAGATGTGAAATGACTCGTACAAAATTCAGAAAATCAGTCAYGGCCTTAGAAACAGTGCCCAAGTTTCCTATGTCACCAGAGGGTCTTGTGCTTAAATCAAGTAGACCAGGCAGAGTTGTTGGAATCCCCCAAAGCAATGTCCTCCAAGCGAGGAGGAACTGCTTAGAGAAGCTCTCCTTGGTAAGATGTGTAAGTGGAGAGGAAAAGAGTATTAGAAGGTAGAGAARAAGAGCTGGGCCAAGTTAAAAACAAGGATAGGTGGTTGATGTTGTAAGCTGCCTTTACTAAGTGTCTGGCTCATTTTTCTGAAAGTGAGGGTTCATGAARGTTAAGAAGGTTAAAACCAAGCTGAGTGCACCTGCGTTCTGGCAGCAACCATAGTTACCTGCAGTTAGGGAGGACGCACCAGGCAGCTTTAAATGATTGTGCCAGCGAAAGTCTACGCGTCTACCAGACTTTGACCAGGTGCGTTGGTACTTTCAGGGTCGGGACACACACAGAGGTCCTGTAGCTGCCTGAGAAGGTGCTGAARTGAGACACGCCTGCTGTTGTGCAAGACGGCCTCGCCTGGAGCTGTGTCATCAGCAAGGTGGAGAGGAGGGAGCACCCCAACCACCGCGTGCGAGCCATAACCATAAATACTTCGTCTAGCAAGCAGCCTTGGAGGTCAATGGTTGAGGAGCGCTGCCTCAGAGATCATTCCCCTCCAGGGCCTGGAGCAGCGCTCCAAGCTGTGGTTTTTTCCCCTGAAGCTAGTTTAAAAACTTCAGGAAAGCGTCTCCCTCCCCTCCTCCCGGCGGGAGAGCTGTCACGGGAAGGAAGGACCTGCTGCTGCTGTGAGTTATCGCACTAGCTCCGCTAGGCAGGTTTGAGCACTTTGTGTGAATGTTGAGTCCTACTTGCCTCAGAAAAGTCCCTTTGACAAATGAATGTGTGCCGGTGTATTTCTCCTAAAATATTAGGAGAGTTATGTTAAAAGCATTCCATTAAAATTGCTGGGTTTAGGGTCTTTCCTTAAAACCTGCTAAGMAAAAAATTAAGATACTCTGTCAGACCTTTACTTAAGATTAAATTGTTTAAAYTGCACATAAAAAACCTTTATCCTTATGACTCAGCTGTACTTTTTTTCTGTTTCACTCTGCAGGGCCTCGGGATCTATTTAGCACAGTATATACTGTACAGCACCTTCAGTACTGAACTATAAGGTTAACTTCAGCTTGATCATTTTGTAGTGTTCCCTCTGCAAATGTCCACACAAGGCTAATCTGCCCAGTGATAAGTGATATTTTAACAGAGCAGAAAAACATGGAAAAAATAAGTTAATTCATTGGGGGATTCCTTTCAACTACCATCGGGCTTCTGGTCTGAGTCACTGGTCTATGAATGGAAAAAGATGTTTGTAGATACAGTTGATCCTGTTCTAATGATGATGGTTAGAATATATGGGTGAATTCACCTTCTGGAAGTGCTTATCTCTGTATGGGGAGCTTTGTTGACTGCTTTGCAGATTTGCCRTTGGCAAGTTAGTTAACTGGAGTTCTCTGTGAACTCCCTATAGAGCTGTCTGTAATATTTGTYGATTAGAGATGTCTCGTGAGACCTCTGTGACTTTTGTTTTGGAATTGCAACTTTGCAATAACATTTTTTCCGTGGGAACCTAAACTAAAGCGGGAAGCCTTGTTTTGAAACCGAATAGAAAATATTGTCCCCTCTTGTCTGATCTTCTATCTAAATCTAATTTTCCACAATTCTTTTTTTGGGAGATGGGGGGAAGGAAGTGTGGGGCAAGCCACTAAATARGAAAATATGCAGTCCAGAATGTTGCTTTTCATTTCCTTTGAGAACAGTTTCTACTTGAAATTTTAGATGCCTAGATTCTCAGCCTTTGTTTTGAAGATTGTGGAGGTGAATACAAGGGCTTTCTGAAAACAGTTGCTGCCGACTGTGTTCTGTCTTTGACGAAGCTTTGCCTGTAGCAGCAGCTCCCCTGAGCAGTGCCTGAGGGCAAGCAAGCAGGCTGGGTCGTGGGACCTGCCTTGCTGTGGTGCTTGCTTTCCCTCAACAAGGGTGGACAACAATTTTGGTGGCTTCCTGTGTTAGTCTCATTAGTTCACAGAAGACAAGGGGGTAACGCACATGCTGTTAATACGAGGTGCTCAGTTTTGGTAGTAGGTCCCCAGGAGCACCGTACCTGCCTTTCCTGAGGCATGCGAGTCAAAGGAGAGGGAACGAGGGATTTGTTTTCTACCCTGTTGCTTCTGGAGGTGGCTTAGGCGTGTTTGTGTTTGAGCGAGACACGGGTGCAGCTGGCAGCCTCGTGCCACGTGCCGGGCGGCAGAGCCGAGGCTGCGGGTGCTCCGTAAACAGCCTGCGCTCCGGCTGCCCGGCCCTCAAACCACCTCCGACCCCGCCGTTAGGTAGTGCTGGTTCAGCGCTCTGGAAAAGCTAGCTCTGCTGAGCCTTGGGAGCTTTGGGCAGCTTGTTTTCCTCCCATTACAGAACAGGAGATGTTTGAGCATAGGCAATTGCAACAAATGTGAGCATGCTCTGAGATCCGCTTCTACGCTTTGCTGTTTCCTGAACTTTCAGGTATAAACGGATGCTTTGGACCTGCATTGATGATACTGCAAATGGTTTTAGAGATATTCGTAGGTTTTGAATATTACCCTGGTTAAGTGATCTGTGTTCACTTAGACACACTACTTTGGGATGCACAAGCTGGTAATGAAAAGCTGGGGGCACATCTCGGCTAGAGTTCAAGCCTGTATTTCTGCTGAATAAGAGGCCTTGGGAAGGTTGTTGCACCTATACACCTTCTTGCTTCTGAGGAAATCTATAGACTCACCACATCTTATCACAGTGTAGTAAGCAAGACATTTGCCAGCCACTGTGTCTTTAGCAACAGAGTAGGGAGTAAACCATAAGAAACAGGAAGTAATAATGAACAGCAAGCAAAGTAGGCATGTGTTAACGTAAAAGCCTGATAAATAATATAGCTAAAAGCCAGAGGTGAAAAGGTTGGAAGTGTATGCATCAGCAAGAGTCCACACGCTCTCATTTTGAGGAAGAGTTAGTCACAGGTAATAGCCTTGGAGGTGAAGTGACTCCTATAGCTATTGCCTCCCCGAGTCACTTCTTTCCCACATGCAATGAACTCCTGTGGTGTCTGCTGGTGGGCACACAAACATCAGCTCTCTACCTTCCAGGCTCTGGCTCACAAGCTCAGCTTAGCAGGGACCAGCTTGGTCCTGAGCAGTAAATGAGCAAAGTTGACTTGGCACTAAAGAACAACTGCAGGACAACCCATAGGGTTCTGCTAGATCATTTTTAGAGTCATGGTATCCTGCCTTTTATGAGCATTTGGGTTTGTAAGTAGAATGGAGACACTCTGTACCTGGTATCCAGAGCGTACAGTCGGTATGTCTGAGGAAGCAACCATCAGAAACTACKGTTTCTACTATAACACAGCACAACTCAGAATTACAGCTCTAATCTTCCACCTTCATAGAATCACAGAATGCTTAAGATTGGAAGGGTCTTCCAGAGGTCATCTAGTCCAATGTCCCAGCAAGAGGCCCAGCTCTCTYGGCCTTTGCTTGTAGGGCAGATGTTTCAGGCCCTTAATCATCTTTGTAGCCCTGCGCTGGACTCTCTAGCAGCTTCACAACCTTGGTGCTTGCTAGCTCACACTTGCTCTAAGCAATACCAAAGTCAGCAGAAAAGGTTGCAGACCAGTAGCCCTCCAGCTTCAGAGCTGATGCTAAAAATGGTAGTGGTTGTTGGGRGTGTCTCACTTTCTCCTTCCCTTTGAGTTGACCATAATGAATAAGACCTTCTAGGAGAGAACATCAAACACTTAAAACTATCCCATATGGAGATTTAGCCTCCATATGGACTTGAGATTTGTCCTGGATAGCCACAGCAGCTGATGATGTTTCCACCTTTGGTACCGTGCTTGACCCCTTGGCCAGAAGCTGCTGCCGCTGAGGCAAGGATGACAAGAGAAACATGTTTCCTCTTCCCCTAGTGCTGCTCTTCAGCACCAGCTGTGGTCCTGGCTCATCTGAAGGGAGATGCTGGGCTCTGAGCTGTGGAGCTGACAGGCATCTTCCAAATGCTCTTGTAGCTGACACTCCCCACCTGCCAGCTCCTGGTGAGCCAGGAAAATGCTCTACAGCAGCTGAAATAATAGGGATTGCAAATTGCTTCTGCAATTGCAGACTTTACCTGGTCTGCTTTGCTTTATTATTATTATTATAGGAGGTGAAATAGCTGTTATGATGGACTCTTCCCAGCTCTCAGGCAACCACTTAGTCATCTGTGTTCAAAAGTCATGTGTTAGCGGATTTTACTTGGATTCAAACCGTTGTCCCACCTGAAAGCCTTTTCACACTGTTAAACTCTTGTTAACCTCCTGGTCTATTAACTTTCCATATTATGGCTTGAATGTGTCACAGTTCCTGGTTCTTATGTGTCTTCTCTCACAGCCTATGCCCAAGGGGAGATGGGGTGACTCAATGACATCTACAGTTAGATATCTACCTGCTTAAGGTGACTGGAGATGCCTCTATGGAAGAGGAAACACTGAGTCTGTACGCCAAGCAAGAATGGCAGTAGAAATAAGCAAAACCACAAGACAGCACCAGAAAAATAGTGCATTTTGGATAGATTGTTACCAATAGCAATGCTTCAGGAAACATTCTTATGATTTTAAAATTACAAGTCTGTGCAACTGGTACTTTTTTAGTGATAAGATSTTATTGAATGAGGGGTTGTATATGTCGTTTGAACAGAGGAAGATCTAGTTTAGTTTACAGTTTGATTGTAAGATACTGGGATGTGTTGTAGTCTTGTCTGACATGAGCTTCCTAGGGAAAGGAGCATAAAATTAGAACTACAAAGCCACGTGAAAACTGTCATAACTGGCATGATAATGATTAATCTCTGCCATAATGTTTTTCTTCTTAATTAGATTACTGCTGTCTTGTTAGCATCTGAGGTGAGTTAGATACTGTAGGATGAATGTTCTGTTTTGGCACTGTTCAGATAAAAASTTGCTTTGAGGCTCTGGCCTGGGTGTCAGGGAACTTAGGGATGGAGAAACTAGAATTGCAGCCAGCTAATGATTAAGAGCTGAAAACAGAACAGGCAAGTTATTCCCTTATTTCCCCACAAGACATTACATCTAAGTGCTTTGACAGTGTTTATGAGAGGTGCAAGATGGGTGACCAAGTGTGAMAGGGACAGAATTAAACATTGGTTTTCTTACTCCACAGCCCAGCTGTTGTGTAGAGAGACCCGCAGCCTCCATCAGTTACGTTTTATGCAAACCTGTGGGTAATAGCTCTAGTCCTCTACTAAATTGGGCCTTTTGAGAAAAGTAGGCAAATGAAGTTGTAGTCTGTGGATCCCCTCAGATCTGAATGCGAGCAAGGCAGCAGGCTGTGCAGCTCTAACATTGCTGGCCWAGTTGTTTGCCACCCCTGCTTCACACAAACACCTGCTGCTGGTGGGCAAGGGTTCTGGTCGTCAAAGTCTGCCTTCCATATACAATGCATTTCTATGGAATAGCCCTGTCAGACTGTATGCTCTATACCTATATTCTAGCTCTCTTGGTTGTTAAAAATGATTTTCCATATTCCATGTGAGGTAAAAAGACTCAATGGACTATCTGAAAGAGTACATATACTAAAAATACTTWATTAAAACAAACTATTTTTATGTGAAAGGTGTGATTTACCTTAGATGTATGTTTAAATATACGTAAGTTTCAGTTGTCAGATTTATTTAAAGCTCTGTAACTAATTCTGCCTCCAGTTATGTGTTMTTGAGAGAGGCATATGCCAGTTGAAGATTATCTTGTATCCAAGATATCCTTGGATATGCTTTCATCTTTGTATGAATCAGTTTCTGCTTCAGGAACATCAATTCCTTTCAGACTTATTCTCCCCTGGTTTACTTGCAGCACTGTTAAGTAGTAAGAGTTCTTATTGATGAAAAATGCTAAAGGAGAAGCGCTTTCAGCACAAAAACACTCTGGTAACATGTTAAACCATGTTAAACCATTGCCTTTCCTGTATTCTTTTCCATTCTTTTCCATTCTTTTCCATCCCAGATATGATACTTAAACCCTTGTGCTACAGAACCTCTGGAAACCTTGGGGTGGTCTTGGCTGCTTTGACATCAGAGCCAGGCAAGAAGTAGTGGGTCACCTCCCCATACGCAGATTATGGGCTTAGCTTGGGGACGGTGTTATCTGAATGAATAAATTAGTGTGGAACGGCTCCGTGCTGCAAAGACTGTTTCATATTGGTTTAAACTCAAAAGCTAGACTATTCAGAACCAACACTGAATATTTATTCCACTTTAAAAGCTGAGCAYCAGCATCAGTTCCTTAGCTAGGGGATGGCTGCCCTCTGAGCACTGAGGTGCTTATAGCAGTTACTGCCAGCACTTTCCCTCCTTCACACTTTCCATGTGGAATGTTCTGCTCCCCAGTGAGCTGTCCTTACCCTTTAGAGCTGCAGCAAAGTGTAGTCGCTGTTCCCACTTTGGTTCCCCACAGCTTCTTTTTAATATAGGTGGCAATAATATGACAGAAATTGCTTTCTACCTTAATGGGTAAAGCTTGCTACATAAGTGATACTGTTTTTTTTTTGTCAGAAGTGATAAACTGAACACAATTTTAGAGCTGATGAAATGTTAGACAGAACACATTTGTTAAAGACACTTCAGCATATTGGTTACTTTCCTGTGGCATATAAGCAATAATTCATTTACTCTCAAACTCTCCATCTGGATTTGAAAGGTCACCTGAGTATCTGTTGCATGAATTTAGCAACAAAGTAGTGTGAGGTATCTGTACTAGCCTGTATATGATGAAGTTACAGATAGCATCATTTATCATTTAGGTAATTGGAAACAGCAGGTGTCTCCAGCTTGGAATTTAGGATACTGGTCTTTACTAATCCATCATACWGGGTAAGGTGGGGACATTCCTATCGTTCAGTACCATTCTAGAGGGACAGTCAATCCCAAATTATCACGGCCTTATCTCTTTAAATAGACAGTTTGAGCGGTGATGGTAAAGCCCAGAGACACACCAAACACAAACTGACAGCCYGAGGGCAGGCTTCCCATCTGCTCCACCTTCTGTAGCTGCGTACTGGGCTGCGGAGAAGGTGTGCTGTGTGGAAACCATGCCCCAAGGGAGAGGTGGTATCCTAGATGAGCCAGAAGAAAGTGAGCAAGGGTTGAGATGTTTACAGAGAGGAGCTTCTCCTTCCTCTAATACTCCTTCCATTCTTCCTTGCCCTAAGTCAAGTCATTGCTAATTTCAGAATAAGAAAGCGAGGATGGGTAGTAGTAGAATTATGCCTGTTGTTAGTCTTATGTGCTGCAACAGTRTTGGAGATCTGTCAGATTAGGCATTTTTGTTTTAGGCACTGTACAAAGCACAACAAATGACATGGTTTTAGGTGATGTATTTGACTTCAGATAAACATAGTAAGATAATGAAATAAGAAATGTTAAATTCCACTTGAATTGGCAGAGAAAGTACTTTCGTTCTGCTGGCCAAATGAGGATAAAGGTGAGTTCTGAGTGTTCAGCTGTTTGGTTTGGTTGGCATTTTGCTTTTTAGCTTGTTTATGGCCTGGTTGTKCATGTCGAGGAAAAGAGGGAATCTCCTTTGAAATTGTATTTTTAGTCATGCAGGGGAAGTTAGAATGGCCAAGTCAAGACTGCAAAATTTTCTACTGCAGGCTGAGAAAAATGTTTTCCTGTTGGTGCACTCTTAAACTCGTCATATTTCAGACAGCACCAGGAACTGGAAAGTAATAAAGGCAGGTGTTAAGACATCTAAGCCAAACCCAGGCRCTGAAGTCAAATAAGGCAAAGGTGAAAAGGATGACTCAATTACAAATCAGGTAATAAGCTGATAAGTAAGAACACGAATTCTGGAGCTAGTCATGGGAAGGCTGATAGGAATTGCAATCAGGAAGGAATTAGCAAAAGGTAATAAAATTGATGCTAGTCAATGTATTTTTATGTAAATTGTGTCTTGTCAAATATAATTTTGGTAAGCTACCAATTGCTTGATAAAGGTAATGGTTTTGATATTTACTTAAGCATACATATATTGAAGTTTCTGGAAGGCATATGACTGTATTGCTTGGCATTCTGTTTACACATATGAGACCAGTGTAAGATAGTAAGTGGAGTATCTGGCTAAGAGGCACACTTGCTATGTAGCTACAAATGGGGAAAGGTCATTCCTGACAGATCTACCAAAGGACTCAATCTTGGGCCCAGGGCCATTTAGTTACTTGGTTTGTGACTTGAGAGCAAACACCAAACTTCAGCAGGCAAAAGCAATGATACAACCACTGATGAAGTCTAACAGGACAACGTCAAGGACAAAGCTGAGGTCAACTGGATTGTCTGGTAAACTAGTTTAATGCAAGCTATGTGTTTAAATCTGTAGCAAAATTCAAGGTACCTACRTACCAAAAATGTCCTGTGTAGTCATGCCATGTAGGCTAGAGGATGGTGCTTTAGAAACCCGTGACTCCAGCTTGCTGTTGGGATAGACAGTCAGCTAAACATGTGCTCCCCGTGTGATACGGGTACACCTGAACACAGAGGCAACAATCTTGGATTTGAGCAGATTACTGAGTAAAGGTCAAGGAGGTGACACTTCCCTGTGTACAGATGTAATGAGACTGCGACTGAAATACTCAGTCTACCTCTAATGTTTACACCCTTAAAAGTGTGTTGACAGATAGGCAGAGAGCAGCTTGGCACGCACAACAGCGCACAGGTTGAACCATGCCTCCTGATGAAAGATAAGAGAAGATAAAATCAGTTTAGTCTGAGAGGAGATGATATTCTCACCCAATACTTTTCAGCAAGGAGATATCTAAAACAGAATTATCCAGGTACTAGCAAGATTTAATGTTTAGATGCTAAAAGTAGAAAAAGAGGAACTAAAAATACCATTTGCTTTCAGAGTCAGCAAATAGGCACTTCAGATRTATGGGTTTTGTATGATAGATTATTGCTATATCAGCACTGATCTTTTCTAGAAAGGTTCTAGAGGCAACCTGCTAAGGTATCATGGACTGGGATGAAGTGACCGCAGTACAAATAAGCTCTAAGAAGTCTTCATCTTTGTACAGCCTTCCTGCTACCTGAGCTCATATATGTTACAGCAAATTGTTCTGCACGGGCAGTAACACAYTCCCTGTCTATTCAATGTGTTTTGACTGTGTGAGAGGTTGGAAGGGTTTTGACCTTACATGTAAACTTGCTGCCACATCCAGTGGGTATYGTATTTGTCTAAGCACTAACCGCACAGAGCCATGTGTTTATCTGATTCTGCACCCTTCCCTGTCTTGTATATTCAGAGCTTGAAAAAATGCCAGTTGTTTGTACAGTAAAGTTTAGAAATCCTTGACTTCACCTGAGTGTGGAAAGTGAACCTTTAATATGTGCTTAATTCCTGCCCCTCAAACTAATCAAAACTTTAAAGCATTGCTGGAATGGATGTACAGCAAATCTAGCTAATATAAGAACAGTTTGACCTACCAAAACCTTTTTGCCTTRCAGAGTAGATCAGTTTCCCAAATGGAATTAATTTTACCAGTAGAAGGACTTTTTGCTGTCAGTTTGACTGCCTGCACTGAAGCCTTAGCAAGGATCACATTTTTGGTGGTGGTGATCTCCCCCACCCCTTCCAGCATTCTTGTCTTCATGGCTCCATCAGCCAAAGGATAGAGTGAATTTAAGGACCGGGGTCCTACGTGCCTGCCTTTCATAGCAACAGCATTGCCCACATGTTTATTCTGTTCCGTGGGACRGATTTAGAAGAGTTTATTTTGATAACCTGTTTGCTTGGCTGGCTTGGCATTCCCAAAGAGCACGTCAGCTTTCCGTAGAGGAAACTCTAGAGCTGTCTCCCTCAGGGCCTGTCAGGGAATTTAACATGCTGCTTGGCAGCCTTCAGCCCATCCTGTACTGCCCCTTAACGTGACTGAGGCRAGTGGCATGATTCAAATGGAAAGTAATTCAAGAAAAAGGTTATTTTCTGTTTGAGTAGTTGCACAAAAATTGCAAAGCCTCTTTCCTGAGTGAGGAGAGATGGTCTGAAATGAATCTGAATGTTCTGCCAGGCTAAGGGAGCTGGTGGCTAGGCAGTGCCAGACAGCTGAAGCAGTGGTTAGTACTGGTAATTTTAATAACTGCCTTAGGGTGGGGGGTATTGTCAGATTTCTGACCTGTCTGTGTGTATTTTCTGTGGCTACATCTGTAGCACAAGCTGCAGTTTCTTGTGTGACTACTTTTGGYTAGAGAATGTCTGTGAATCTATTTTCAGACTCAGCAAGGGTACAGGAGAAAAACATGCTGAGGGAAAAAAAAATAGTGAAGTTTTGATCTGGGTTGAAAGTTTTTCCAAGGAAATAATGGCAAATGACTTGGTTGTGCAGCAAAGGACCTCCTAGCCCCCCATTCCTCCTTGTTTTGAGTTTGCCTAGTGAAAGCTCTTACCTCTCACTGACCTGGCACTTGCATCTTTATCTAGCTATGGTCTCAGTGAACTCTATGACACTGAAAGTCATTCTGCAGGTGGGTGAATGGCAAGGGGCTTTCATTTCAACTCCTCTTTTATTTGCAAAGACAGTTGCTGCAGAGTGAAGGAAATAACTCAAATGAAAAGAAACACCAGCATGCTGGCTGAAGGGGAACCTTGCTTCCTAGCTTTAATACCTGCTATTTTCTACTAACAGTATAACTATTTRTTCAGGATACACCTAGTTTTAGAGTGTGGGAGCAAGAGTGTCTTTCCTCTTAAAGAGCTTGTTCTGTGATGTTTTCCTGTTGTGTATTTATAGGTGATGATCRGATCCTCCCTTGCCTTCCCTTTGCACAGGCTGAACTTGCTGGGTTTCCCAACACAGTTGTTTGGGCTCTAAGATAGCATTAAGCTGGTGATGGGCTGAGAGCAGCAGTCCCACCTTGCTCGTGTCCTTCCTCGGGGTCATCRCTGATGCCTCTCTGAGCATTTGCCTAACTGAGACCAGAACCCAGTTGGGGAGCTCATCTCCTTCTCCACCAATGAGGTTATTCTTAACCCGGATCACTGTCTCAGTTCATGTCACCACGTGGCCTGAGGCATTTGCCAACAGAAACGACCTCTGCAGTTTCACAGTCAACCCTATGTCTGGAGTGAGGGCCAGCTCCCCACAGCTCTCATCACCCCAGGTAGCTCTTCTGCATCTGCTCTGGCCACTGCATGCATGATCTCCCAGAGAAGAGTCAGTGCCTGGCACAAAAGCTGCTTTACATGTGCTGGAAACATCACCTCTGCTAGTGTGAAAGGTGCCACTGGCGTTTTCTAGTGACACTCATGTGAGAACAGTCTCCTTCCAGTGGTATTGTAAAGCCTTGTACAATAAATATTCCACAATATATGTAAAATTGGTAAGACCAGCTAGTAGAGTCAGGTTTTTCTTTTCCTTATGCTTTTCGGTATTAAAATTCACCCTGTCTCTATTCTAGTCCTCAGAACTGTTCTGTCATGGCAGACAAGAAGGAAGTTCCCCCAACAATAAGTTTTTAGGGACACAGAATTGTAAGAATAGACCTCTAGACTGGAAAYTGTACAAGAAATGCATTTCTTAGTGTAGTTTATATGTTCTGGTTTCAATTTTAACTTTGCTGGCCTCAATAGGTTCCAAGCTTAATCCACCATGACACCACCTCACCAGGGTCAGCAGGAGTACAGTCCTTGCCGAACTCAAGAGCTGAGCTACACACATCCACTGAACAGACTTCCTTGGAGAGGAGACTTTTATATTTTTCACACTAATCTGTGTGACCATTTTTTTTTTCTGACAGTAATTTGGTTGCCAGTAAAGGGTTCATATTTGGGCTGCATCTGAAGTCAGCTGATATGAACCTTTGGATACTTTCCAGTAACAATGTTAGTGTCACTCTGGTGATAAGTTCACTTGTCACTAAGCCAGGTCTTAGCAGATTGGTGTTTGTCCTGGSTATTGACATAATTTTTTGAGTTAAGTGTCTATGATGCTGTTGGTGATACAAGCCCAAACTCCACTAAGAAATGCATTTCTTGTACCATTTCCAGAGGTCTATTCTTACAATTCTGTGTCCTTAAAAACTTGTTGTTGGGGGAATTTCCTGTTCCTTCTTGTCTGCTGTGAGAGAACAGTTCTGAGTACTACAAAGATGTAGTTTACCTGCATTATCCTGAGTGCTGTCCAGTGATGACTTGGAATTTGTATGTGCTTCAATGCACCACCTTAGTCTATCAYGCTCCCACCACATATCTCTGTGAAGAGCCTGGCTCCATCATCCTGGTACCCTTCTTGGGTACTTGGCTGGGGGGGCTGCTACATCTATTCAGTTAGCAGCCATTCAGTTCCTAACCTGTTCCCTTGGGTTAGCAGGCTTTTGGTGGAAGTTTTGCAGTGACTGGGAGCAAAGGTGAAAAAGCTGCCATCCCTATTTATTACTACTAAGCTGTGGGTTTAAAATAGCTTTGAAGACCCAAAGATTCTCAGTGTTTACTGAGATGGTTTCTTAAAAACGAAGTGTTGAATCCTGGAACAAAATAGAAGCAAGAATCTAATGTGGAAACTCGCATACCACTGAAATGAACAGTYAATTGTAGTTTGGGAAGATATTGATGCTCTTCACTTGGAATTAAAACTGTGATGTGTTGCGGCTCTTGGCCTGGGTTATGTAAAGGCTCTTATTTGTCTGCCCTTAGTTGTAAGTGTAGCATGTGAAGCATTCACCGCTRTTGTTGCATTTAATACTGCGACTCCCTAGGGGGGTGGGAGTGTGCTATACTCGCTGTTTGGGCAGGAGAAGCCAAGAGGTGCAAACGCAGCCTCTCTGGYCTGGGCCCCTTCCTGCTAGGAAGGGCACCAGGGCCCGGGGCCTGGCAGTTCTGGCTTCTGGAGGTAAGCTGGGCACTGTGGACAGAAAATGTGCTCTGCTCSAGAATGGACCTGATCCTCTTGGAGAAGCAAAATATTGCAGTCAGGCTCCACGGGGCTTGGAGGAAGCCCAAACTCTTCTGGTAGAAATGACAGCAAAATATCCTTAATTTCCACAGCTGTGCCAGGGCTGAACTGTGGTGATGTATTTTCCATGTCTCTGCTTCGATTTGCTCTGTGTTTACTGACGCCTAGATGMAATGCAATTGCTAGTGAGTTATGCTAGGGGAGGAAGGGTTTGGTTTGGTACAATTCTGGAAAAAGGCTGAATTCTCATGTTGATCGGGGAAGAAAAAATGTGTGCAGTACAAAGCAAAATTATAGCACCCTGGRACACAAGCCACTAGTTCTATTGCGAGTCTGTGGAAGCCTGGCTCAGCTACACTATTCATAGGTTAAACTGAGAGCATGTCAAATAAAGCAATTTTAATACTGAAAAAGAACTTTGATCATATTTTTCCAAGCCTTGAAAAGCTCTCTTGCGTAACCAACTCACAACAATGAAAACAGGTTAMGGTTTACTATCCTGGTAGTTTACTGTTGGGTTCCTGTCCCAGTACTTCCTCAAAGGCACCTCTGTGCTTTGGTTAGAAGAGTCATGCAGTAACCTAAATGACAGTAAGTCTCAATTAAGATTTAGTTGGGAGACTAAAAACTATTCAGTGATTTAGTTTTAGGGATTACGGAAAACAAAAACTTACTGCCTGTGAATAAAATTCACATTCCTTTCAATTGTGATCATCCTACATCAAGGAAATATTTGAGATGTTGGCAGCCTCCTGTGATATGCCTGTGAAAGCTATTATGTAGCTCTAAGTAATTAAAAAAAAAAGGAACTGGGAGCTATAGCACAATGTGTTATATAAATCTTCTTTGGGACCACTGTTGTTTTTACAGAAATAGTTTGATCAATGTTGAGTCACAGTGGGCAATTTTTAAAAGGACCTAGATCAAGTGGAGGGGTGGAGCTGTAGACTTCTACCCCCCACRTGGGCTCTTCTGCTCTGAACTTCTCTTCACAATAGTGTTCCACAGCTTGTTATTTGCAGCTGTAAAATAAGTTGAGGAGTGTATTTCTCTTTAAAGCAAAAAAGGGAGCCCTTATCTCAGCTGAAGTGGACAATAGCACTAGCTAGGCTGCAAAGTCAGCTCTTTACCTGCATGTGGGATAAAATGACAGTACTATCTCCATCCTGCTTGGGCATCAATTACCCTGGCTTTTGGTCGAGGAGTTTCTGAGTGACAGGACTATTTTTGTGWGGACTGTGAGGGAGAAGAATTTGAGTCATAGTTCTGTGTAACCTTCATCTTGCTGTTCAATCAGTTTACTTAGTGTGGGAACAACATAGTTTGTTACTTAGGTCTACCAACAACAAACTTTATTTTGAAGGGAGAAGAATGCATTACAGGAGGAATTGCATTGGAAGGAATTACTCTGAAGAGAAAATATTCGAGGGAATATGTGTAAGATAATCCACCTTTAAAAAGAATATTTCTCACTGTCTATGTAGTTTTTTTGATTAAAAGAACAGTTCAACAAAACATCAAGAGTGAAGTTTGCCAAAATTCCTAGTACTCCTTATCTAGGAGCTGCTTCTGTTTTAGAAGAGCTTTTCAGTCTCTTTCCAACAACTAAGGACTATAGGATCCTTAAGAGCTACAAAATGCTTTTGAGCTTTCCCTGCTTAGGCTGAATATATGGAAGCTGCAATAAGTTCTATTACAATAAGTGAGGAATTCCCCAAATCAAGATTAGTTTTTTCTAATGAAAGATGAGTAGGAGACACAGCACGAGGCTGGGTGCCCTTTTGGGCAGTGAGCTCARTACAAGTCAGACACTGGACTGGAAGATCTCTGAGAGCAGTTAGGCAGGGAGAAGAGCACAGGTATTCCTCTGGCCTTGATCCCTGGTTGTTCCTTATCTTAGGGAATATGCCTGTGGTGGACTTTGAKAGCCTCTTCAAGAAGATTATAAGGTAGATCAGTTATGGGGCACATTGCACTATGGCTGTTGCTAGACTGCACCTTAGGAGCCATGTAAACACAACCACTGCATGATCCAGTCAGAGATTAGAAAGATTCATTGAAGATCATTAATTTTACCTTAGAAAACACTGACCTACTAAAACCTCTGGGGATCTATTCATTTAGATCATTTTTTTTGCTGATGGCAGAGGACAATTATTGGTCTCTTCCTAGGTGGAATGTTAGCGGGTCTAAGCACAGCTGTCTAGGTGCTTCCAATCAAGTACAGGCAAATGAAACCCTTTTGGTATACCTTGCAAAAGTAAATAAATAAAAATCTGTGGCTGTCAATTTATTACAAATATTTATACCTTTGGCATTTATGATACCAAATTTCTGACTCAGCATCATGTTTGATTTGTTCATATTGTTCTTCCACAGAATCACAGAATGGTTGACGTTGGAAGGGACCTCTAGAGATCATCTAGTCCAACCTTCCTGCTCCAGCAGGGACCCCTAGAGCACATGGCACAGGGTGGCATCCAAGTGGGTTTGGAAGATCTCCAGAGAAGGAGACTCCACAACCTCTCTGGGCAGCCTGTTCCAGGGCTCTGTCACCCTCACAGGAAAGAAGTTCTTCCTCATATGGACATGGAACTGCCTGTGTTTCAGTTTAAAATCATTGCCCCTTGTCCTGTCACTAGCCACCACTGAGAAGAGTTTGGCCCCCTCCTCCCTACATTCACCCCTCAGGTACTTATACATATTAATCAAATCTCCTCTCAGTCTTCTCTTGGCTAAGCAGGCCCAGTTCATTTAGTCTTTCTTCATATGGTAGGTGGTCCCCCCAGTCATCTTTGTTGCTCATCCCTGGACTCTCTCCAGCAGCTCCACATCCCTCCTGTACTGCGGAGCCCAGAACTGCACCCAATACTCCAGGTGCAGCCTCACCAGGGCTGAGCAGAGGGACAGAATCACCTCCCTCGACCTGCTGGAACTTCTCCTCCTGATGCAGGCCAGGATCCCATTGGTGGTCTTGGCCACGAGAGCACATTGCTGGCTTATGGTTAACTTGTCAACCAGGACTCCCAAGTCCCTTTCCAGGGAGCTATTTTCCAGTAGGCTGGCATCTAATCTGTCCTGGTGCTTGGGGTTATTCCTGCCCAAGTGCAGGACYCTGCACTTGTCCTTCCAGAACAAAGTAGCCAAAGCAACAGTTTTCATTTACAATTCTTAAAACTACAAATTTAAAATTTGTTTAAAGTGCTAGTATTTACTTAAAATATGCTGCTTCGAGTAAACTTGTATAGTTGAATGCCCAGAAGATGTTTCATGCTAAAAGGGAAAACTTAGGCAAGACAGGGTTAATGGAAAAAAAATTAAGCCTACAGTCAAAGTTATAATYTAATTAATGCAGCAGTTAAATCATGTTGACTATCATTATCAAGTAACTTGATTATAGAGGACAAACTCTCTATAGGTGCAGAGAAAGGCCATAGGTCTGCCTATTTGCATTAGCAAAGGATAGGCTAGATATAGGTATTGTAGTGCTAATGTAACAATTGGTTAGACTTTTGTATAATAATTCTTAGAAGTTTGTTATTCTTTGTGGGAAACTTGTTTTACTGACATGTGGTAGCAGTAAGAAGACTTGCTTGTGGGGAAAAGTGCTGGGTAGGACATCTTGCAGGAAGGGTAGATGGAGATTGTTAGAGAGGCAAATGAGAAGGAGGGCATGCTAAGGAAAAGCACTGRGGATGTGGGAGAGAAATCAGCCTGTCGCTAGACCAGCAGCACTTGAAGATTCCCACAGTCTTCCCCATCCTCCAGGCCTCTCTTTCCCACACAGCATCTTACCAAGCAGCCCAATCTCCTCCTCGCACCTTCAAAACCCCCTGACCTTCTCCTCTCTGAATGGCACTAGTTGTCATCTACTTACCCTGCCCTATCTTCCCCAGCTTGCTTCATCCTTCATCGTTTCCTTTCCTCTTGAAACACCACATTCCTCCTTCCCAATGTGCATCCCTTTYCCCTCATACATGTTGTGCCACGGGTCTCAATTTTCGATACACCTGTTGATGATAAATGTTTGGGCTCGCTTCCCTTCAAAGCTTGACCCCTGCATGTTCCTTTATGTTCACTGACAGGAGCAGAGAAGCCCTCTAAGTTCCAGTGATTCTCCTTGCTCTAAAGGATAGGTTAAGCTCTTTCCAAGAGGTAGTGTAGCCTCTTTGATGTAATATTCACTGTCATTATCAGCCTTTAGTATATTTTTTTTCCAAAAAAAGAACATAACATTTCATAGTTAAAGTATTTAGCCTCAGCACAACACTCCCCTGTCGATCTTTTATCTAGTTTTCCTTTTTTTAAATTAGGTTTTTAGTAGCTAGRATAATTTTTACAACTGACTGTGAATATTTCAGGAGAAGCCTTGGCACCGTGAGCTGAATCCTCTTTCTATGTAATTTCCTGCCTTTTAGAGCAGCTGGTAGATAGAGAACCCACCAACGTAGAGTGTCTTACACGAACCGAGGGTCTGGCCTAAGATACGGGTGCAGTGGGTCTGCCACGATTCCCTCGCCCGACCCTGTGGGACAAGGTGGGAAGAGGCTGCTCGTGATGGTGCCTCTGAACAAACCCTTCTGCCTGGAAGAAATGCAAGAGCACTGTCCAGCACTGCTTCTGTTCAGAGAAGGAARTTGTCCCCCTTTAAAAATTCACAGCGTGTTGCGAACTGAATTTGCTCTATGAGCACTTCATTCAAACTTATTTTCTCAACTCAGAAAGCGATTCCTTCAACTAGGGTAAAAGGGGACAGAATGACTCATTTTCTGCTTATAATTCACCATATTGCCAAAATCATATCCTTGTGTCATATCCCATCATGCCCTAAATGACCCTGCTCRGGAATAATCCTGGACTGTGCGCTCCATGTCACCAGGTAACATTTCCTGAGTGTTTATGGTGTTTGTTCTGTGAACAATAGCAGATGGGTTGTGAACATCTGCAGAAAGTGAAAGAACGGGGTGTATACCGATGACACAACTTTGTAGCTGACATTTAAATAATGTTTGAGGATGCCTTTTTGCTAAACTTCGTTGCTGCTTAAAACAAGTCACATGCCATCAACATTAGAACACATTGCATTCAACTCCATAGGCCATCAAAATGAGGAGCATATTATGGTCCTAAGTCACTCTGAAATACTTTAATGAAACAGAAAAAAAAAATGTGATTAATATTCAATCAATCTGTAAGCTAGAAAACCTAGGAATAAACAGCAATTGAAACGCGCATGCTCAAACCTGCATGAAGAATGATCTCCTTTGCCTTTAAAACTCTRCTTTAAAATGTCTTAGAGCTTCCTCTCTTCCTAAAGCTGAGAGAGTTGCCATTATGTCTCGGCGTATCCATGACTGACCRGAGCAGATTTTACTGTATGTTCAACAGTGAAAAAGGAAATGAAAAGCTTCCTGCCTGACAAATACAGATAACATAATTAAGTACTGAGGATCTGTTAGATAATGCTCTGCTTAATAAGAGTTTGGCTTTCTCCAAAAGAGTTTATAGCCCAGCATTTCTTATCAGCAGGTGCATGGGTTTTAGCCCATTCTTGGTTAGGAGGGCAACTCTGCAGCCTTAACTGCTGCCAGCCAAGTTCTGGGTTTGCTTTTTAAAATGAAGCAGGACCTCTTTTATTTCTAGTGAAACAAGTCATTGTTAAAGAGCTTAGCGATGTCCAAACAGTTGGAAGAGGTAAACTGCAGTTGTCAGTTGTGATAGAGGAAATAWTCTTTCAGTAAAAAATCTCAGGACAGTAAAATAGCAGATAATATAGCCCTTAACAAGAGCAAGTTTCAAATTAATTGGCTGTATCTTTCAAAAATCAGGAAAATTGCTACATATCTAAGTTTATAAGGGAGTGCTGTACTCAGAGGGGCCAGTTTGTTACTAGATTTTCAGGTTCAAGCTCCGCTGTTAGACAACGGGGCCTCTCAAAAACGACTGCGCTTGCAAGAGGCAGCAGAGCCAGGTAGCACTTACCTTGCCCGGGACCTTCTTAATTCTCTGCACCAACCTTTCCCATTGTATTTCCTTAATCTTCCGTAAGGTTACAGTAGCCTGAGGAAGCCATGGCTGCCCGTTTGTTAGTTAAGGAAGACTTTGTTGTAAGAGTAAAATTTTACTCCATCTTCTTCCTTGTTAAAGAGAGAAACCACAAATATTTCTCTTCCGGCTTTAGTCATTTCCTCTCAATTTGGCAAACGYTGTTTTCGACAGGATCTCTCAGATATTCAGGCTGAGTGTTTCTTGAATAAAAAAGCCCACAGGAGAATTCAGTGGTCGTTTGTGACTGCATTGTAGGCACCAGATTCAGTGGAGCTATTCAGAATAATCATTTCATTTTATGATGACTATTTGGCAGCTAAAGTTGCAGCAAATATTTCTATATCCTTCTTGCTGCAGTGCCGAGAAGAGCTTTCTGCCCCTGGAAAGTTACATCACGGGGCTTCAGGTTTTCCACTGATACAGTGTGCGAGGGGAGGCCGCTGTGGGCTGCCGGCCCGAGCGGAGCTCCGCGGGTGCAGAAGGCAGAGCCGCTGTGCRTGGACAGCGGATGAAAGCCATGGGKAGMAACAAGTGCCTTGGTGCTTCAGGAGCCCTCTCCCACCTTATTGARAAGCCAAGGGCCTGAGTCTRTTTAAAAGAAAATGAAGATAAGGGGTAGTGGGCTTGCTGCAAACCAAGATATCCTTTCCATGTGAAGCGWAATTGGGAGTGATGGAAGTGTAACGTGCACGCTATCATTGATGCGGAACTGGGACAAGAGCTAAACCCACAAACTGGAGAAATCGGATTGGGAATACAAGTCATTTCCTTGGGGAAAAAAAAATCCTGTTAGAACTGAAGAAATAACAGAGAAGGGACCAGGAGGAGATGAGAATAGGTGTTGTCCTCCTCTTGCCTTTTCTGAAACCCTTTCTTCTAGGCCAGAGCCCAGTTCATAAACTCCYGTGCCTTCTGAGACCTTGCTGCTGTGATTGGGGTGACACTGGTGCGTGTGGGTGATTTCCAGAGAAACAGCAGATGCGACGAGGTGCTGGTCCTAGGCTCTTCAGGTGGCTGCAGARCCAGAAGTGAACCAAGCTGCCAAGCAAAGGCCAAACAACTTTGCTGCACTCCTACCAGCCTGGGCAGGCAAGCAGGGGGAAATCTAATAGATTCAGGAGAAAGATCCTAATGTCTATTCTGTGRAGAACAGTGAGTAACTAAGGCTGCTTTAGTGCAATTCTGGTCAGTACTGACGCCTCTGTAAGTTCCCCTCTTTGYGTGATGGAGAATGACTGGAGGGAGAGAAAGGATGGTATGGATAGGAACAAAGGAGTGGTGTGAGCCRGTTCAAAGTAGTTTGAGAGGAAACAGCAGCCAGTTAATCAAGATAGTATCCAAAGAGCCTTGCCACTGAGTGGGCAAATTAAAACAGATCCCTGCAGTTAGAAGAGGTGGTTGGAGGGGAAGTACCAGAGTGGGACAAGCCATCATGAAGTTAACAAGAAGGAATTGAAGAGGCTGATTTGTTGCACTTTTGCTTTTTAGATGCAAGGCACACAGCCATAGAGTGCAATACTTGCTGGAAAGCTTTCCAGTGGAAAAGGTGTGAAAGGTAAACATTAATTTCTGTAGGGCTCAAAACTACAAAGAACCTTCTCAGTCTGTCCCCAAGTCTAATCTGTTCCAAAATGCRGATTTGGTTACTTGCCTTATGAAGCACTGTTTATGTTTTTRTCTTTATTTAAACTGCCTGCTTGSTAGCCTTAGCTTTTTCCATTCGTGGCAAAAGTCAAATGTTTTTGACCTCCAGACTAATCAGGTGCTCACCTACATAAACAAGGATGTTAAATTGTTTGTGGAACATTTCTCCAAAGACCAGTGTTCACTTCTGAGGTAGGAGGAACCAGACTAGGCTCCGCAGCCATTGGCTGGAGGCCAGTCACACTAATATTTCTTTTGAAGTTACAGTTCCCTCATGTGCTTCATGGGCCGAGCTGGCTGCAGCTCCTAGCTCCATCAGCGGCGTGGCGTGCTAGTTTATTTTGGAGATGGCAAGAACAGGACTTTCAAGTTCGGGCTCACAGAGAGGGATTAGGTATCTTGTACCCGTTGAGAACAAAATTCACACTGCAGGTTGTTGTCTCCAGTTGCTTGCCTTGCACCTCATCAGATGTTATTACCKATGTGGATACAACAGTCGGGCTAATATGTCTGGTCCTAAATTTCCAGTCATGGCCGTGTTTGCCAAAGTAACTTACAGCAGTTTCAACCTCTATTAGCAAGCCTGGCTGTGGAGCATATTGGCTGAACCTTCTGGGCCATGATTTTTGTTGCATTTGGCTACCGAGGTTGATGTAGGTGCAGACTGAAGCTCTAGGGCCAAGGACTTTGCCAATGATTGTGGCTTTGTCTCCTAGGATTGCAGACCAGAGCCTGTAGAGGCACCTCAGTGCTACGTTTGAAAAGTTCGATTCTCTCAGAAATAAAACTTCCTTAACAAGAAGTTTTAGGTGGTTTTTATTCCCATCTTTCCCTTTTCCTCAGCTAGACAGTCTGATGTTGTGCATCCAGACTGATGTTCCTCCTTTTTCAGTGGTACAGTTGTGCATTTCGCTATTTGAAACACACGTGTAATTCCCCCAAATTAATGGTTGAAAGTTTAATTTCAGGGCTGCTTCTCAGTCATTGAGTTGGTGAAAAACACCAACAAAGTGGTGTTCAAACACCAAAAGAAAATAGATTCCTCCTTTCAGTCAGCTTCAGTTTGTTTCAGACTGTCTCCATGTTACAGACATCAACTACTGCAGTGTTTTGGCTCACAGGAGCTACCCCTCCCAGAGAGATTCCTAATATAAATGCCAGTGGGTTCATTATGGAACCATTTGGTGTCTGTTAATTCTTTTACAGTCTACAATACAGCTTGGAAAAAGCTATTTCCAGAGGTATTCCACCTTTAGAAGAGACCCTTTTCCTATTCAATACTAGTCCAAATGATCATTTGTTCTTCCAGCTTGCAACTTTTATCCCTGTTATAGTCATCTGACCAGTTTTCCCCTAAGTCYTGTGGCCATCTCTTTCTATTTTTCTAAAGATACTTTTTCTCTTACAGTTCTAGAAATCTTTATGTTTATAGCCCCCTTTGAGGTAATTAGCACCTCATAACGTTTAGACTCATTGAAATTTTGTCTGAGCTGTACATCCCTCAGTTTCAACTCCCCAGAGTTGTCTATATATCCATGCCCCTGTTCAGGCCGCTTTACACAAATCACTTTTACACAAAGCAGTTGTTACATGAAATGTGACATGAAGCAAATGTTGCATAAAATGATTCAGTAGACTGAAGTACTTTTGCATCTTATTCCTTTGCCATTTTCACAGTGTCTGGCATAGGGCCGTCGTGACAGACAGTCTTGTTTAGTCACAGGTCCTTCCAAGTCGTGGTCTGCAGACCGTGAGCTGTTCCTGGAGCCCTTCCAGCGGGGCTGTGTTCATCACAGCAGCGCGGCGTGTCAGGCTGCAGGAAACCCTCCCGCCCTCTSCGGGTGTTTCAGTCAGGACCCTCTTAAAGTTTCAGATGTCTCTCAGCTAACTGAGCTCAGCTGAGCGAGGCTCTCCGTATCCAGTTGTGGGTGGTTTGTGTCTTTGCATTGCCCCCAGAGCTTCTCTGGCATGTGTTCAGTTAAGATCATGCTTGCAAGCAAAAGTGGGTATGCCACCCCGGAGTAAAACTGGGACTTTCTTTTAAAGTTTGTCTTCCTGGTAAAGGAGAAGCCAAAGGGGTTAAGACTCTTTTCCTAGCTCTGCCATGGACTGTGATTTCCAATAAGAAATTCTGCTAATATCTTCTTTCTCTTCTTGGCAATATCAATGCAAAAGCCATTTGCCTCAGAATTGACTTTTGTTTTCCATTTGTTCAGTGTCATTAAAAACATGTACCACTTCCGTAGCGTTTAAATGATGTATGTCCATAGAGCTATATTCCCAAATCAGAAATGAGAAAGGGGTTCCCAGTGCAAACCGTGAATTAAAGACAAAGAAGGAATTAAAGAAAGTTGATCCTTATAACCATGAATTACATGCAAGAAAACAGGATGTTTGCATTTGCAGGACTGTGTGTGTGAGCTCTGGGAGACAACTTCCTTTGGTTTTCTTAGAAAACCAAAGCCTTGTTTCAGACAGATGTGTACTGCCTGACCCCACCAAACACAGCAAAAGAAAATTCCTATTTAATTAGTGAAGATGAAGTGAAATATACATCTAGACGTTCCCAAATGCAGAAGTATCAAAACCAGGTAGATTGGCTTCCTTGGATCTCCTTCTCATGTCAACATATTGTTTTTTGAGATATTTGGGTTTGTTTCTCTGTTCAACGAATGAAGATGTACTGAAGTTACCAAAAAGTAAAGCCATCCATCAAGTTTCAATGGGGCTTTTGTCAAAAATATGTGACGTTATACATCCTGTTGGACTGAGTCTCTAGCAATTAGATAAATAATTGCTAAAAATCATGCTCAGAAGCCAGCAGAGGTTTGCTGGAAAACTGATAGCTAGAAGGTGCTTTTCATGGTAAATCTGGACCCAACTCTGTTTTCACACTGCATGAAAATGGGTGAATTTTTAAAAGTTCTGGGTCTTTTGAGGAAAGCACAACAGCACTTGATATACATTTCTCACGGTAGGAACAACAGCCCTGACTTCCTTTAGTTTGATGGTGACTAAACTGGTGTTTTTCAGAGTAGAGACTACAGTGTTTTTTATTTAAAATTTTATTTAAATAATAATTTTTTAAAAAAATTATTTAAAAAAAATACAAAATTGAAAACAGTTGTCCAAGGACGTGTTCTAGGCATATTCCAGGCAACGGGGTTGGATGACACATTACTGAGTTACAGAAATGTACGTGGAATCCTTTCTGGTGCATGTCCACGCCGGACTAAATGACCATGGAATTAAACTCAGGAGCATTTTACATGAAGCGGTACGAACAGTGCAGAAGATTCCAGCTCTACTGTCTGCTGTTGTGCTTAACAAACAAGACAGGACCAGGACCACCACAGGGAGAAGGTACAGGACAAGTCAAGCCATAACAGCTGACCTGATAGATCATTTGCTGTCGTGTTCAGATCCTGATTCACTTTCTACCTATGGGATGCTTTAAGTCTAAAATTTCCCTGGCTTACTTTGTTTGTCTATGCTAAGGTTAGATTGCTCAACACACCCTTAAGTAAATAACATAAACCCCAAGAACTATCTTTAGCTACTGCAAAATGTTTTCCCTAAAATAATAAAGTACATAACTGGCATTGCATGAGCAAAAAATTGATTGTTTCAGGATCCTTTAGCAGGGCAGCACATGTAGAATGATAGAGAAAATCTGGGGATGGAGCATTTGTCATTTTTCTTGGGACCAAGAAAAGAAGCCAAGGCTGTAGCAAATATTACTCCAAGGCTGGCTGACCAGAGGCTGAAATACAGCTGTTACTCTGAACTGCAAGGATAGGGCAGGCAGGGAGAAGTGCCGCACCATAGCTTGCATGGAAGAGAAAATGGGGAAAAGAACAGATGTGGGACATGCTGAGGAGTGCGAGCTTTAACAGTTGGAGACGCTCACAGGTCATCATATCTTTTGATGGAATATCTTAGATCCCTCCAGAGCTGGATTTTTGGATCCTAGACTGGCGTAGCTGCTAAGAAGAGCTTTAGAGTAAGGCTTAGGTAGGGTGGTTTGGACATGGCTTGCGCAATCTCTTTTCATTTGCAAGGAAAAGAGAGACGTGGATGCACAATTGATGACGAGATGATCCTGAGTCACTCGTGTGACCTCCCTGCCCTTGGAGAAGTGTGCTGAAGTTTGTGTGGGGGCAGTTTCAGATGTTCCGAGCTGCGTGGCTTGCAGGTCTTTGCTATTTATTACTCCATTTTTTATAAAGAATTGGTGTTATATGTATCTGGTAAATGAATATATAGGACCATTTCCAACATGTCTATCTGCTTATTTCTCGCCTAAGAAGAAACTAATGAAATCTGCAAAGATTATTCATTGTAAATAACATTCTTTACAAGTATTTGAATGTTTTTGTTTAGTAAGTTAGTTGTAAATATTTATGTTGTAGCTCAGTTGTTACCAGAAATAACTCAGTCCTGGAATTCATTCTGTGATAACTGATCCTGGAATAACTGCATTCCTGAGGTCCCATTCTGTGATATTTTTTTTCTAATTTAAATTATTAGCCAAATAGTCTGAAGGGTCCTTTATAACTACTATTGCACAACCTCGCTTCACCAGTAGCCATCTGCATTTAATCACTTTCAGGGAAAAACTTATGTGCAGCGCTTCTGGACCCATGTTCTTGTTTTGAGGGCATACACACATTTTATCCTCATACGAGGGACAGCACAGTAAAGCACTGCCAGCAGTGACCTTTCTTCACTCCAAACTTAACAAACTTTCTCTTTGGCAATAGCTTTAATATTATCACTATGGTGGATGTTGCCAGAGGTCAGGGCCTCATTGAAAAGCCAAGTGGAGCAGGGCATCTCTAGCGCAAAAATACAGGAAATCCTTCTTGCAGTATCAAGTGAAAAGGTTTTTTCAAGACCAGAGGAAAGCAGGTGTCTCTCTCTCCTCCTAGGTGAGAAAAACAGTTCTACAGCTTTTCTTCCTTTTTCTTTGAAATCTAATTTATCACGATCTACAAGAAAAAAAAATGCTTACTGTGAACAGCATACATCACCTTTTCTTCTCCCACTGACAGTAAAATAGAGATTTGGTCCTGAGTACTTGCTGAGAAAATGGAAAGGCAGAGTGGAATGGAACGGCCTTCTGACATTTGGCATGCAAAATACAGAGTCTGGCAGCATCAAAACCTGCAGTATTCTGGCTGGAATTTTGTTTGTTTATTGAGTTTGGGATTATTTATTTCTTTGCCTAAATAGTAGCATTTTGCTTTGTATTAGTGTGCATGATGAAAAAAAATCATTTAACCAGAACTCCCATTTCCCACAGGAAACTGCTTGCTGTGGAAAGAGTTTGGTTTCAGCTCCAGTAGCAGATGGCAGGCAGCACGACAGAAGAACCAGGTACCTAATGCAGCCCCAGTCCCAGCATCAGGATTTGTAGGGAAAGAGAGGAAAGTTTTTCCTCAAAGCTTTCATAATCTCCTGAGTGAGATCTCCTAACTGTGAGCAAGTAGCTACCAGGTCTAAAAGAGCTCTCTGGTGACCATCGTGTTCCCAAAATTCTGCTTGGCTGCAGCAGGGCTTTATATAACAATTTATTCCTTACAAGCTACAGGGATTAACCACCTGGAGCAGCATCCTCAGCGTCGGTATTGCAGTGGCTCTAAATCTGGGAGGCCCCTTGATTTCTCCTGTTACACCCTCTTTTTAAAGACCAGGCCTGCCCGCACAAGCTGCCGTGGGATCAGTTACAGGGCAAGCGTCTGACCCCGGCAGCCGCTGCCCAGCAGCCCGCTGGTTCTGCTCGGGAGATGGTCTGAGGGAGCCTGAGCCTCTGTTTCTCTACCAGAGAGGCAAGGGGCACCAGGGCTGGATTGCTTCTCCCAGGGAAAGTGAGATGCATGGAAGTATAATGAGAGTTTTTGTGGTAGGAAGAGGTTTATCCTAAATACCAGCTTTGTGGGGCATGGGGGAATGTGCGTTAGGCTCGATGAACCCTAGAGGCAGTCACACATCAAACCATGCAAGCCCATGCGGCAGTGGTTCCTCAGCAGGGCTTTCACCAAGAGCTTGGGCACAATGATCGCGTAGGGCGCAGATGGCCACAGCCTGATGGGGAAGGGTTTCCTGGCCAGTGGGCCGGCAAGCATCCCGCCAGGTTCGTCAGGGATGTTGTGCTCTCCTCTGCCGTAGTCACTGCGCAGAGACGCAATGAGCAGTGGTGGGTCTGCTGAGGCCCTGGCCTGCTCCAAGCCCTGGCTGGGTGACACAGGCCCGTGCAGAGCAATCACCCATCCACGYAAGCTCAACCCCTGCAGGGAGGGAGGGCCTCGCGCTGACTTTGAAGGTGATGGTTTGGCTAGAACCTGCAGTATAGAGTCCGTGCTGATTTTCATGCTCTTGTGGTGACTTTGTACGGATTACAAGGGCTGACCTGGCACAAATCTTGCCAGTATAAAGGTAGCCAGGAACATTTTTGAACCAATCTGAGCCAGCAGAAGGAGTCGATATCAGATCAGTTCCTGTCATTACATGGTCACACAGCTTCACATACGGGACCAGGGGCCCCGAACATGAAATTATTGTTTCACCAAACGATGCCCTACCTGCAAAGAGGAGCTCCGCCGATCACCTGCCATTGGAGAGAGAACAGGGAAAAGAAAGGGAAAGAAGAGAGCACGCGTTTGCTTCCTTGCGCCCGGGGAGCCCAGGAGGGAGTTAACAGGGATGCTCTGCGCTCGGCGCTGGGCTGGCTGCAGGGCTGTCCTCCGCTCCCAGGCGGGTTCGTAACCCTTGGGGGGAAGTGCGTCTGCAAAGGATGGGCACAGGCAGGGAGAGCCTTCGTTAGGGAGCTTTTCCAGAGAAATAGCTGTCTATGAGATGACTCATTTTCTTGATCAATAGCACACGTTGCAAAATAGAGGGAGTAAGATACTCTCCAGATTAGGAAAGAAGACTCTCAGCGCTTTGAACTTACTCAGAGGGGCCCCTCGCAAATACTTCAGAACAAACTAAAAATAGCTTACTCCATCAATACCGAGGAAACGCTTTTTTTGCCAAGAAACTGCAATCCTATTTTTCATGCCCACTGCTTTCAGAAAGCAGGCTTCATAGTCCCTTTGTGCTGGGCCTCTTTCTGACTGGAGAGCATGAGGAAGATCAAGTTTGCTTTGTACTTTGTTTGAAGGGCTATCAAATAGCATCAGTATCAGATAATGTGGATTATCATATCGTTGCTCTCTACAGTTTTATGCATTTTTAATTACTGGTGTGGAAGGAATTCTGCGGTACATCTGAGGCTTAGAAATAAACAGTAATTAAACAAGCAAAGTGTACTAAAGTTTCTGTTTTCCTGAGCTGTATCAATCTGAAAAGTCTCTAACAGGTCATTGCCAGCTACCTCCTCCCCCTCTCAGCTGTTGGTACTGAACAGAAGAATGTTTTTACAATCGCCTGATAAACTTAACAGCAGATAAATTTGGAACATAGAAATTGGGCCATGAAATCTGCATTTTCAGTAGGTTCCCAGAATTTCTGGCACACTTCAAATACCGGCTGCCGTTTTACAGGAATAAAGCCCRTGTTTCTGTGTGGATGAAGGATAGCATGAAAATACACTAGCAGGTAGGTAGAAAGGACGAACTCTTCGGGGCGGAGCAGAAAGACATGTAAACTCAGCGTGGTCCCACTGTGATGAGTCCCATAATGGMATGCTGGGAATCAAATGCTGATTCCCGGGTATACCCAACCCCCGGCACCCGCGGCACTGCTGCATGCTGTTCCTGCGGGGTATCCCAGGCACCCCCTACCCATGGCAAGCTCAGCTCCAGTACCCTGTAGGCAGCAGAGCTCAAAGCCCGCAGAACTCAGTGCCAAAAACCTGCCCCTCTCTCCCAGTGCCCTCCCACCCTGAGAGCCTGGTTGCTTGCAAGGCCTCTGGTTTTCCAGCTTAAAGCACTGTGAGTAAATTTCACTCAGGGAAACACAACTGCTTGCTTGGAGAAACTCGTTTTCTGGGGTAGGAGGTGTGAGGGGAGGTGAAGGCGCTTTAGGAATTTGGCCCCTCGGTGAACAGCCATCGATGTGGGGGACGATCCCGCGCTACAGGCTGGGTCGTGGCTGCACAGCACCACTCGCRTAGCTAAGGGCCACGCGCTCCTCTAGCTGTCCGGCAGGGTCAGCCCAGCTTGCCCCGGGTTGGGATGCTAGGGCTCTGAGAAGAGCTGCAGTTACTGACTGCTCCGCAAGGCTCTGCACGGGTGCGGGACGACAAAAGCAAGTACAAACTGTCCCTTCAGAACAGACTATAACRTCTTACAGAGCAGTCAGGAGGGGACTGAAGTCATCCGGAGCCTGTGTCTGTTGTCTGCCTTCCAGTAGGTGCTGGAAGGGTCGTTAGCACAAGCCGACCGTAGCTTAGGAATTAGTAAATCATCGACTGCCTGCTGAAAATCATTGGTCAGCTTAACTGTTGACCCTGGGGGGGTGAGAAAGGAACACAGGTCACGAYCAAACGTATGTCCCAGCTAAGGGAATATGCACTATGGGTTTGCAATTTATTCCAGCAATGTTGTTCTTTTGTCAAAATGATGATATTTTAACTATTATCTGAATTGCTGCCTCTGGGCTGCTGAACAGGGTTGTTTCTTCAGTCATTTTCAGATGGACCTTCAGCTACACACTGATTATAGAAACCCATATGCTGAACACAGCGCTGAATCSTCCTCGTTCCTTGTCTTACTCATTCCCCTCTTTAACAGAGCAGAGCCTCGGATGTGTGTTGCGCACTATCACCAGTGGTACTTAACTACCTAATACGAGACAAGAGGAATCCTGCAGTATTTCCAGGAAGGAGAGGCCTCAGATGCAGGCAGTTTCCAGTGTGTGTGTCTGGATTCGTGTGCGTGCTGTCTATACTGTCCTCCGAAGAAGGAGATAAGACCAGGATTATCCCCTATCTGCCACGCACAGGGTGCTCAGACCTTTCCCTGACACATCTGGTGCTGGCCAGTGTCAGAGGCAGGAGGTTGACCTTTGTGTCCAGCTAGACCAAGTCCAGCAAATCCCATTTTTCCAGGCTCTGGACAGAAACAGACTGTTTCCTGGTGTAGGGTGGCTCATATTTCTTGCTGATGCTGACAGTCAAATGCGCTTTCACATTCTCTATTGCTCCTACCGCACCACCTCAGGCTGAAGGTCAAAGGGTAGGTCCTGGATGTTCCCATGCAAGGAAAATCAATTTAGATTCACAAAAGACAGAACAGTCAGTGGAGGAGGTCATTRCATGGTTTCGGTTGCTCTTTGGGTTTAGAAATTTGAAAGGGGAGGCAGAAGGGGGATGAACAAGGATGAATTGATGGTGAAGGACTGTTTGGAGACTGGTAGAACAGACTGGCATCTGTAGAGATGGATCCATTTATCCGGGCCAAGATCTAAACTGTATTGAAACCTCATCACTATATATATTTTGGCCTCAGTTCATCCCATTGCAGAGGGAGATATCTACTCATCGAGAGTGGTTGCAGAGTTTTAACTTGGTAATAAGTAAGGAATATAGGCAGACCTGATTCCTGGCATGAGAATCAATAAAGAAGCTTTCGACCCTTAAACCCTGGGTGCAGTTACAGGTCTGCACTGCTGGTGTTGTGGGGGAATCGGCTTTGGCCCGTGAAGGACATGTTGACCCCCTTAGGAAATCAGAGCTGAGAGATTCTCCCTGAGGTGTTTTTACTTTCGGCGTGTGTGATTCTTTGACTTGTAGGAAAATGCTCACTTCTTGCTGCGAGTCCCTCACTTCAAGCAAAACACTAAATTAAAAGAATGGAAAAGCAGCTCTCAGGGGGATAGTGCAACTTATGCCCCCCTTAGTGTGCAAAATGCTGAGGATGTGTAAGCGTTCTCCATCTCCTCTCTCTGRCTGTCTTTCTATTTAAAGCTGACATATCCATTAAACGGAGCTGCATTCCCCGCCATCTTTTAGCTTGCGTTAGGGAATTAAAGGTACTTATTTTGTCACATCTCAACCAAGTTTCTCAGATGAAGGATATTAATTCTTAGAAGCTAATGCCATCGTTTTGTTAAAAAGCAYCTTATGAGTGAGTTCTACCCCATACTTTGCCATGGTTTTGAGCGCTGGTCGATAATTACACTGTGCATGACTTCAAAGTTTAGCACCAAAATCGTACCAATCTAGACTGTTTCACAATTTTAATGTAAACAGAGCAGAGCAGTTCCCTAAGAGCAAGACCAGTGCAGTTGTTTCATTTGGAAATAGATTCCTCTTGCACAGTCTAATGCTCCATTGAATTTATTTGGGTTACATCAGAAGTAGAATATGAATCAGGATCTTAWTTTGTGATTCGGCATTTAGTTCATATTTGGTGTTGCTATAAATATATTATTTGGCTGGGATTCTTACTTTCGGATTTTTTTTTTTAAACTTCAGATATGCTTTTTAAGCCAATAGTGTGTGATGAGTCTCATCATGTCCAATTTGGAATTTGAAAGGCCAAATAGCTTAGGAATAATTCATTTCTGTTTCTTGCTGCCTTTCCACTACGGGCAGAAAGTGGCCAAACGTTCTATCTTAGCRTAATCACTAAGGATTATTTGAGTTCCTAGGAATTTAACCCTATGACTTTGACCTCTGACAAGAACACTTAATTATTTCCAGCTCTCAAGCCAAGTCATAAACTGGCCATTTWAAAAAGGTTCCTGCTTTCCATAAAATAGAGCTCTCATCTCCTGTCATAGCAGAGTTTACATTCTTTGAATCTAGGGGCTTCTCGAATCAGCAGGATACTAGAGCCGAGTTAAAAAGTTCACCATTTGGTTTTGTTTTTAATATTAGATGAATCGCTGCTCCAAAATTTCGTCCCTCATCCAGGTTTTCTATGCCCCAAAATTTGCCTTTTTCTTTCTTTCTTTTTTCTTTTTTTTTTTCAGATCCTGGATTTTGAGATTGTCCCATTATGAAAACAGAATTTGTCTGGAAAGTCAGAATAAAAACTACTCCTTTTCCTTTGCAGAGTGACACTTGAATAATCGTGAGTATCTGTTCACCGAACTAYGCCACAGTGATGGCCTCATGCTCCTGAACACAGGTAACAGCCTATGAACGTGTCCCTTCTCTTGCTTTATATATCAAGCTGTATATGGCACATTTGCCATGTAAGACATGAGAAATTTTTCTATTCACTCTTTTTTCCTGTAATGCTTTCCATGCATTCCGGTTTGTCAGAAGGATATTTCTCTTCCAGTCAAAARCTAATACCTGCAAAATGTCCATTATGCCGTACTATACAGCTAGTGACAAGGCAAGACACCAGCTGCAGCACGTCATGCCTTCATGACAAGCTATTTAGTCCCAGGATTTCTCTGATTACACGGACATACAGACCTAAACAACCACAATGCTCAAGGGGGGAGGAAAAAAAGCCCCTGCCTGGCAGCCTTGCACCGCTTCTGGTTTTCAGCAGCCCAAACACAGGCTGGTGGCGAGTGCTGAGTTTGCCCGGCTCCGTGTGCACGTCGCTCCTGCTGAGGAGCTATTGAAAACATTGAAGCTTAACTTAAATGACAGTCAGTTTTAATGGAGAGTGTAACTCTGCCTTCCCCCTTAACAGCCTTCCAGTAAATTGCTGCTTTTTCCTTACATGGGGATGTGGTTGGTGGGGACATTCTTTTAAAATGAAAAGGCGTCTCTCCGTATGAAAAACCGCTTGCCCACATTTTTAGCGTGATACGCCGTAAGCCAAGAAAATAGAACTGAAAAACAAACTTTTACTGAAACACCTATTTTTAGACTGATTTCCCAGCTTTTGCAGCCTCGAGCTCTAACTGCTGGGCTGGAGGCCGAGCCTGGTGCCCCTCTGAGGAGACTATAGATAGAGCTGATGGAGCTGGGACCCAAGCCTGTGTTTGCACCAGCCTGGGTCTAGGGGCTGGAACCAGCATGAGGAACTGCCTGTGTCGCCTGGTGAAGGGGTAGCAAAGCCGGAGCTGCAAGTGGGAGCCCTCAGCACCCTGCGCACCCTCTCGTCCCGATGCAGGAGCTGTGAGGAGTCCGGCCCCGACGGAGGCTCGAGTGTGGGCACGGTTAGCAGGGGGAGGCCACGTGCTGGAGGAGAAGCGCAGAGTTCATGGGCAAAGGAGAAGGACCCTAATCTGCCTCTCTCCCTGCTTCATCAGCTCTTGCAAATTAGGGATGTGCAGGGGCGTTTGCAGAGCGGGAACAGCTGTCCTGCTTTCCCCTTTTGCTGATACCTGTATGACAAGGAAAGAAATGAACAACGCCCTTTTCTTTCCTCATTAGAAAGAGAGAGAGAGAGAGGAGGAAGTGGAAATGCACGCATTAAACATCACCAGTGGTAGCAGTGAATGCATTTCTTGGTCTGCAGAGAATGAATTCRTTTAGACAGTGATGTTATTCAAAATGTCTCAGAAAACAGAAAACAGCTGTAAGCATCTTTTCTGCTTAGAGATGCTAGCACATGTCTTGCAGAGGGCTGGATTCCAGAGCATGACCTGGGAAATTCCAACCTTTCCGCTCCCTCTGGAGGGCTGCAAGCTTCCATTATTATTTATACATGGGAATGTGGGCCAGGGAAAAAGAAAAAAAAAAGAAAAGGCTTGACAGGCCACAAGCCCTCAGGAAAAAGGCTGCATTTCAAGATAAATCAAGTTACTCTAAACACAAATGACATGTTTGCAAAACGGCACAGTATCACAGTTTCTGAAAACAAAACAGTGATTAGCAGCAATGCTAAATTCATGTCTTGAAGAGTTTGTCCTTTCTAATGCTTTGCTCCCTTCACAATTTCCTGTCTGTACAGAATGTCCTGAAAATTCCTGCTTCCATATTATCTTCCTCTGGAGCATTTTGAGGCAAAAGAATTCCATTTTCATGTGTCATTTACTCTGTCTGTGTTCTGCAGCTAAAGCCAGTAAGTGATTGACTTTAAATCCCAATTCCACATTGCCTGAACCAAATTCTCATCCATAGGCTGCTTTATACCACTCAAGCTAAAGACTAAGCTGGTGAAATGCTGGTGTAATATGAAAAGATATGGTTGTCAAAACAGACATATAATGTCCTTAGAGTATCATCCCTATTCTACATAACTACTAATTACTCCTTCTTCCTCAAAAGAAAARAATCCTACTCAACAATTTATTATTCCTGTTCACTATGGTTCTTTTGATATTTTAAATGCCAGCTTCAAGCCCCTTCYTTTTTAAAAAGAAAGAAGTTTTATGATAGAAATATTTTCCCTGTGAGGTTAGGAAACCAGTGTGTCTTATACTATATTTTTAACAGTTTATGGTATATTAGATCATGGTCTTCTGTGGCTAGGAATGACATCAGGCCACCACAAAGCCATACCAGGAGGACCACACGGAGGAGAACATAGAAGCCTAACAGCTTTCAACACTCAAAGTTGTTCATAAAAGCCAAAATCAAAGTATGTGTAATAAWCTCTTGTTATTCCAACAAAGCTAACCTAAGATAACTTATAAGAATGCATAATTTTTAAAAAATTTTGAGGAATAGTAAGGGGAAGATTATTAGGAGAATCATTATTTGGACACTGCAACTTTAGAGAACAAATCTGCAAGGCAGGCATGACAGCTTACTGCCCAGTTTGCCCTGGAGCAAATCCATGGTAATTCATGAGAGATCTGAACCAGATCTCTGATCTGAACCTTGATTCTGATCTGAGCCCTGCTAAGGCCRCACCTGGAGTATTGGGTGCAGATCTGGGCTCCCCAGTACAGGAGGGATGTGGAGCTTCTAGAGAGGGTCCAGGGATGAGCAACAATGACGATTAAGGGACAGGAGCATCTACTGTATGAGAAGAAGTTAAATGAGCTGGGCCTGTTTAGCCTGGAGAAAGAACACTGAGACAGGATCTGATCAATATGTACAAATACCTGAGGGGAGAATAAAGGGAGGAGGGGGCCAAACTCTTCTCGGTGGTGGCCAGTGACAGGACAAGGGGTAGTGGGTACAAATTGCAACACAGGCAGTTCCATGTCCATGTGAGGAAGAACTTCTTTCCTGTGAGGATGACGGAGCCCTGGMACAGGCTGCCCAGAGAGGYTGTGGAGTCTCCTTCTCTGGAKATCTTCCAAACCCGCCTGGATGCCACCCTGTGCCCCGTGCTCTGGGTGACCCTGCTGGAGCAGGAGGGTTGGACTAGATGATCTCTAGAGGTCCCTTCCAACCTCAACCATTCTGTGAACTCCTTGGGTACTGGCTTTTCTAAACAGAAAAGACAGCCCAAATTGCTAACTGACCCCTATCATGGTCTGATCCCTTTGGTGATGGTTTTATGCCTTTCATCTAACTAATATTTTTTTTAATGCAGCACTAGCAATTCTTTGACTGCTCTGGTGTTGTCATGAGATGCATGTAAGATAAATAACATTCAGAAAACAGATATGCAAGAACAAGTACTAAACTGCTGACAGGTAGCTGAACACAGCACTACCTCAACCCAACTGCAAGTGGTTTGGGTACTCAGGGCTCAACTCCAGATGGATTTAACTCATTTTGTGGGACTTCTGACTTTCAGACTCTGTTGTGAGGTTGTGCTCACTTGTCAAGGATACGTTGAGGAYGCAGGTGACTGACAGCTCCTGCTTAGCTTGAGTCCCTCAAGTCTGTGGCACTAGGGAGTCACAAACCTGGTTCCTGCCCTGAGCTCCCCCTACCTGCATTCACCTGCAGGTTCATCTCCTCTCTCCTAGGCAGACACAGCTAAGGGGTCTGGTTTTCCCCTTTCTCCCTCTCTACCTCTKCATCTGCAGGCAGGGATTGCCACAGAGCAAAGGCCCTCGTCAATGCGCCTCAGCAAGGATGTCCTGGCCTGCCAGGAGAAGCCTCGAGCAACAGCACAAAGCAAGGCTCAGCAAAGACTGCCCCTGTGGCAAGCAACGACCATCTAGAAAGACTTGCATCAACTGCTGAGGAAGGCCTCCAAAAGCTCAGATCTCCTTTGCCTCCAAAAGCTCAGATCTCAAATTTACACAGGTTTTTGCAGTGCAGTTTCCCAGCTTGCATTTAGCTTGGGAATTTCTGAATCTCTTACAGACCTGAAAAAAAAGACTTGTCTACCTGGAAAGGCTTCTCTCTTTTTCTAACTGTATTAATTGGGCTAATGAAAAATATTTCTCCTACGTGTAAACTTTCTTAGGGGTAAGATTTACACCATCGCTTTCCCAGCAGATAGCAAAATGCCATTCCCACTAATCTCCCTCTGTGTTGAAAGGATAGACACAGCTTGTAAAATATTCTGTAAACAGAGATCGCCCTCGGAGAAACCAGAGAATTGGTCTAATACCAATGTATGTTCACAGATGTGTAAAAGGTGCTATGTCAAATAGCACAGACAATTTYTTATTGCTATTTCTTATTTTTTAAGCCCTCAGCTTTGTGAGCTAAATAATGTTGTCTATATACAAAAAACAGAAATGTCTCCAGAAATACGATGTTAAATTTAGGCAAATATAATAAATTATAAAGTCATGAATATGTGTTTCCAATGTGCGGCCTACATGTAAAACCAGAACAGAAACTATTTCATATGACCAATCARGCCACTGAAACTTAACAAGTTTGGCTTGTATTTGGCACACTGACTATTCATCACAACGATACGTACTTGAGGATATGCAGCTCAGGGATTCCTGTTAGGATTTGGGGGAGAAATATTCTGGGTAAAGAACTCACTCAAAAGATATTGATAGCTGTTCACAGACAACCTGTGCACTCAGTGGGAGAATAAATTTGTGAAATGCATTGTTGAAACTGTAACACTTATTAGGTCATATCTCAGTGAGTTAGATTTTGATTTCCTCCCGCTGTCGTTGTCCTTACTAACTTACTTATACAGTAGCACCAATATCAGCTTTCAAAGTGTTTCTTGTCAGCCTGTTCACTGTTACGTCGTGAGGTTAAAAGAACGTGTTTCTGGCTACATTCATTCTTGTTTTAGGCTTTAGCAGTGCGAGAAACAAAATTGGTTCTTAAAATTCTATCTGATTCTTTCAACTGCCTCCTGCCTTAAAGATACAATTGGCTGCTCAGCTCCATAGTAAGTCACTGCTCTCCACTTCTGATTTCACACACGACTTGACACCAGCTTAAATATCATAAGCCAAAAAGAATGTTACCTTTTTTAAACTTGCTTTAATGTGCTTATGGAATCTTTTGGTTAGTTGGTTTTGGATTGGGATCTGGAAGACTTTTCAAGTTGAAAACTCACACATAATTCTAACAACCTGCATTACTCTCTGTCCTCACAGCGTGATGGAAATCAGTTCAGCTCCAACAACTACTTTCTTGAGCTAATAGACATAGAGGGGAAGGCACCTTAAAGCATGAAACTCTTGTAGTTTGCTTGACATTGTGTTGAGCTGGGCAAGGCTGTACTTCTAAACCCTTTAAGGATAGGGGAATGCTGCTTCCTTGACTTGGCTAGCTACAAGATACTGTTACTGATGATACACTTCTACTTACTAAAGCAAATAAGCCAGTAAGAAATGTCCTGGATGCTTAGGGAAATATTTATTGTGTCTTTTCTAAGTCACTAAATAATGATTATGCTCATAATTTTGAAAATAAAAATAATAATAAAAGGCTCAGTTCCCAAATTTATAGCTAAGCACTGAAATGAGAGGCTTGGTTTTCACCACATTTTCACAGCACTTTACAGCTCCCCTTGGAGCAGCAGGGAATTAGTGCAGCAACACAAAGCAGCTGGCTGGGAGGCCGTTTTGTAGGATACGTGCAGATGCTGTTGGGAATAGCACCACCCTGGCCCTAAGGCAGGAATTTGTCCCAGTCACAGCAAAACCTTTGGAAATTAGCTCTAAGGTTCCTTGTCAATGTAACAGGCAAGTCCCCTAGCTCCTGTGGCCTCTGAGGGTTCCAGGTTGGAAGTTGCTAGAAGCCCTTGGAACCTGCCCAGTYTGGGCTTTGAGGCACTGCTGCCAGGTCTCGGGATGTCTCCACCTCCAGCAGCAGCATTCAAGGGCTTCCCCAGCTGAGGGGAGGCAGCCACAGAGCCTGCAAGCTCAGAGACTCCCCTCTCTGCGTTGCAGTGTTTGGAGAGCAGTAGGACAATGCTGGTGGAAGCTGAGGYAGTGGCTTTTTCTTGGACTGTCTTGTCCTCTCTTCATATGATCTTCCCTCGGAGGCTGGTGATTGTTAGACTAAAGATTCCCATACTGGTGGTTATTCATTCTTAGTGGGAGTGGATACAGTTTCTATTTCTGGTGGATGCTATTTGTCATAACTATCAATAAAAGCATAAGGTTAGAGGTGAAGTCCTTGAACTCAATRCTGGCTAAGGTCCACATCTGACATSTATTTATGTTTATAGTACAATCTACTATGTACAGCGTGCTATAAAGATCTGATCACAGACGTTAGGTACGTGCTGCTGAGATGCCTGACTCATGTGATAATCGCCATGGTGAAAACCCCACAGTTTTCTGTTGCCAGGATGGCGCTGGTCTGCGCAGGCGGAAGCAGTTCCTTTTCTCTCCGGTGTTGACAACTTCCCCCAGCACAGCAGCTGGCCCTCTGAGGTCAAGGGGTCTAATGTGACCACAACTGTAMAAAACCTGTGTAATTCCTACATGTATCAAAGGCCGCTCACTCCTATACACTGACAAATGTACTAGCTCCTCTCAGTAGCTGAAGAGAAGGACAAATACTGCAGACTGGTGCTGTTCCATCTCCTTCACCTCTCAAGCCATTTACCTAGTYGTACATTTCACTGTTTTCCTTGGCTGATCTTACAGCACTGTGTCCCAAAGGAAAGCCCTGGGATAGAAATGAGGAGTCATTGGCTGTTTATGATGCAACGTTTGGGATATTCTTGGCAGTCTGTCTTGTAATAACTTGACCTGTCCCAGCTCCTGTCGTCTCTTCCTCCTTTCTTTTGCACACTCTTTTATTTCCATCACYCCTAAGCTCACGAACCGGCCTTCAGCCAGGGAATGGCTCCAGACAGACTCTTCCAGTGTGTCCTCCTACAAAATGTCCGTGTCTGATGTCCGCCTGCTGTGGAGTTCGGCAATAAGTTCATATAAAATCATTTATGATCTGTTTTCYTAGTTAGAAAGGAATTAGAAGGAATTAGAAAGGAACTAGAAAGTTAGAAAGGTCCCATCTTAGAAGGAAGATGGGACCACTTAAACATTAACCGTTAATTACTTTTGTGATGATCTTACATGTTAATTAAGGGATATGTAATGGGTTTGGGTTTAAATAAACAAAATCTCTTATGAAGTTTTTTTTAATTTGGTAAAGAAACTTTAACATCTGAATCTTTAAACATTAAATTGAAGACACAAATTGGTGCTTGGAAACCTCTTCCAACAAGATGGAATATCTGGATTTTAAAACTGTAGAGTTACTGGTCAGAGACACAGAGGCCTTTGTTGTGCTCTTGGCTCCGGTTCTGGCTTGCAGGGTGTCCTGCTGCAGGCCAGCCTCTCTCTCCCYACTTGAAAAAGGAGTATCGGGATAGTGACCTATGTGACAAAACGCTGCCGGATCTGTCTGTGACAAGAGCTGGCAGTGGGCAGTGAATTGCCTTTCCAAGGTCTGAATGTTCCTCTTTGGTCCACTAGAATTTGGAAAATATTATTTGCCAAATTTGGCCAGGTTTTAGTGCTTCTGATTCATTCACAGGGAATTCCTGRCTTCTTCAAATTCCTCCCCTCTTTGTAGGTATTTGCTGAATAGTTTACTAAATGGGTTGTTCTCGGCTGCTGGCTGCTCTCAGCACTGTGCTGCACACTCACATACCAGCAGGCTTCACGCCACTGTGTGTCCATGAAGATAAGGCAGACGGAAGCACGCGTCCAGACGAGAGCAAGATCCTGAGGCTGGACATGAGTGGGTTGGCACCCTACACCCTGGTGGGGTGGGTTCCCTACGTCTGGCCTCCGTCCGCGTGTGATTCATGGCYGGCTGAGTCGGCCGCGGTGGGGAGYTTGGCAGGTCAGGAGCTTGATAAGAGGCGAGGACAAAGAGGGGTTGTTATCTGGCGTGTGCGCGGCAGCGCTCGCGGCGCAGACACAGCATCTGGCACGTAGGACCGTGAGCTAAGCGCTGCATGCAAAGGTAACTGTAATTCAAGCACACTGAGATCATTTTGTTCGTGGTTACTTCCTTGATAAAATAAGCTGCAAACTGTGAAAACTCTCTGTCCTTCAGTGACTTTTTTTTTTTCCTCCCATAGCTTCTATTTTARGAATATTCCTATTTTACATTCTGGGAAGAAAAAAGAAAGGTATATTRTATTACTTTGAAACCTCTTGCTAGACACAAATCTCAATTTCATTTTCTTCATGCTTTCTACTGAATTGATTCAAAACCTTGTACATGGACATACTGTGATCTCAACCAGCATACAKACTGAAATCTGCTGTGAAAACAGACAGCTGTCACTTAAAGCAAATTAGTGATTCAATAAGTCCTTTTTTATTGTTATTGCCTCACTAACTCAACAGCCTTCCCTGTGTGATATCGTGATTTTATTACAGGCTGTGTGATGTAATGATTTGGTACTTTGGGGAATAAAATGTAAAGCTACATTTTCTGTAATCTAATTATTTCATATTTCCAGAATATTGTCTCCAAGATCCTCATTACTCTGTAGATAAAGATTTGAAACTCTAAATCTCCTAAAACTCAGAAACGTGACAGAAAATAGCTCCYGAAAGATTGCATAGAGTTTGTTTCTGTGGAAGAGGCGAAGAGAAGAACATAACTGGGGTTACCTCCTCTTTCTTTCTGCCCTGCTCTGTAGTAAATTTMATTCCCCGAATGAATAAACAAGCCTTAGTACCCGTTCTGTTCCCAACCGTCCTTGATACACGACTTAAAAAAACCAAACCCACGCATACCCCTCAGAGCCAACAATGTTTTCATGAGCTGATTAAAAACAGAGCTGATGTCATGGCTTGCTTCGGCTGGGTGGTGTCTAAACTGTTTCCTTCTTGTAGTAGTAAATGGCTGCACTGTGTTTGTAAGTCAATGATTGTAATTTTCTTTTCTCCATTTGTGTAAATTAAGACTAATACCAAGTTAGAACTCAGAGTTAGTCTCTTTTTTATTGACTTTCAAGTTATAAAGCCCCACTTATACCTTCTCCCTGGTTTCCTCTAGCAGGAGCTGCCAAGACGACACCTGCCAGGGATGTCAGGTACCACTCGTGAGACGGCGGCATCCGCTCTCAGCATGAGAGAACTGTAGCCTCACACCCACAGGCCCCGGGCAGTGACAACTGTAGCTGATGTGGCATCTTCATTCCTAGTTCCTGGAGACTGACGCTGCATTTCTACCCACCCGGGTTGCTAATACAGCCACAGCACTACCAAAGGTTCATGGCTTTGGTAATGCTGCAAGTGGCAGCGATCTACTCACTGTGCTGTTGGGGGAAAAAAATAAAAGAAAAAAGACAGAGAAGCCAAATGCCTGGCTTTTGATGTACCGTAGTGGTCAGTAGCCGTGTCAGATGTAGCGTGGCTGTTTTTTCATGTTTCTGGTTTTCTTTTGCCTCAGTGCTGCTGAAGTGCCTGGGCTACCGGTCTGTTCCCAAGGGACTCCCACTGCTGCTTTCCACCTTACAAAATGTATTTGGAGTGTTACTAGCTCATTTCAGTATCAGAGAGTAGCGAAGTGTCGGGAGTCTGGTTTGGGTTGATTTATATTTTGCTATCAGAGAGGCTTCTGTCGCTCATCAGCCTCTTGCTGCTCACTAGCAATCCAAGTGGACAGAGGCCTTCGTCTCAGAGCCATCTATCAGACTAGTGTTTTTGGTAATTCAAACAAGTAGTAATCTGTGAGGAAATAGAAAGGAGCTTAACAGAGCACAGGATGCTGCTGAATGCAAAGTTCATTTTTTATTGTTTCGTTTGTTTCATAAAGTAGGACACATTCTCTTCATCCTCCCATCTTAGAAAACAAATCAAGGAAACCAAGATGTTTCATTCAGCTCCTATTTTAGCAAGTGTCTGCCTAACTCTGGGGAAATAGGTGTGACTAAGATGAATGACAAACAACTCTTCCTGAAGGGATTCAGATACGCAATGACCATTTTAGGTGCTTCTGTCTAAAGGCAGATTGCCCCAAACTTTTTGCTGTGGTAGGGAAAGTGGAGACCTACCTCTGGGCYTCAGCAGAGGGGTGTTCTCAGGGACTCACAGACTCTTCTACCTCCATTTGGTGTCTCRTCTGTGTGGCATGCTCAGATCGTCTGTCAGAGTCATATATTGGATCTCTGCATGAAGTGAGGCTGKCTGCTTTTTATTCAGTTATTCTGGGAGAGATAAATATACTCACCTCTCTCCTGTGCCCAATAACATTTAAATTTGTGTCTYTCACTCCTATGAGAACATCTTAGGCAGCTTACAAGAGAGTATCCTGAAATAGGTGTCCTATTACAAGTCTTTCAGGGTAAAGTAGTTAAATGTGTAATCATGAAGGTAGACACAGACACTACAAAGCCTCTCTGTATGATGTTAAACACCCATTCTAAGACTCAGCCTTTACTTCAGGGATCTTAAATTGTATTTATGTATTTATTTATGCAAGATTAATGTTCAATGGTTTGTTCAGAAAAGAACAAGGACAGCCTACTGAATCTTCAGAAAAGCTTCTGTTAATTCTGCTTGTGTTTAAATAAAACACAAAGACACAGACTTGAAAGGCTAAATTTGCAAAATTTTAACTGAGCAATTATTTTTTTTCAGACAGCCCTGTTCCCCTCCCATTCCACTCCAAAGCAAGTGTTAGTCATAAGCAACAGCCTGCAAATGGAAATACTCTTGTTGCCTGTCCGTAGTAGATATAGCATCAGACTTGAGTGTTTTCATAAATACAGTGTCATACTTTTCTGTTGTGCATCATTTAAAGAAAAATAAAAGGATAATTTTCACATTGCCATCCTATTTCCAGTTTCCTGAATTACTTTTGTTCGTTTCTTGGCAGGAATTTAATACTGGTGCTGTGTGCGAGTTTGTTAATTCATCTACCACGCTTCCCATGTAGTATATTTTTTAAAACAAACTTTAATATCCTCTACTAAATGAAGRCAGTGATGTTTTCGACAGGAGCACGCTGGACATAATTACAATATGCGTATGTGCTTTTTTTTTTTTTCTAAAAACAATAACGACCATCTGCCACTTTCCTAGTAAACATGGTGATGTCATGAAGGCGCTTACGCAGACCACTGGGGTGTGGGCAAACGATTGCTGCTTTTTTAAAGCAAGTGTTGAAAAAAGGCTTTGCTTTAGGTGCAGCAAATCCATTACAGAGTGTTCGTCAGAGAGAAGGGCTCTTTTCCACCAGCTGTGCATGTTCCCTTACGTCAGTGGGAAACTGGTGGAGCAGAGCAAGCTTGTTTCTTATTGACTAGGCTGCAACAGCAGTAGCTCCAGCTAAGTATGCCCCATTATTTTTCCACAGTAAGCACCTTTATTCGGCCCTTACCGAATGGATCTGTTTGGTTGAGAAATGATAATATCTTTTATCAGAGCAGCTTTTCACCCAAACGTTTCATGTGGCAGGGGACACCTGCCTAAATATTCATTTATTTAGAAATATACCAGTCAGGAGGACTGAGGAATTGCTAATATGGGTATGGAGGAGGAGGAGGAAACAAAAGACAATCTTGTTCTTATGAGGAGAAAATCTAGTGACCTCACTGAAATGTGGTAAGGTGCTGGAGAAGATAAGAGAGGAAAATGGAACTCTAAGCTGGTGAATAAGTGTTTAAATTCACTAAGCAAAGATATTTGAACCAAGATATAGTCAGGATCTTACAGTTAAAAGGCAGAAATGTAACAAAAAGATTCAATGAACACTTAAGTAGTAGAGTAGGGGAGAGAAAAGGTTGGGCTTCTCCTTCCTCTCCTCTGCCTCCATCTCCTAAAAATTAGTTTATTTGCTAAAATAATGGCAGAAAGCTTGAAAGCTAAGAAGTTGGAAGTTAAGAAATACTTGTTTTAATCTGGGCCTCTTTGGACCTAAACAATTGGAAGCAGTTCTTGCGTGTACCCTAGGTGTGATCTCGCAGTGTGCTATATCTGCTAAGTCTTGTAGGAAGAGAAAACAGTTTGAGTGTAGAGGCATTCCCCACTGCAAAYGCAGGAGCAGCGGGACTGCTTCCCTGAAGACCTGCAGACATCTACGGGGTTACATCTTGTATTATTCAGAACTGAATTTGACCCTTCTGCAAATCGTTACTAGCATCATTTTCAACCTGGTACTTTAAATTCTTTAAATGTGTATATCCTTGTTTTGTTTAGCACTCACAGAAGATATGGGCCAGAATCCTGTCATCTTGCTTCAGCATTGTTTGTAGACTGATGATAGGTTGATGCAGCTAAAATGACTGTTGGGGAAATATTTTAATACCTGCTTTCCTTCCTACCACTTTGTTCTGTCTCCTACCTGCTTGTCTACTGTAATTGCACTCTGTWTACTGATCTTAAGAGCAGCTGATGGAGGGAGGGAGGGAGGAGAAAGGAAGGAAAGTAATAAATTAATCCCTCTGTGTCAGTAGGGGCCAGACAACTTTGAAGCATACAGCAAAACCCCTTTTGACTTCAATGGAAGAAGACTCAGTCCAAGCTTAGCTTTCCTTTTCTTACTGAAATGCAACCACTTGCTGTGTACACACTCTCTATTACATTCAGTAAGACATAAAATAGAGAGCTTTATAGGGTTCTCATGACTTGTTGTTATTTGAAATGCCTGTGTTTGATGTGGTGGGTGTATTTTGACTGATTTGTTACACCTGTTTGGTTCCCAGCTAAAAATCCACCGGTGCAAAACTGCAGCCCATTGTGTTAAGCAGAGTGGCCTCTTGGCAGGTTCRTTGTGAGCAAGTGATATGTATCCCTCTAGCTGAATAAGACCTTGGTGAACTTGTATCAAAAGGCTCTTTCTAACTCTTTTTAGGAGCCTGATGTGAGTTACAGGGAGCAGGTGCAGGCACCAGAGGAAGGTGGAGGCTGGTGTCACACTTCACAGCAGAAAACCACCCACCATCAAGGCTGCTTTTCATGTGCTCTGCTAGCACAGACCCTCCTAGGAACAGAAGACTCTCTGAGGTTGTAGGGTAAGCCCGAAGGGATGGAGCAGGCTTTGGTGGGAGGAAAAACTAAAAAAGGACATTGGAAAATTCCCTGCTTAAAATCAGGCTAATTTTTAATGATTTGTAAATCAAGATGGGACTGAAGAAAACACATMATGTTTTACAGAAATCCCCCTCCCCTTGCTTTCCATGTCAAACCAGTTGTMTCACTCCCCTGCAGTAGAACAGAACCAGTCTGTGTAGAGGGAGCCGGCTGCAGACCTTGCATTGTGGTGCTGCCCTAAGAGAGAGATGCAGTTTGGTGTTAAGTTGGGCTATGTTGTAGGCCATGAGAGTACTTTATGAAAGCAACTCATGTGCTCACTGGGAAATTGGTGCCTTCTGTGTGATCCCTTTCCTCTCTGTAYAAAGACATGTGTTCAAATTTGTATCCCTTTGTGCTGTAAGTGTTGGGTAGAGCATCCCAGCACCCAGAGCTAATGTGTGGTGATGCCCTATGGAAAGCTCCAGAATGCCTTACAAGAGACAGCCTGGGACTTCGCTTCCAGCAGAATTCACAAGCCACTACAATGATGGAGCTGCTGTAGGTGTGAGGAAAGAGGCATGTAAGGATTCCTGAACCCTTCTCTTCACACAGCGACTTGTGCTGGCCCTAGTGATGAGGGAACATTTCTGCTCTATGCATCCAATAACATCGAAGGGTAGATTATTCTTGTCCTCTGTCTCCTGTCTGAGCAGTGATTTTTGCTCCAGTCGTGATGTTTGCTCTGATAATGCCCATGTGGCAGCCAGGATTAGGCTCGTGTAAAAGGTACCTAAGGCTACAGTAGCAGTCCCAGTGCACTCAGTGAAGACTCTGTTTCAGGTCCAGTTCAGAATACATGTGAATCGTGGCGTGTCASAGCATTGGGTACTTGTGCTCTATGAGGTTAAATATTTGTTTTCTGATATTTTTTGAACTGGGTTTTGACCTGTATTGATACTGCTTTGGGGGAAGGAAGCCTCTCTTCTTAGCAAAATAGTGCCAGGAAGGGTTTCTCCACTGTAGTCTCATTATATTTAATAAGAGCTGCAAAAGGAGTCCAATAAAAAGCTAGTTATGTAAAGTGGCTTTCCTTCAAAAGTAGAAAAGCTACGTACATTCTTTGCTATGTTAGCAAATATCTGAAAGATTTTGTAAGCCTCCTTTAAGTAATCGGGAAACAAAAACTGGGGAAGATGGGTTACAATGTTACCTAATATCAGCATGTTTGATGTAATCCTAAGTCACTAAAGTTACAAAATTCAGAGGGTTTTTTTTTTTCTAAATATTTTGAACAGTTGTTACAGTGTGTAATAATAGTCTCCACCTATAAATGGGGAAGAACATTTTCTACTAGTTCTTAAAATCAAGGATTGGTTTGTAGAAGTGACCTTGGTTAGTACCTTGCATCTCAAAGCTCTATTTCTTCTGGCTAGGTTAAAACCTCTCATAATTTGCAAGCCATTAGAAAAAGTTTCTGATTTCTGAAAGCCAACATAAAAAAGCAAAAGCACTTCTTGCTGAAATGATGCTAAGCGAAATCTCAAGTAATGCAATAACATCTGCAAACTACAGTTAATTAATCTTTAGAATATGCATTTGAGAAATGATCTCCCAGTTCTTGGTAGGGCAGGCTATGGAAACCATGAGCTCCAAGAAGGAATGGCAGGGCTAAGCCAGGATCAGGTAGTACATTGGCAGAAGAATAGTACAAGCAACTTAGCTGGGTTGACTAAAATTACTGKTTTGCTTCTCTGTAGTCTGGATTTGGCAGTTTGCATAACCCTTTGACCAGAGTTCACTGTGCTATGCATCCTCTTACTTACTGATTGCCAGTCTGGGAATATATCAAAGAAAATAATTCTTGGACTAAAAATCTTCAAAGCAGAACTCCTTTAAAAGAATTTAGTGTCACAGTGGACTCTGGTCAGTAAAATGAACCTAAAAAACCCAGACGGGATTAGAAAACAACAAAGTTCTCGCCATGAAGTAAGAGTTATTTAGCACCAATAGTAGTTTGGGGCTGATAAGACTGTTGATAATGCTTCTGATATTTTATTTAGGAATTCAGGATAGGACAGGAGAAAGGACTTCAAGAAAGAGGTAAAGGACTTGCAAGAAAGAAGAAAGAGCTAATAGTCTCCCAGGCTAGTATTTGCKGGGCATGTTATCTGTACAGCTCTCTAATACCGTAAGCAACTGCAAAGAATACTTGGAAAGTAAATGTCTGAGGGAGGGTGAGATGTACTAAAGCAGAGAAGATGGTTTCTCCTTCATTTTTCTTCCCTCTGAGAGGAACATTTGTGATGTGCTGCCTCCACTATCAATTTGGCTTCCTATTTTTTCRCGCTCTCTGCTACCAGTCCGACTCTTACACCAGACCCCTCATCTAAGTACATTTGGCAGACATTTGAATGCTTTGGCTGTGTGTTTCTAGTCTGGCAGGAGAAAGATCAGGCTACAAAGACTCTGTCGGAGAAAAAGCTTTATTTTTTTTTTTTTTTTCTCCCTTCAACCACTTCACTCTTTTATTCTCATGGTGGCCTTGCACAGAGCTATCTCCCTGCTTTCTTTTCCCTTGAAGTGTTGAATGATGTTGCCCATGATGGAAACCACAGGTGCAGGCTGGTTTAGCACACCCTCCCTTGAGTCTCCCCCACGGTTTATGGTTACTTTAGTTAGGCTGCTTTGCCTCTTTTCATATAACAGGTGGCAGGTGCTGAAGGCCCACGCTGAGAAAGTGTGATATGGCTTTAAACATGAGTTAGTTCATTTAGCTATTACTTAGATTAGCAAAGTGTATTCCCTCTCGAGTCAATCTAAAAATAGTAGAAAACTGCAGCTACAAGTATCAAGCTACTAGAAAAGAAGACCAGGAAAAAAACAAAAAGCTCTTTCAAGCTGCTTTGCCTTGATGTCTGAGCATAAAGTCCTGCCTTRAACCTAAGTGAAGATTATTTTCCTCTTCTTTCCTTGACACGTGAGGCAGTAGGATGCAATTACCAGAAGCGTTTTCCTCACTGGCCAGGCTGCTCCGAGGGGCGCTCATTGCTGAGCACGCTGCAGCAAGTGGAGTCCAGTCGCTGCGACCRGCTTCCCTACCCAAGAGCGCGGGGGGCTGCTGAGGTCCCCACGCGCATCCTGCTGCCCGTGTGACCTGCAAGAGCTCTGAGGCTTCTCTGGGTACGGTCACACCTAACTGGCAGCTGGTGTTGCGCTGATATCTCACCCAAAGAAAGCTTAAAGCACTGTAGAGCTCTGATTCTGCTCACAGCTGTTTGTATGCTCCCCAAAGATTGTTTCCTCCCCAAAACACATTCTGAGATCCTTCTGAATCACGCTTGTCCTTTCTCTTCTTCACTTTTTCCAAGGGCAGAGACTCTCAAGTGCTGAGTGCCGTAGGTCTGAATGGAAGCTCAGAGATTTGCGGCGGATGCTCAGCAGATCTCTATCGCCCTGCAGTAGGAAAACCTTTCTCCTGCATCATGTGCACAGAGTGTTCAAGGGTCTTCCAGTACTTTGGTGTGCTTTCCATAGTTATTCAGTGGTTAAATGTCAGCTCTCCACTAATAAATGTTGTAATTGTTCTGAAATATAAATCTTTTTGGGAATAAAAAAGTTTGTAAACCGTACAGAAATGTCAAAGGCTATGGAGAGTGATARCCTTAGCAGGCATATGTGCTGAAAACTGTGAAATTAGAACAATACTCTCTGATCAAGAAGAAAAACAATTTGTGCCCTAAGTAGAGGTACGTGTCAGAATATATGTTCTTAGAAAGCAGCAGCCAGCAATAGCAGCCATATCCCCTGGACCAAATGTTTGTAGGATCTAAAGTTACTTGTCTGTGAAATCAAGTTCTGCTGCCGGCTCCCAGTGAGCTTTATGTGCTCGTRGCTTTTCCAGCAGAAGCACTGCCTGGCGGAATGAGCAGCGCTGGGTGCGGGTTAGRCCTCCTCATCACAACCCCTGGGCATCCCAGCGTGCAGCTGTTAATCACAGCTGTGTTAGTGGGCTCTTGGGCAACGCAACATTGATTCTGTCCCATTTGCTTGGACAGCCACAAACGCTGTACAGAGTCACGTTTCCATCTTGGTGGCAGAAAGGGGTTCTCTGGAKCTTGATGCTCCTGGTGCCTTTAACTAAATCAAAAAGCAAAAGTGTCTTTATCCAAAGTTTATGCTAAGTTATGTAGGACCACTTCCTTCTGACTAGTGATAGAAAATGTATACGGCAGAGCACACTTTCCTGGATCTATTGTGTATCTCCAATCCAAGAGATATAGATAGCATGCCTTGAAAATTGACCTTTACTTCCAATTCTTTGGTGACACTTGGGCTACAGCGTATTAGTGATAATAGCTATGATGTTATCTTTGCAAAGAGCGTGTTACTCAAACTTGTTGCTYGTTTAGCATCGTCCAAAAGGACATTTTTGTTTAAGGCAACTTTGAGATTTGCCATAAAGATCTCATTGAAACAACAGCTTGTGTAAAATCCAGCAGGCTCCACAATAGCAAGASTTGGAGTCAATATGATAACTGGAACAATTTCAGAAATGTGGTTTTCTTTGTTTCAGTTCTGGTGGCRGATCACATTTCAGCCTAGTCAGAGCCCAGGCAATACTTGAATATTGTCTAAGCCCCAGCTCTTTGGCATACTTGGAACCATCTACTGACTAGTGGGTCTTTGGACTGCTCACACCAGGGCTGAGTTTCACCCTTTAGGTTTATGTGATCACACTTTGTGCTTCAACAGTCCTGTGAAAACTAATTCTGAATACGACTATGCTCTTTAAGTAAGTATGCCTGCCTGGAGCTGGCCTCCTATCTGGCCATGTTTAAGGCTGATGACAATTTATGTAAAATCAGGCCCACATATCCAAAAGAATAGGATGAATGTGGCTTTGTTCTACAGCAAACACACACAGCTGCTCTGAATCATCTGTTCAGGTGTTTATGCCACAGCACAATGACCAATGTCAGTGACTTTAGTTTTTACTATTTATGTTATTATTTTGTTGTTGAGTTCTTCCTACTTAGCATCCTAATATACACACACATATATATATATATATACACACACAGAGAAATACATAGCTATGGCAATGAGGATTTGTGTCCACTATTTAATGCTTAGGCAGGAAAAGCTCCTCTGCATAGTTGCTTACTTCACAGATATCATCACTGGAAATAGTGCAGCCTGTCACAGAGTGAAATAACTGAGGTGTCAGAAACTGTCTGTCTACCACACACATTCTACATTTCTTTTAATTCTTAGAATATTAGACCAAATATTAGATGACACATTGATCTATTTCATACACCAGAGGCTACGAAATATCTCCCAGCACCTTGTAATAACCATAAAATCTCTAGWAAAAGATGAAACATGACATAATGTACACCAGCTGAGGATCCTTCCCCTTCCCTCTGCCTGCCTTTTCTCAGAGATCTCTTTCAAGACCTATCTAATGCTTTGCTGTTACTGACACTAKATATGATCAGATTTTCCCACATCAAGGCACCAGTGCCCTAGGTGACAACAATCTATACTGCATAGTGAAGAGGAGCAGGAAGGGGGCTGATCTTACCTATTTTTAAATGCATTCTAGTGCAAAATAATAGCCTTTATCTTCTGTAAGATGTTGAACATAACCACGATAAGATTACCCTTGATTCAAAAGTCACATGTTGCTTTAATTGATGCTGCTTAATGTTCCTGCAGAATATTCTACGCCAGACATCTGTACAACAGTGTTAGGTCAACCAAGCTAAGACTGCTATCTTAAGTACAGGCTGAAAAAGCTARTTGTGACCTAGGTTATAAAACATTGACATGAAAGGTCTGCTGCTCCTTGTACAGAGCRTGTTTTTGTACTTTAAAGAAATCTGAGCTCCTGAAAACGCCTTGCTGGGCTTGCAGTTAACATTATGTTTGTCTGAGCACTAGCATGATTAAAGCAACTTGCAGATCCTGGTATTTTTGGAAAAGAGCTAGAGAAAAGACACTTGGAGGTAAAGATACCAGCTTCCTGAAGACCCTAATTTTACCGGCCTTGCTAGAAAATAAATTACCAAACATTAGTCTACAATTGAAAAGGATTCAGAGTTTATTTGTGACTCTTTAGCTAACTGTGAGAATTCAGTTATGTTTTAGATGTGGTCACTARGACCAGTATGAAGGGTATGCAGGTTACGGCACAGTAAGCTGAAGTTGCATTCACAGCCTCTCCGTTAAGCTGCCCTGAGAGGCTGTGGCTACAGTCCTACACAGCTATAAAGGCAACGTGGCTGCTCCTCAGTAAAATGTTTGTTGCAAGGCAGAGTGAGAAGGCATTGCACTTGCTCTGTACCTGATTATATACRGAGCAGACTTTCAATAGCATTCAACTCATATTATTCTTGTAGAAAAGAATATATTGGAAGGTCTAGAGGGAAGTAGGTGCTTCTAATTACTGCACATTGAAGTGGAACAAGAGATTATTTTTACCTGCAAAGGACAACTGGTAGGTAGGCAATTTTCACCTCATTTGTGCTGAGAATGTCACCTGTAATGCAATCAGGTATATTTCTGCCAACATCTCAAGCCTTGTTTTAAAATGTCCTTTATAGCATTCTTTCAGTATGTGTTGTCTTTCATTTTTGTTACTTGATGACTGTTATCTCTGCCTCTCGAATTGCTTATTTCCTTTAACTAATCATAGCTACCATCACTGCCATTACGTTTTGCTCAGATCCTTCTGAAAAAATAGTTTGTTATGTTATGAGAGAGCGTTGGATAGAATTCACCACTTTTAGACATCAGGTCCTGCCTGTGTTATCCACCAATGTGATCTCAGCTTGGGCTATAAACCTGAGTGGTGTTCTAACTGATCACCCACCACTGAATTTCCATTCTTAGCAATCCATCAACAATTATAAAATCAGATCATAATATAGTCAGCAACTCCTTAGCATAAAAAAGTCTTCTACTTGTAGGAGTTAGAATAAAATTAATACAACCAAAAAGACACTATGGCTAAAGCAGCATCTATTGGAAACCTGTAAGAGCCTAAATTTCCAGCTAGAGGATTGCTTAGCTTTATTTTGAATGGAACCTAGGAATAGTGACCATAGAGACTTTTAGAGTCTGACTCCTTCAAATGGTGTTGGAGGCATTGGGTTGCCTTCGAACATTGACAAGCAGGAGAGCTGCAAGTGCCGGGGCGTTTGGAAAGTGCTCCATGCAGCTCTGGGGAATTGCAGGGAGGAATGTGTCCAGAAAGAGGGCACACGGTGACGTTAAGATCTCTTCACTGCACACCTTTGCCTGGGCAAGCCCTGCGGACACCGAGTTTCCAGTACTGTGCCATGCAGTATTGGAAGGAGGACAGATGAGGTCTGGCCGGGAAGCTGTGCGTCTTGGGCAGCCCTGGCAGAAGTGGCTGCCCRTGGCCAGAGCAAGATCGTTGTGCCTGGGGGCTCGGCATGCTGACATAACCCTGGCAGCAGGATTTTGTTAGCAACACATCTCTAATACCGCTAGTGCTTGCACTGCTGCCGYGCTTTTTCACAGAAGCTGTTTTGCTTGCCCGCCTATTAAAACCTAGACACAGAAAGGGCACTTTTTCATGCTGTGTGGTAAAAAGTGGAAACCAACACACAAAACCCTTTCCCCAGTGCTGTGACACATAGCCCTGCTTTACCCATGGAGGTCAACCCAGACRGAGAACTTGGAGTGACGTGTGCTTTTCCTTGCCGTGCAGATCTCCCACTTCCCCTTTCAGACGGGAGGCAGAATGTGCATGCACCCTGTAGGACTAACCCATTAGCTAATGCTCTGTTACGGACAAGGCTCAGATATTGTCCTTTCATAATCTGTTCAGCAAATGAAACTTAATCTCTTCTTGGCCAGTTTTATGATCAGGTAATGGAAAGGCTGCAGGAGTTCAGCTATATACATCTCCAATGGAAAGTATCTGCTTTGGTTTTTCTCTTTGTTAAGCAGGTCTGAGACCTCCATCAGAGAATAGTTTATTCTTGAATTCAGTTAATATTCTTAAAATGTACAAAATTTGTATACATTCATTTCTGCTATCTCAGCTTTCAAATATTATCTGAGAACAGGAGAACAATCTCTGTCTTTAACCGAWCAGATTTTCTTCTGATGTCTAAACAGGAATAGAAAAAAAATATTCATAGAAAACAACTTACTGAATTAGTTGTGATTCTTTTCCAAGACTATTCTTGAATTTTTTTTTCCTGAGTCCTGGGGTAAAAATGAATTCGTTATTCAGTGTACATTTCAAGCAAATTTGTTTGACTTTGATGCTCATCCTGTGTTTAGACTTTGTGTTGTCATTTCTGTGATAACTGCCACCTGTATGCGTTAATCTGACTTTACTGTTTCTGTTCCTTGCCAAGTAAGCAAAAGGCAGACAAAAATGTTTGTGTGCTCATTTTTAGCACCTTGTGGAGATTTGGATTCTTCTTAGTGCAGGGCCATAGCAACTAGTGCATTCCAAGGGTAACATCACGTAGGCTGGGAATATTCTCTGTTGGATCAGACCCTGATGTTCCCAGCAGTGCTAAGTTTTGTATTATCTTCCTTTTCTTATGTTGTTGTCATTCAAAGACATAGGACATACACGTGCATAGATGCACCTACAAATGTCTYGACAGTATGAAGGCACCCTGTCTAATTCACAGGTGATTGTGAAACTGCACCTCTTCTTAATTAGGGCTTTGGACACAAGGCCTTGCACTGAAAAATATGCCTGACTCAGGCATTTCCATGTGTTTGTAGACTGCGCTCATGCAGTTCAGCCTGCGCTGACCTTTGAGCTGGGAGGGCAAGGGAACCAAAGCAGCAGAGGGCAGAGCTCCTGCTCCCACACACATGCCRGCACAAACACAGCTAGACCCTTTCTAGATGCAGGACAGTGAGTAGCCAAAATCCTCTTGCTCTCAGTTAGAGAGATCTCTAGGTGACCTCTGCAACTAAATTGCAAATTATTCCCCCTATGAAAGAAGAAGGTGATTTCTTGCAGCACTTCCTAGAGGGAGGCAGTGCCTAGATATAGTGGATGAGGCACAGAGCAGCCTTTGGTGGGAAGCATGTGTCCTTTYCTAACCTAAGGTTTCTTTCTTTTTCTAAATATCCACTGAGTATCATGATAGCTCACTGGGAAGGAACTGCAACGAGGGCTTCTGGAGATGATGTTAGAATCGGTCTGATGAAGTGTTCACTTTGTTTTTCCATTTCTTAGGTTTTGAATCGTGYAGCACATACAAATTCAGTAAATCAAATATTTCTACTACCAACATATTAAATTCCTTTCCAAGCACTGTGGCAGACAGCCAGAAAAATAACAAAGCTGCCTTGAAAGTATTTACCTCTGGCAACACTTTGTGCTTTTGGTGCTATCTGAATCTTTCAAAGTGTTTTAAACTATTAGTGAATTAAGCTTCGCAACTAATGCTATCTGTGTTTTCTAATTGGAGAAACCAAAAACCAGAGGATTTATGAGTACAATTTGGAGACTGTTCTGTRTTTTGAGTATTATCCAATGCCTGGGACCCACTGTAGACAAGAGGGCTATTCACAAACTATGGCACTGGAAAATGGAAACCTGACAGTGTGACTTRCCTGTCAACCTGAGGCTAACCTGGAAAGAGCTCCTRTTGATTCCTTGGTATGTACTGTGATTATGCTACTGTTTTTTYCYCTTTCTTTTCCTCTTCCCTGTTTTTTCCACTTCTTTAGAAGTAGTAGTATTGATGATACAGGATAGTGGATATTGACAGTAATATTTACAAGACTAAACTGAGAGATCTGTATTGTGTACTGTTGCATTTACAGCTGATTTAAGGAATATTTATTAAAAGAGATTGTACTGGGAAAACAGTGAAAATTTTAAACCCATTCGTAATTGGAGGCAGTGGAGGCAAAACACTGCTCTTGTTCTTATTTCAGTATATCACTGGCACTTGCTAGCTTGTGTCAAATGGGAGCTGGCTTAATTAAGCCAAAATAAGCCCTATTTGCATCAAAGTGTATGTTTCTATAGCCTTGTGCAGAGATTGTGCTGATTTCTGTAATTATGCTAGCTTAGTAATTCCTTCTTTTGTAGGCAAGTTGATGGTAAAACTGTTCAAAATCATCTGTACAGAAACAGCACCTTTTAATGGCAGAGAATCTTTGGACTGGAGATGTTCCAGGAGGCATGGAACATCTGTTCCTGTTAGAGCACATTTGAAAATCCTCACCTTTGTAACATAYCTGAAAATATATTATCTGAAATAGAGAGTATATTCATAAGATGGACAGTTAGTTTATGTCAATGAGCAATGCAAACATAGTGGACTAATCAAAAAGTGTGTAAAACTAGATAAAACTTATCTATGGCACAGTGGTTRTCACTGATGGAAAGGAACTTTTCCTTTAAGCAACTGAATCTCTAGAAATATCTGTAATGCATAGTCTTAGTACAGATAGTTTTATCAGATAAAAGGAAAAATATAATTCTGCCACACAGAGCTGACTGTGAAGAATGCTGAAATGAGGTTGGTATTTCCAGTTTCTTTCACTGGATGTGAGATCAGTGTGGGGGAAGGAGGTGCTTAGAAACTTCCTGTGGTATTATTGCAAAGCACACAAGTTCTCTGTGTGAGACACAATTGCCTTGGGAGAGGGGGYGGCTAGAAATGCTGATGAAAACCCTGTTATGTTCAAGTTTCATCTTCTGTCTGCTCAAGAGTTCATTGATTGAGGTGCAAGCAAGACATGGGGTAGAGCTTGGTGTAAGCATCTGTGGACAGTACATACACACATGTAGGTTTCTACTTTACCTGTGCAGATGGAAGGTCAAGCTGTTTCAATGAAACGCGCARCTGAATCATAAAAGAAATGCAAATATGTGCTGCAAAACAAAGATCTCAATATTGAGGACTGTATATATACAAACCTATATAATGTATGGACAATAATATGCTCAAGTGCAGTTTACATAAAAATAATCTAATGAAGAAAGAAATTTCTCTACCTAATTTCCAGAATTTGAAAATGGATATTTCTAAACTAAGTGCTTGYTTGACTTTGCTAGCTAATGACCAAAACATACATGACAGGAAATCTCAGTTGASTATCATGCATCATTTTGTTGGCATGAATCTCTCATGTGCCTGGTAGGAGGCACATGGTAGGAGGAAAACTGTAATAAAATAAATCTGTAGGAAAAATATGCATTTTAACAAAATGACCTTTTTGAAGTGGCACTGAAGAGAACAAAGGAGTAGGGATTTTCCCCCATTATTATATAATCCTTAAATCCTAGGGGAACAGTGAAATCAGTTGTATCCGTGTTTTGAATGATGCTTGTTTCCTCTAGACTATTCCCATTATTTTCACATGTAGTTGGCTGCTAGCAAGTAGTCAAAAGAGGGAAATACAAATGGCAACTCAGTCTTCAGTGCTAGCACTGATAATGCTCTTAGTCATAAGAAAAGATTGGTATGGAGGTGTTCACATGGAGYAAGTGAATCATTTGAAAAGAAGTGGCGGGGGTGACCCTAAGAGTAGGCCTGACTTAAAGCTCTGTGCATGTGTGTGTGCACTCTTGTATGCATCTGACAGGSGGTAGAGAAAGGAGATTTTTTTTTWAAATGCATACAAACTATCTGCTGAAGTCCAGGACTTTTGCAGAAGGATATTTTGATACTGTTAAGCTGACTTTCTTTCGAATCTTTAATTAAAAGAATGAGATTTTAACTGAAGAGCTTAACCATTCACAGGCAGTATAGAGAAATAACATCTTAATTATATCATCCACAAGGGTGAAAGAGTGACATTACAAATGTCTCGAGTCATGGCAGTGTGAGGAAGATGTTAGCTACAGTTGCTGACGTCTTAAATCAGCTTTGTCGAGCTCACTGTGCAGAGATCTTTAATAATAAAGAGCTCCATCTACTGGCACAAGAGAAAAGTATTCTCCTGCACACTGCTCCTAAATACTTTTCCCCTAAATATTTTCCATGCTAAAATACTTTCTATAGTGCTGGAAGCCAGTTCTGAATGTTTTTGGTGGTTCAGATCCACCTGTGAGGCTGTATTCGTGCTGAGAAGAGTTGCAATATTTAACCTATGATATCACCTTCCTTCCTTCCTTCCTCTCCTACATTGCAGTCAGGGCATCTTCATCCATCATCAAGACCAGCGGCTGAGATCRCGTTTCAGGCTTTTAAGAGCTGAGATTACAAGGCCAAGTATCTGAATGACCCAATTCTCAAGCCACAGCTAACTGCGGCTGCCAATTTTTCTGAYTGAGTAGGAACTGCTGGGCATAAATTGGTGGTCTTAAAAGCAGAGAAGTATGCAGAACTCTGTTGCTGATGTCTGAGATGTTCATTTGCACTTGGTACCTGTCAGCAACTGGAATCGTAGGCTTTCAAAAAAATAAATCTGGGTATCCAAACTCTGATGAGGCTAACCATTCATCATTCAGTAAAAATAAATCATCTCTAATGAATCTTCAGCTGCACTGCCACTGGGTCAATCTGCATGGCTAACACTAGTTGGCAAAATTTTAGAGGACTTTTTTTTGCCAAGATGACCAAAAGAGACTGCTTGGATTTTGACCATTTACTGTTACAAACTGACTTTATGATGCAAAAACGAAGTATTTATTTCACAATACGGCAATACCTGCTCAACATTGTTGTTCCTTTCCCYAAAAAGATGTGACCTCTTCAATTGTACCATAGTGAGCAGTACTGCCCTTTCTAATGGAAAATGATGCAGCCAGACGCCTTCCAAGCAAACTTAGCATTATTCAGCCTTGGTAAGTACAAACAGAAGTTGCAAACAGCTTGTGTAGATATTTTCTTCTCTTTTATAGGGCAGGAAAATTAAGCCGACCCTACCTTCCCATCTGTAAAATTAGTTTTCCTCATTTCAAAAATCGTTACAAGCTTCTTGTGGTGTCTCTCAGTCACACAGCTCAAAGCATCCTCCAAGCCTCAAAACTACAGAGAAGGAAAAGGGGAATAGAAGTCAAGCTGGAAAGAGAGACCTCCCTGAATACAGATTAACCCTTGTGTGAGTTGTGAGCAGTTACCTGCACACTTTTTCCATCTGAGACGGATGCGCGGAGCGGCCGCTGGGGGCCGCGCGCCGTGGCCGTTAGAGCCGTGTGGCGCTGTGGCCGTTAGCGCCGTTTGGCGCCGGAGCCGCTCCCCGCTCGGGCCGGCAGGGGGCGCCGCGCGGCGGGCAGGGCGCGAGGCGGCGGCCGCCGTGGCCGGTGCGCGGCCTCCCGCTCCCGCCGGCGCTTTGGGCTCCCGAATCCAGCGCCGGGAGGGAAGGCGCCCGCGGGAAGCGACGCCCGGGGCTCTGCTGCGCCGGGCTCGATAAACCTCATCCCCCGCCCTGGCTAGGTATCACAGCAGCGCAGAGCACTGCAGGGGAGGTCCCACCGGGCGCTACAAAGGGGTGGAAGTTACTCGCTTTCATCTTGAGTACTGCAGGGAAGTATCTGATGAAACACGGAGATCATGTTCTTTTCGTTTTGCTTTCTCGGGATCTGAAATGATCCAGATTGCTTTATTTTTACAGAAATCATGCCGGAAAGCAGATGGTGACGAAACACAGGAGATGAAGGGCAGGAGCGGCTGCTGCACCAAGCGTGGCAGCGCAGCAGGCAGGGAAGGAAGGAGCAATGAGCGCTAGTGGAACCACGGTGGACCTGTGTGGGAAGGAGAAGGAACTCGAGGAAACACGAGCCCATCTGAGCCCAGCTCAGATGCCCGCCTGACGTGTGGCAACCTCTGCGGTGGAGTTTGGGCAGAATCGGGGCTCTGCCCTCCATGGGAGGAGGCTCCGGCACCTCCAGAGGGACCGACGTCTCCCCAGGGCTGTGTCTGGACAGGCCCCAGCAGAGCAGAGGCTACAAAGGTCCGGAGCTGGAGCAGTTTTCCTCACAGCAATACTCAGTTGCCTTCTAGGTGAGCGAGCGAGTGCCTTTTACCTCTGCCATAAAGCATCGGCTTTGTGGAGTGTGTTTCGGCCAGCTCTGGGCATGAGTGATCCAAAGCCAGTATTGCCAATGCAGCCTTCCTTGGACAGAATATAAAAAACCTCAGCGTGAAGGTTAGAAAGTCACTGGGCACCAGCAAGGCAGCATATAAACAGATATATGGATACTTACAGGGTTTATAAATTAAAACGTCCAAAATGTGTTACTTTTCCTTTTACCTCGGAGTTCTTCTGATTAGAGGCACGGTATCCCGTGAGGCATCCTTGTTTGTGAAGCAATGATCTACAGTACAGTGCAATTTAGGGCTTGTTTTAAAGTGCTCTAAGAAATGTTTGACTTCTTGCAAGATTTAAAAAGAATAAACCAAAACAACAGTTTAACTCCTCATTGTTTGTTTTCCTTTGCAAGATAAATGGTGTGCTTTTTTTTTTTTTTTCTTTTTTTCATTAGGAGTGTGGAATAATTCAGCTTTGAGAATAAATCACTGTTGTGCAATGAAGGAGGCTGTTGTCTATAGGACCCTGTCTGAATGGGATTGCAGGAAGAGGACAAACCTTGTTTGATCATGGGAGTGTCACCCAGCCTGGCAGCAGGATTCTTTCTCTGTTCCAGGGATACAGCTTAAATCGGCTGCACCCAGACACTTCCAGGGAGTCACTGGTTGTGTGTTTCCCAGTGCCTGGCTCGAGAACCGTTCGCAGAAATTGCAAGCCCTGCAGAGTTGTCGCCTGGACGTTGCCTTGGGACGCTCAGCACCTCAGATGCACATGCCGCTGTGCTTTGACTCAAGGCAGCTCCAGGCTTCCCGAGCAAAATTCCCCCCTCGCTGCATTTTCAGCAGCGGCAGAGCCCACGCTTGGGAGGCCAAGGGCTAGAGGGGTGGGAAGGAGGTATGGAGCGGGAAGGGTGAAGGCTGGAAATTCTCCTGGAGGATTCGGGCAACTACCCCAGTGCTGTGCAGGAAACATCTGCCACATTCAGCAGCTGCCCCGGCCCAAGGTCCATCTTGACCATGGGTACAGCTGATTTAACTGGACATACAGTTAATAGAGGTAGGGGTGAAAGGGATGGGCTGCGTGTAAAGAGCAACGCTACGACTTGGGAACACGGGTTCCAGAGTGCGGTGGGCTGCTCTGCCACTCCCGCGATTCTCCCCCTCGAGTTTCCTTGTGGCTTTTTGCCTCCACCTGCCCCGTGCACTCCTCAGCGCCAGGGTCGTAAACCAACACACCACGTTCGCCTCCGCCTCACTGCTGAGGAGGGGAGCCGGGGGCAKCCTGAGCCCGAGCCCCGAAGGAGGGAGGCATGGCAAAGCTAGAAACCGTGTTTTGTGCCTCCCTCTGCATTCCGCTCCTCGGGACGCTAACGGTAACGGCGCTCGGGGTCCTGCTCAACCCCGCAGCGCAGGGCAGCAGGGCGGCCGCAGCGGCACTAACGGCCGCAACGGCAGTAACGGCGCGGGCGGCGAGGGGGCGGCGCTACGGGCACGTGGGGTGAGCCCGTCCCCATGGCGAGGGCCAATGGGAGGGAGGCGCGCCGCTCGCGCGCTCCCTAACGGTACCCGCGGGCCCGCCCCTTCCCCGCGCGGGGCGCCCGCTGCTGCCGCGCTCCCTCCCTCCCCAGGGCAGCGCTCCGCGCCTGCGCAGCGCGGCCCCGCGCCGCCT